>CM014096.1:27062887-27225573 GCA_004119915.2 Collichthys lucidus | reverse complement strand
CTAGAGGATATTAAAGCATGGATGGATTTTCTGAACTTTAATGAGAAAAAGACAGAAGTGATAGTCTTTGGTGGCACCTCTGGGACCCCCCCTCTAGTTGATCTGGGTCCCTTGGCACAGTATCGCATCCCAGTTGTTAAAAATCTAGGGGTAAAAGTGGACGCTGATCTTAAATTCGACAGCGAGATTAAAGCTGTGGTGAAGTCCAGCTTTTTTCAGTTAAGGCAGCTGACAAAAATAAAACCAGTCCTTCAGAGACAGCAATCCACGCCTTTGTGACCACCTGGCTTGGTTACTGCAATGCACTTTATTTGGGGGTTAGTGGATCCTGCATTAGTTGTCTTCAACTGCTACAAAATGCTGCTGCACGCCTTTTAACTGGCACAAGCAAATTTGAGCACATTTCACCGATTTTAGCTTCACTCCACTGGCTGCCTGTCTATTTTAGGATTCATTTTAAAGTTCTTTTATTTGCTTTTAAGGTCTTGAATGGCCTTGCCCCACCCTACCTATCTGAGCTGCTGCTCCCCTACACGCCTACTCGTTCCCTCAGGTCAGCGGACCAGCTGCTCCTGACTGTCCCTAAAGCTCGGCTTAAGTTTAGAGGGGATCGAGCATTTGCCGTTACAGCCCCTAAGCTATTGAACGAATTGCTGCTGCACGTGAGACTTCTCTTCTGTCTCATTTTAAGACCCTCTTAAAACCCACCTCTTCTCTTTGGCTTTTAACACCATGTAGTTGGTTGATTTTATGTGCATACATGCATTTTGTTATTTACTTATTTATTCATGTCTGTTTATTTATTTTATCTAGTGCCTTTTATTCATTTTATTTTTATCTTTCTATTATCTACTTGATGTTTTGTTGTGTCTTCTATAGTGTTATTTAATGTTTTATCGTACTGTGCAGCACTTTGGAAACCCTGTTTACTAAAATTGTGCTATATAAATAAAGTGGATAAAGTGGATCATGAACCACAGACTCATAGATGACTTTAATAGGGACCACCCTGACCAGCCTGGGCCGTCAGCAGTCGGCCCTAGAGGGAGGGGTACTGTCACGCCGCGGTGAGATCAAGTTGGGTTTTTGTTCTGTCTCACATTTCCTGTTTTATTTTGAAATTTACCTGCCCTCTTGTGTCAGGTCACTTGCCTTATATAGTGCACTGAATGTATCCCACAATTCACAGCGAAATGTAGTGAACATCCGATGGTCCCTAACCGAAGCAAGATATCCCATCATGCATTGCCAGAAGTTCTCTGGGCGCGGAAAGGAACATAAATATGGCAGATGGGGACGGGAGTCAGCAGGGGGTGTAGTTTGACGGAGGATGGTTTATTAAATTAATTAAAGAAAATGATATCTACTCTAATTAAAAAGGCGCTAATTTGATGACGTCTTGCTAGTCTTAGAAGAGCAGCGCATCTTCTCCTTTCTCTCTCCCTCTCACTATTCTAGTTCTCCTCCTGATCATCAATAATTTAATTATTGATAAAACACAAACTATTTTATTTTATTTTATTTTATATTGTTTATTTTATTACACATTTCAAAACTAGGCAAAATTGCTTTCTACGTTCATTTAAAAAAAGTGTAAAACGAACAGCATATAATTAAACATTGCAGTAGATTACACTGTAACTTTCTGAAAGAGCCAAAATATAAAAATATGCAAATATAGAAAACAAAACACAAAAATAAAACGTACAGGACAGTAATCAAAAGACTGTAATTTAATAACAATGCAGTAGTAAATGGACAAGTATTACGTGAGACGACATTAATGTGGTACGTTTTAATTATGCGACAGCAATGACGTAATTACCTGCGCCAAGAGAAGTGTCCGAACATTTCTTCTGTTAAGCTCACTATATAGTCCACTACATTTAGTTCCCTATGTAGGGAGGAGGGAGTAGGGAATGAGTGAATGATTTCGGACACAGCCATTGTCTTCCCCGCCCTGATTGTTTCCACCTGTTCCCCATTACCCTGTGTATATATTGTCTGTCTCCCTTTGTCTCGTGCCAAAGTGTTTTGTCCCAGGATCAATCACCAAAGCCTTTTTTCTTGTCCATCCATAGCATTGTTGCTCAAGTGTTCTTTTGTCTTTTCCCCCAATGAGTGATTTTTTTTTTTGGAATTTTCTTAGGCTAGCTTTTGTTTTATAGTGCTTAGTGTAGTTGTTTTTTCAGCCTCCCTAGGAGAGATTTTAGTTAATGTTTTGATTTTCCTTGTTGTGAATGATTTTGATGAAGCAGTTTAGAGTTTTTTCCTCCTTTTTGGAGTGATTTGTTTTCCATAGTTTACGTCTGTTTCCATAGCCTCATTCTGTTGAGGGATTTTCTTATTTCAATAAATAAGCTTCGAGTCCGGCCTGACACTAAGATGAGACACGGCTGAGCATGGCCTGACACTAAGATAAGACACAGCTGAGCGTGGCAGGTGGATATCCTAAACTAAGCAAGTTGCACTGAGACCACTTAATAAAGCTTTCAGTCTTGTCTTGGAATTGACTACATTTAAACTCAATCTTGTCTCAGTCTCTGACAAAGAGCCATAACTGCAGGGATTTCAATAAATTTATATCATCACTGTGAAGGTTAAAATGGACTAATTTCTATTTGAAATCTTTTAGTACTGTTGATGGCTCTCACAGGAGACTGCAGAGTCTTTTGTACTGCGGTGGATTATTGGATGATGGGGAGAAGGTGGTGAGGTGATTAAGCAGGTGAGAGGGAAAATTGGAGGCTAGACACAACAGAGAGAGACAGACAGAAACACAAGGAGAGGGAAAACACCATGAACGAGGAGGCAGGCAGCCTCAACACAACAACAACAAAGAGGGACTGTGAGCTGAAGAAGACATCTGATACTGTTCAACGTTTGTAAAACTGATCTAGACATTAACCAAATATCAGAAGTAACAGAAACAAATGTATGTAGGCTATACCTGATACTGTATGTACTAAGAACTCTAACTTTTCCAAAGGCCAACAGTTCAACTTGTGCTTACGGCAACACTCCTGCCCCTCCATCTCCCTCCTCCCAGCCCTCACTCGAGGCCCGGTGCCGCTCCATCAGCATCTCTGATTGTAAAAGAAATTGAAAATTTGAATTAGTTCAATAGAAAAACACCACAGGCTGTGCAAAATACAGGAAGAGGCTCTTTGACACTGAATACATTGGAAGACATTTTCTTAGAATAAAAGCATCCCATTATCACTGCTTGTGTTTGTATTGTATGGTGTGCAAGCTGAGAGAGAATTACTGCTGTATTCACTCTGCTCTGCTGTACTGCACTATTAAACTGAAGTCTGTGATGCTCAGATCACTTTTATCACTGGCATAGATGTTAGATACTTTATCCAAAGTGAATAAATGGGTCTCTGAATGAGTCCATTGCAGTGGGATGTTCTGTTGCTCGCACACGTTGTGCAGAATCCTTCCTGCTCCCCCTGCAGTATTTCCCACTGCGGACGTCTCAAAGTTTCACATGAAAGCGATGTTTCATGTGAGGATGTGTATGTTGACCAAAAAAAAAAAGACAGCATCAGCACTCTGCTGGATTTTTTATGGTAGCAACAATATTCTTGACATGGTCGCCAAGTGGCCCGGGCTGAACTCATAATTCCCGTGACCCGCTGGAGAGTGGCCTCAGGCTGTTGATGGAGAGGAATCCTGTCCCAGCTGGATGTCACTTATTGGTTGGGGATGGTGGCTGTCCCCTCAGGCTGTGGATTCTCATGTCTTACATCCGGCAACAGCTATATGAGTAATTAAATTACAACATTCGAGTTTCACATAGTGTTGGATGTTTGGTTGTATTTTAGTTGGGTTAGATTTATTGTCTTTAAAGTGAAGGTTTACACTCATTTGTCAATTAAACACATTGATGGTGAAATATGGCAACAGCATTTGTACCTTGTTATATTTTTCACTGACAAATTAACAGATGGAGGGACTGACAAAACTCAGTGTGTATCATTAATGCCTATCAAATGTGCTGAGTGCCTTTCCTTCCTCATTTAATATGTGCACATCTGGTATTTTGGAATGTTCTGAAACCACATGCTGCTCTCACAAACTTAAGATATTTTAGACCAGTGGCCTTACACTTTAGAGTTTGACACTGTAGGTCCACAGGAAGTCAAAATAGATTTGAGTACCGTATTTTTCGGGCTATGAGTTGCATTTAAAATCATTTAACCTGCGCCAAGTAAAAAGACCAAAAAGAGTTTCCAAGGGAACAAAGTGAGATGGCCACAGTTAGAGGACAAAATGGAACAGTGGGTTATTGAACAGAAAACAGCAGGTAGAAGTGTCTCGACAGTCTTTATTCGACTCAAGGCAACAGCGCTAGCTCGTGACATGAAGAATAACGAATTTCAAGGTGGTCCTTCTTGGTGCTTATGTTTTATGAAAAGGTGTAATCTCTCCATCCGCACAAGAACCACCATGTCGCAGCAACTGCCAAAGGATTAACAAGAAAAGTTGGCCATTTTCCGCACCTACTGCAAGAACAAGATCACTGAAGTGAAGATCTGACCAGAACATCACCAACATGATGACGTCCCTCTCACCTTTGACATCCACGTGAACCGCACTATCGAGAATACGGGGACTAGTACGGTGTCTATATGCACCACAGGGAACGAAAAGTCATCCTTCAAGAGGAAGACTTTGTCAAAAGAAAAGTTTCTGGCTGGCATCATCATCAAGGCTAACCCAAAGGGCTGGATGGATGAGGAGAGAATGAGTGAGTGGCTGAGAGAAGTTTACATCAAGAGACCAGATGGCTTTTTCCACAAATCTCCATCCCTATTGATCTACGACTCCATCTCACCTATACTGTCAAAACCCAAGTGAAACAAACTAATTCGGTGCTTGGCATCATTCCGGGTGGATTAACCAAAGAACTCCAACCGCTAGATATTGGTGTCAACAGGTCATTCAAAGTTAAAGTGCGAGCTGCATGGGAGCGTTGGATGACAGAAGGCGAACACTGAACAGCCTGGTGACTGTTTACAAACGAGACTGACTCGGATAATGACGAGAGGGATCTGGGCATGCTTGACAGATTGTGGACGAGGAATGAACTGAAAAAAGTGAGTATATTGTTTTGTATTTTTGTGTTAGGCTACAACTGAACAACGTTGAGAGTTATTGTGAATTACTTGAATAAAGTTCGACCTGTCTGACACACTTTTTGTTCTGCTTATTGAGCCGTATAATCAGATTATAAGCTGATGGCCTTATGTGTGAAAATTGACAGTTATTGACAGTTAATTGATATTGCGCCTTATAATCCGGTGCACCTTATAGCCTGGAAAATACGATATTGTTCGCACACATCAGCTATACTCCAGCATCAACAATGACAAAAACAGTACATTCTGAGTATCAATTTTTTTGATAATACATGATACAATGTGCTGATGACTCATTCTGCACTTGGGCATTTACTACTTTTACATCCAGTGGAATACTTTCTCATGAGTGAAGTGTTTCCTGTTTGATACAGTCTATAAGTGATTGTGAGGGCTTCTACAGTCATCTATATCTGGCCCTCACTGATTACTGTACAAAAGCACAACTTTACAATTATTTATTTAAATAATTTTAGGGGAACTGGATCAGATTTTATACACAATATATTTGCTACTTTTCCCTATGTGGAGGGGGTGTGGTGCATCGGCTGCAGGGGAGAGGTGTGGGAATGAATCAGGAGAACAGCGCCAGGTGAGTGTGATCAGCACACCTGCATCCAGTTAGCTAATCACTCGCCCTTCTTAACACAGTGGCATGCTGGACCAAGAGAGAGAAGGTTGGACAAACCGGTCCAGACGGCAGCTGCTATGAAGCAGCATGCAAGTGGTGAAGCCTGCAAACGCCTGGACAGAGAGTGTGTTCTGGACTGTGTAAATAAACAGAACTATTGAAATGATTCCTGGTCTGTGTTGTGTCCAGGGATGGACTAGCAATCTGGCGTACCGTGCATTTGCCCAGTGGGTCGACGTGCTATTTGGGCCGACAAGTCCTGAGATATATATATATATATATATATATATATATATATATATATATATATATATATATATAATTTAACTTAACGAGTAGATCACACTCGTTAAATATATATTTTATGATGTCCTTCGGCTGCCCAGCTTCAACTCTGATTTTAGTTTTAGCCTTACTACTTGTTAAAGTGGCTGACCACAAATTAACTGCTGTTATCTGAATCTACTGTTAGGAGCCAAGAAAACAGCAGCCAGGCAGGATCGGGTTGGAACACAGCCTCTTAAACCTACAGGCAATGACTTCACACTACTAAGCTGTGCAGCTTACCAAGACATTTAGCATGATGCCAGGAGCTACTATGTTGGTAGGTTACTGTATTCTCTGCCAAACTGGCCAACGCTGGTTTCTGACGTGCTGTTCAGTCCTGGGTCCAGCTATATTTACTGGAAGGTAGAAACTGACATCAACTCATGGTGCTACCTACTGTACAATGCATAGCGGTGGGAGTGTAACGCTACTGTAAACCCCAATGACTATTCACAAGACTTCCCCATCTGTCTGTATTGGAAATGTGTAAATATGTGGAAGCAGACAGCTCTCATTTTGGGTTTCATTGGGACTTCGATGGTTTAATGCAGCGGCGGTCCTGGTCACATTTGCGCCCTGGGCGAACCTGGGCGAAACCGCCCCCCCCCCCCCCCCCCCGGGACGAAGATTTTCTCGTGCGCCCCTGGACGCGCCGTGCGCCCTGATCAGTCTGTCCGGCGCACCCTATACCTCGTCGTCAACTCCCCGCCCACGGGGGCGCCCGCTCCGCTGACTTAATGAGCGGTATCGAAAGGTTTTTTTTCATTTTCGGGCGCTCGTGGCGCCCCCCACGAAATGGCGCCCCGGGCGGCTGCCCTGTCCGCCCGTACCTAAAACCGCTACTGGTTTAATGTGTCACTGAAGTCAGATGAAGTGGTACAAAGAGCAAGAAAGTCAAACAAACACAGCAGACCACTATAAATGTTGACCTACTTGAAGGTATGTAGGCTACATAAGTTAACACATTGAAAACATTGCATATTTTATATTGCTAACCTGACTAAGGAGCAAAAATAAAGACTGACTTATTCTAAACCTGGCTTACCTCAGGCTAACTTAAGCCCCTTTTGGACAGGATTAACATTACGTTGGTAATTGAACTAATCAAACTTATGAAATTATAGGATATGGTCTGTAATAGATAAGGACATGGTTAAAGTCCGTTAGAGTAACTGACCCTCATGGTTAGGGAACGCCGACTGTTAGGGTTATGGTTAAAAAACTTTGATTCCAGCTCCCCAATTCAGTGAACAGTGTATGTAAGCTCATACATGAAACATGTGCAACAGTTCTGTATGTGCCTCAATAAAAGTTGCCCTCTGCAGCATGAACAAGTCTGGAGGGGTTACTTTTATAAAGGCCATTTATGGAGCCTTTTTAAGAGAAAAAAAATACAATTATTGCTGAATATTGGCCCAGAGGAGGAAGCCAAAAGAAGACCCTGGAGGACAACAAAAAACAGTTCGGCAGAAAAAGAGCGCGCGAACAAATTGTACCTGAGATACCACAAAGCACAAGAACTTAGTTATCAAGAGCAATTTTGAAAAAATAACCACAATTTTTCAAAAAAAAAAAATGTTCAGAGCCCAAGGTTGTCAAATGTCTGACCAGCATGTAACATCAAACAGAGAAAAGCAGCAAATCATTGCAATAAAAAAGCAGGAACTGCTGAAAATTTGGCACTTTGTCTTGAAAAATGACTGTAATGATTATTGATTACTCAAACACTATGAACCAAACAGAGACCGGGACACCTCAGATGCCAGAATGTTAGTCCTTTAACCATTCTGCATTCATATGCAGATCATGTGCTTTGTGACTGGCAGTATCGCCTCTTGCAGGACCTGACGTGCATTCAGGTCTTACACAAGGATTATTATACATTTTCATTTTCAACCTCAAAGAAACTCTGGCTGGCGTTACAAGAAGAAAAAAACAACACAGAAATAAACATGATGTGATGTTTTAATTAGCCAACAGGCTCCACGAGAGAGACAGAGAGCAGCACAACTCTGTGCGTGTGTTTTATTCCACTAAGACAGAGCAGTCAAGTAGGACCTCAGCTCTAGCTGTGTTTGTCTGCATGCATGTCACAGAGACTTATTATATTCTGTATTTTTTAACAGCACTTTGGTTGTTTTGTTGCTTTTTGTGCATTTCAGTGATCCATCTTAATAATACTGAATAGGTAAGCCCTTTGATTGGCGGATAAGCAGACTCCATTATCCATGATTTTACCTTCAGTGACTCCATCCTTGTTTGCCTTCAGCTATATGTGTTCTGCATTGCACTGATTCTTCCCATGACCGTCAAGTTTATGATTCCAGCTTACATAAAGGTAGCATGTTCAATAGAAAAAGCTCCATAATTGTGATATCTTTTTGTTCTTGATTTGTAACATGAAGAAGCTTCATGTTCAGACCTAAGCTGCACAGTATGCAGTCGGATGGACTGATGACAGCAGAGTCGGAGTGACTGGTTGGACCAGTGGACTGGCAGTTCCTGTGGCTGGCTCGATTCACAGTCCTTGGCATGCTGTTACACTCCTGTTACTCCGCGAGTAGCCAACTCCTGTCTTTGACAGTTTTAGAGTTCAGTTTGTCATAACAGTGATGACTGTCCTAACAACATGGCAGTAAAAATGACAGCTAACAATAGAGTACATGTTAGCTCTCTCATCTGATCTTACTGGCAGGTCTCCACCCCCACCTCCCCCTGCACCACAACTCATCAGCAAAACCTGCACTGCCTCATTGTAGCAAAGAACCGTCCTAAACCTCCTATCATAACACCTGACAGCACAAAAAGTAATGCTGTGAAATCATGGTGGGAGGATGTTGTTGCTGGAAAAGGACAGAGCTGAATACAAATGAGTCAATATAGACAAAAATAGTCCTGTGTCAGCTCAGGTTCACGTTAGGTTCATAAAGAGGCTGCGTTTAATGGAGAGGACTACAGAAAGCTCAAGTCCACCACAAACCACATGTAATGTAGGGGGGCACACAGTGCACACTTACATAAGCATTTTGCCTTTAATGCTACTTTATACTTCACAGAACAGAATATTGTGCTCTCCTAAGACCAGATATTAAAACAATACTGAAACTCTACAGACATGCTGCTAGGCAAGTATTGAAATTATATTAAGACTTAAAGTCAGGCAGATTTAACAGTGTGAATGCTTTGATTGACAGGTGTTTTTTTTTTTGAGCAACCAGACTTCTTTCAGGCTGCCTCAGTTCCACCCATGCTCCACTTCTTGCCCATTTTAAGATTATCTGGGAGCTGGTGTAGGCAGGCCAGAACCAACACGCTGAGCTTTACTATGACTCTGTATGGAACGTCACAGAGACTACATCCATGTTTTATATAGGCATTCAGATCTGTGCCTAACTTTAAGTAGGAGGCCAACACAGATGTTACACTCATGACTGTTCTTTGGTTCATTCCTATTTGTCTCAAAAAGATTAAACTAAAAATTATTCATATGCTACAGAATTTGAAATCAGTCTCCTGTGATACAGTCACCTCACATTGTGTTTCGATCACTGTTCTTCAGACTGTTTTGAGCTTCTCATGCTATGAATAAGAAAAGGAGCCGTGGTGACCTGAAGCTAAGAGGAATAGGTTTGTGTCTGGGATAAATCTGGGTGAGCAAATTGAAAAACAAAACAATGGTCTTGTCTTGTCTTTCCTGCATCTCACTGCTGAAGTGCCCTTAAGCAAGACACTTAATCCCCAACTGCTGCAGTGAAGCAGCAGTGGCCAACAGAGCAGACTGTTTTTACTGAACAGCACAAAATGTGAGTGAGTGTGGAAAAGAAGACATCATTGTTCAGAGCAATCTGCCATTAAGTCACTTTAACCTCCATTTATCCAGTCATAAAACATTATTCAGTCATTACATTATTATTTCAGCAGTAATCACTTTGTTTATCACACCGTATTTATTGGACGCTGCAGTGTTGTTGACAACTACAGGGTCGTCGCAAATGTGTGAATTGAAAATTCACACATTTGTGACGACTTTGAGATGAATCCTAAAGTAACCATTAATCTGTTGCTCGCCTACCCTCTGACCTGTAATATTCACACAAATTTAGCCTTTTGACAGAACACTTGAATATTCCCAAGGATGAGGACATGACATGAGTACAAAAGATATAATTACAGGACTGTTTTTCAACACCCTGTGCTGACTCACCTGGATGGACAAGACTCACCATCTGGCAGCTCGGGCAAATAAAAGGCTGACCTACTTCCTTGAACATGTGAACAAGGTACACAGAATCCAGGGTATGGCTGCTGAGCGGGGGGAAAATCTGAAGTTAACTGCTGATTATTGGATAGCTAACACGTGTACCTGAACAAATCAGAATGAAGGATTTTCAGATATTAATATAATCAACCAGTGTCCTCCCAGATAGCATGGCAACACTGATTCAATGTTGAAATTCAGAATCATTGTTTTTGTTGAGATCGAATACTCAAGGCTACATAACATTGAATCAATGCTGATAATTCTTTGCGTTTTCAATGTTGACAAGAGAAACATTGAATCACTATCTGTCTGCTATCTGGGTTGTGCATGTTAAAGCTGAACTAATCAATATTTTAATATTAACAGCACATCCTTGCTGATGGAAAAGGGCTGAATGGAAAAGATTTTGTGTAATGTGAAAGTAGTCTCTTGTTGTGAAACAGCCCTCAGAAGGACCGTGAAACCGCCTGCTCCTTCTTTTCGGCTCTACGGAGAGTTTCAGCCTCTCTATCTAAAGTGTTTTACAGCAACAGCTTCACTGCGATTTATTCTCCTCATCGTTGTCTTCAGTTAGTTCCTAGAATACTGACAGCTGTGGTTCAGTGTATTTGCTTTGATAAACCTTCTGTACAAACCTGCTCAGTACCAAACAACAGACACACTTAACAGAGCTGCAACTACTAGGTGTGTTTTTGTTTTGTTTTTTGTGCTAGGTTTAAAAAAGATGGTGAGGAATCTCAGAACTTTTTGGAGTGGAAATTTTAGCAGACTTCACTGTGGGTTGTTTGATTTTCGGTTATGTAGATTAACTGTCCAGAACTGGCACTGATTCTGAATCATCAGTGCAGGTCACAGGTGTCCACTTTAGAGAAATACCAACCTTTCTATTCACACAGATATGATAAACCACTATGTATATTTCTAAAGGCTTTCAACCACTCAAAGTGCTTTACATTGCATGGCTTCCATTCATACAAAGATGGTCAAGGTTACCACTTCAACATACAGACCAGAGGCAGGGATTGAACCAACAGAACATTCTGATTAGTAAACCATTTATTCTATATACTAAGCCACATGTTTCAAGGTTTTATTGTATTCTAATGTTTACGCTTACATTTTCACAATTTTCATGTAATGAAATGTGCACTTTAATGTGAGGCTAAAAGTTCTCCTGGAAAAGATCAGCAGGAGAATCAGCAGAACTTCCAGGTGATTCCAGCCAAGGACTCAAGCTGTATTGTCTCATTAAAATTTCAAGCTGGAGGTATCAGTAACTTATGCCAGCTGTGATATCTCTAACTTTGTAAACAGAGGTCTAAATAAACCTGTGACAAATTGGCTTGAAATGCCGCCAGAGCTGGCTGTCTGTATCTGCTTTCATTTGTTTTTCTCATTCAGCCTCATTCTGTGATTAATAATAGGAAATGACAGCAGCCTGCCTTTATTTTGAGCATCTAAACACACTCGGGTTGGATTTATTCTTTAAACCTGCAATCAGTGTTTGGCCACTTGGTAGCAGCAGAATACGCTGTAAACACAATATTAACATATTACTACCATGATGACTAATATCATTATCAGCAAAGGGTTGCTTATTTAAACATCAGTCTCATACAGAGCAGGATTTGGTTCACCTAGTCAATACATACAATACTCAGTCTGGTCTGGACAAACTCCGGTTCCTCAGCAGCTGCGCTATATCCTCTAGACACTTTAAAGATGCAGTGTATAAGATTTGGGGACTTTATTTTCAGAATAAGGCTGACATGGTATATAATATAGAAATAAATGTTATATCTACAGTAGGAGTAGGTCCTCTTTCATGGAGGCTGCTATATTAAAACACCATGTTTCTACAGCAGCCCAGAACAGACAAACTAAATACGGACTCTAGAGACGGACTTTCAAGTGTTGAGGGTGATTGCAATGCAATGATCACACCACTAGATGAAACTAAATTCTACACACTGGACCTTTTTTTTTAAACTTTTTTATCCTAACAATGAGTGTACACTAGGAAAGAGTCTTTATTATTTATTCGGCATGTTTACCTTGTACCACAGATGGGTCGGCATAAAAAAATGACTAATGCCTCAAAAACCCTTCAGATGTTGCTTTTTAGATGATGATCCAAGACCTGATAGTACAGTATGCCCCCTTTAGTGGCATCGCTTACTGGAACATCTTAGGTTTTAGTAATTTCCTGTGTATGTAGTAGAAACATCTGAAGCAAAAAGGCTTTCGATCTATGATCTATGACCCAGCTGGATTAGATTATTTTATAAAGAAATATTTTCTGTTCAGATTGCCACTAGTCAGACTGATAATGATGTGACAGACATTCCATTGCTGCATCAATATATTGCAGGTTATTTTTATTTTTTTGTTCTTTCAAAAATCAGGTGATGAAGCTGCAGCTGAGCAGATCGGGGCTTCTAAGTGTGCAAGTTAATTCCATGAATGTTATGCTGACAGTGCACATGCTTGACCTTTCCTTACAATTATCAATTTTTTCAATTGGTGTGCAATGAAATTGTATTTTTTTGTGGGTTGTGTGAGAACAATAAAAAGCACCCTGACATATTGATAAACTGAATATCAGTGGCTTGAGTGTGGAACTAATAATGGCTGTGTGGAAACAAAAAAGGGTATTTCCTGATGCTGCTGATATTTTATTGCTTGATCCTGGCAAGCTGTAAAATTTGCCATGTTGGGATTTGCTTAGCAACCTGTACCAATGAATTTAATAGTGGCAGCCTTATTTCCCGATAGGGATCATTAATGTCTTGTCTAAATTTTCCATCTTAACTTAAGAATCTCACATATAAAATATTGTATTTGCCAACGATATATACTTTGATCTCTGTCCAAATTTTCTTCCTTTGATTAGGAATTGGTCTCTTTGGAGGATTCCTGAGCTTAACTACTTGTGAATATCTGTCAGTTGGGTTTGTATAAATCTTTTAATTTTTATAGTAGCTTCCAGTGAGGTATTATACTCAAATGAAGTTGGTTATTTTCATTGTAAATAAGTATATGAATCACTGTCGGATGGCCATGATTAAAGATTGTAAGATTGGATTCCATCTGACTACTCTACTGAAATGGGCATCACATCAGTTTGACCATATTCACAATATTCCAAGATATTTAAAGTTGACAAGAACACAAAAGTAAATTCAAAAGAGATTCTCTGCCATAACTCATAAAAGTCAAAACTAACCCTGACACTGCAGACATACCAATGCACAGCTCTTAAAAAAAACTTACTGTATGCACCCCGTCTTTGTCCCTCTGGCTTCTGAGCAGGTCTTGCAATCCAAACAAGAGATATGACTCAGTGGATTTGGAGCCCCTTCGAGGAAAGGACTTATCCAACCTAAAACTGATTTGGTGCTGGTGTGTCCAGCAGTTTTGATGAGTTGCCAGCCCTCACTGAAACTAATGCAAAAGGATTCCCACCATGAGCTGACAGGATGGAAAATGGAAAAGTTGGTGTTGCTTAGTCATATTTTTTGAACACTGGACAATAAAGTAAATAAGAAACGATACATGAAAGGACAATATAAATTAGTTTAGTAAACTCTAAACTCATCTCGCCTTAAAGTTGAAGTTTTCAAATTGCCATCACAATGTACGCCTCTGAATATTGCCTTGATCTTGTGTTTACTCTGAGCTTGTCACTCAAGTCTTAATATTGCAGGATTTTTTTATTTATTTTATTTATCTCTGATCACAAATGCATTCTCTTTGATTCAGTTCTTGTACCAGCTGCCTCCTCTCAAACTCTTTCTATACGCGTTGGATGATTTAATGAACCATCCGCTTCTGAGTTCTCATGTATTTTCATGTAGTTTTAAGTGGTTTAATAAAGCGTGTCTGTCTGGCTGGAATGTTATTGCACAAGGTCCACTCATAATGCGATGCAGCTCTCTGTCTGAAAAATTTTAGATACAAAAGAACAGGTATATTCAAGTTTTGAGGGAAACAAAATGATCACCCAATGATGATCTCTATGAAAGAAATGTTAATTACCAAACTGCAAATATCATGATGAGCTTTGGTGTCACAGTCCTGGACTTTGTAGGTCCACCCTTCACCAAAGCACTTCTTTAAGTTTCTGACTTCTAAATATTTAAATATGGACAATTATATATGACTGCATTGTGAATGGATCAATGTCTTTTGTAGGAGAGAAGACTCTGTTTAAGACTCTCTTAAGATAGCAGAGAGAGGCAGACATCTTGCATGGGGTGTTTATGTGAACCCTTTGAAGCCATTTTCACCAATCACACTACAATTTGTGACTCAGCGTATCAGACCTGGACTTAAGGAGGACTCAGATGCAGATCAATGACCGACTGGGCAGAACTTTATTGGAATAACTCCCACCTTCAACAGTGAGTGACAAAAGAAAAGACTATGGAAATTACACTAGAGCAGAGAACAAATAAAGACAGATAAAGAATAACTCTACAAAACAAAAAATACTCTGAAGAGGGAAAAACGTCAACAGAAAATCACTCCACAACAGGGAGGACACAAGCTATGTCTGCTCACATGGAGGCAAAAGATTACAGGCACATGTAACGTGGGGAAGCAAGGTTGATTAAGAACTGTGGGAAAAACTGGCTGGGGTGAACGAATGTAATGAAACACTCTGGCACAAGACAAAGGGAGATGCAGACTATAAGACACATGAGGACAATGGAAAACAGGTGGACACAATCAGAAATCAGGGAAGACAAGCTGACTGGTGACACATGAACAAAGGCAAGTGACCTGAAACAAAAGGAGAGTTACTTTTCAAAATAAAACAGAAAATGACAAGACAAGACAAAAACCCAGCTTGACCTCACCGTGTGACACAACATTAGGCTCAGGAGAGAACCTTTGAAAAGCTAGAATGTGGAAAATCCCAACTTAGTACAGATGAAAGGCAAAACGGTGACACCGAGCATTTCACCAGTAAAGGACCATGAAAAGGTTTGACACACAACAACTAAATACGCTGGAACATGAGTTTTCCATCTCTTTCCATAGTGCAACACCCAAAGTTAGAGATGCCTTGTTAAATTTTCTGGTAAACAAAATTCAAACTTAGTGTTCCTCAACAAAAGAACAAAACATTGCAGGTCTTCTTGATGTTTAAGGTGTTGGATGCATTTACTTCTCAAAACATCGGCAAAGAAAAATTTTCTTAAAACTTTGAAAATTACATTGTTTACTTGCTACAGTAGAACACTTCTTCTTAGTCGCCTCAGCTGGCACATTGCCTTTACTATATATATCAACAGAATAATGGGAAACTAATGGCAGGAATCACACATGACAGAGATTAAAAACAACATTTGGGATCAGTCTGTTAGAAAAAATGCTTTATAGCTCCACATAAAACTCCACCAGGAACCTTTGAATGCACTAAGCAACCACTTATATTTAGAAAGTTAGTTTTAAGGAACATGAATGACCAAATGGATTTAATGCACTGATGATAAAAATGGAATTGGGGATTACCTTAAGGCAGTGTCACTAGTGGTCCGCGAGCGACCTCAAGTGGTCCGTGAGAGGATCTCTTAAAATATTCGAATTTCCCACACAAGTTTGTGGAGTCCTACCTAGGGATACTCGATATATCGCGGCTTGTTCTACGTGAGATGTATGAAATGACTATATCGCGACCATCGAGTACTTGTCACGTAAATGTTTTAAGCCGTCTGCATTTAATTCTCCGGGGATTCGCCTGTCACTCACTCCTGCTGCTCACAGCACGCAGCACACTGCCCCGCCCACCCAGAAACATCCCCTGCGCGCATGCGTACTTTCTGTATCAAGTGAGGAGAGGTGAAGCCAAGAGTCCAAGTGAGGTAATTGAAGATGGAGACGGACGACTTGGTTCTGAAGAAAAACAGCTGCGGTCACGCCGTCTCTCGTTTTCGCGTGGTCACGTCAGCTGCTCCAATATTTTCAAGTGCGCCCTTACTGCCGACTTTATGGCAAACACTTTTAAAAAACTGGAAAGTCAGCGCTAGCTTACTGCAGCGTGTGGACACTTCCGGTTTTCAAAATAAAACGTGGGTGTTAAATGTATTAAACGTTTATTTATAAAATATGAAGAATGGTTAAAATTTGATTTAAAAAAGTGTCTCATATGGCAAGTATGATTCTGCACTGCTTCAATGCTCATATGTACATTATGAAATATATTAAAAATTCATAAAAGATATGACAAGTGTTAAAATGCTATAAAAAAGAGTGTGTGTCGTATAGCAGGTGTAGCTCGACTGTTCTACACTGATTTTGAGCCAATAGGTCACAGGACCTGGAAGCTATTGAGCTTTAAAGCTCATATTTACATCATGAAATGTATTAAAAATTCATTAAAAATATGACAAGTGTTAAAATGCTATAAAAGAGGTGTGTCTCACAGCAAGTGTAAATCTACTGTTCTACGTTGATTCTGAGCAATTACAATGCTATCATGGAAATAATGACAATATTTATTAGAAATAAACAATACAAAACAACAACAAAAATATCGAAATATATATCGTGTATCGCGATATAGCTTAAAAATATCGAGATATTGGTTACAGGCCATATCAGCCCTAGTCCTACCTAACATTATTTGAAGTGTAAAGCGAATTTGTTCTCTGAACAAAAATGCAGACAAATATTTTTTTAAAATATGTATAATGGATATATGAAGATAAATCTGAATTAGCAGTGCCCAAATTGTTGCCTAAGCAACCACGGCGTCTCCTATAGACAAAATCATTCCGCTGTCATGTCAGTAAGTAAGGAAAAGAAAGCAAGGAAAAGAGCAGCAAAAGCTGTGAACTTTAACTAAAACAAGGCACGGAGAGGATGGGAAACAATGATGGATAGGTGGCTGAAGACGGGGTCAGGTGGTCCCTGAAATTTTTTTTTTTGACAAAGTGGTCCTTGGTCTGAAAAAGTTTGAGAAACACTGCCTTAAGGAACAGACCATGTAAACTGCTCTTGGATTTCTTGGACACTGTTTTGGTCCATTCTCCACATGGATTCAAACCCAGGAGCATTTCAGAAGCGTTTTGCCCCCAAGACTATGTTCATTTGCTCAGATTGGTCATTTTTGGCAGTTTTTTACAGGAATCTGCACAAGATGTTTTATTTTGAAAATTGACCGGATCCTCGTTTTTTTTTTTTTTTTTTGGTGTCTGCCTTCAGGCCAGCTCGATCTGCTTTGTGCTGTTTCACTTGGCATCCCTTGATTTATATATATATATATATATATATATATATATATATATATATATATATATATATATATATATATATATATATATATATATATATATATATATATATATATATATATTTTTTTTTTGGGCCTTTTATGATAGTACAGCTGAAGATAGACACGAAGCAGAGGGAAGAGAGAGGGGAAATTACATGCAGTAAAGAGTCGTCCGATGCAGGATTCGAACTGGAGTCAGCTGCAGCGAGGACTGAAGCCTCTACACACGGGGCGGCCGCTTAACCCACTATGCTACCGACCACCAGATAAGTGCATATTTTAATTCAAATGTGAATTGAGCTAAGTAGTAAATTATGAACTTGTTGCCATGTAAATGTCTCCATCAGACTGCTTTAATTTGCTGTTATTCATTTCAATCTAGCTATAGTGTCCATGTAGAAGTAGCAAATTATTTTTCCATGGTGAATCACATGCAATAATCCATTACTGTATATCATGCAGCAGTCATCCTCCTGCTGGTTCTTGGAACAATGGAGTGTATTATTGGAAGTAGAAATAATATAGAAGTCCATGCTTCATGCAGCTATTTTCTAAAATGAGTAATTCAGCTGATTTCCTGACAACGATGACAAAAATGAACGAGAGGAAACCTGAATTCCTGCTATGAGGTGACATCATAGACTAGGACTAACATACAGCCAGTGGCGACTGGTGGACAATTTTCTCAGTAGGACGATACCACGTCCAACAATTTCACAATGTAGAAAATCATGATAATGACGATAAGTAATAAATAACACCTTGACAAACACATCAGAACTTTTTATTGTGGTCATGCTCAGAGGCATATTCAGTACAAAAACTACTCACCCTGTGTTTTTTATTCTATTTTTTTTGACTTCCGATAGGGAGAATAATAGTGATTAATCTTTGCTATTCAGACATGCTGTTTCACACGTCAGAGCACCTGACTCATGATAATGATGTATAGATTTGGTAAACAGTGGAGGTGGTAAGGCGTTTTTTTTGTTTTTGTTTTTTTAAGGCTACTGACAGAAACACTAAATTCTGAACATTTCAAACTTGGTAGATTAGAGCATCCTTCAATGAATTCGATAAGCAATGAAAAAGAGCTGGCAGAAGGAAATACTTAAAATAATAAGCAATATTATAAATAAGAACACTCACCTCTGACACATGGATTTATTGTTTATTTTGTTTTAATTTTTGTTTTCTTAAATATCATCAACAGTTTTGGTCTCTGTAGCTAATTTCTCTGTTCATGAAAACTGTACTGAGGGTGATTTTATATACAACTCACCTGTTCACATTATATTAAGAAATAAAGATATTATTATTATTGTCACCCTATCCTTGTGTCCCCTATTGACCAGCCACTTCTTAATATAATATAACTGGGTGGGGACCCCACCAAAATAAGCAAAAGCAACAATAAAAGATTTTTCCATCACCACAGTTCTCTACCAATACCTAATTAGCAGGACAGCTGAGAAATAAAGAGTCTGACCCAGTAAGACCACAGAAGGTGTTTCTGTGACCAACAAACAAGGTAATTAAGGATGTTATGTATCATAATGTGACCACTATTTAGCAAGGGAATGAAAACTAGCCTCAGGATTTATTTTATATATGCTGCATCTACATAGTTATCAGTGACTCCTAGTGCAAATATACTCCAGCTTTAATCTCAATAAATAGAAATCTGCTTATAAATGCAGAATCTGTAGGCAAAGGACCAAGACTTTGGAGTCAAAGTGTTCTGGTTTCCCTTTGTAGTCTGAGTAGTATTGACTAATGATTTTTGAGTGAGCTTTGGGTGGAACAGAGCAAAAGGGGTGGATCGCACTGGTTGACATGTAATCTCAGAACCCATCAACCAAAGTCTGATGACAGTTTTTATCTACACTCGTATACAGATATGTTCATTTAGCCGAAATGTATATTTTGTATAGCTAGTCTGCAGGACTGCAGAGGATATCCGTTATCCTTTTTCCAGACATCGGCTGGCTACAGCAGAAGCCCAGAAACATTGGCCATTGGCCCCAGAGGTTAAATCATTGTCAGGCAACAGCTGATAAGTTCTGCAGCGTTAACAGCTTAAACAGTGATGTTTTATATAATTCAATCCACACACAGAGGCTTAATGATGCTATAATTGATATTTTCATAATAACATGTGAAAGGGGTCGCTTAAAAAAAAAAGCTACAAAAAAATAATATAACTTGGGTGCTGGTGAGACGATGAGGTGCAGGTCTAAAGATTGAGCAAATGAAGCTTTAATCCATTAGATTTGTATTTTTCTGGCCACGATGCTTGAAAATGTAAAAAGTCTTACCCTGTTCTCCCTGCAGTCTAATTAATGACAATATATTAAAATAAACTCAAACAAAAGTTGTGTTTAATTACTATTTTGGATCAGTGTCATCACTGTACATTAATATTGATCAATCTATAAAGAACAGTCAAATAATTAAATCTTAACAGTATTAGTTGCTGTCTTCCTTTCCGGGTTCATGGAAAAACTGTGGGAGAAAAGAAGTCTTTAAAAATCAGTTTGTCACTTTTCTTCTGCTTCTTTCAGAGTTAACTCATGATGTACACGCGGTGTGTTTACCTGTGGCCTCAGTTATAATAGGTTATTTCAAGATAACAAACACAGTTCTACATGGTTATGAATAGTATATTCCATTTCTGCCATATCATGTAAATAGACCGCTACACCTGCCACTGTCCTCTATACTTCTTCTATTACGGCTTATTAAATATATTTAGCTTCTCTTTTGACAGCTCATTTATTAATCAGTGTGTTCACTGAAACGTGAAGAACAAAGGAGGACCACTGATCTTTGCCACTATCTTAGACAGAAAGAGAAGGTTTGATATCTGTCTGTAGTTGGCTAAGACCTCTGGGGCTAGAGTGGGCTTTTTACGAAGAGGTTTAATTACAGCTGCTTTAAAAGGACTGTGGTACATATCCTGATAATAAAGACAGTGTTGATCAATGTTGAAATTCCATCCAGAATCATCATTTTGGTTGAAGTTGAATAATTAGTCTCAACTCAAACTTTATTTATAAAGCACATTTAAAAACAACTGAGGTTGACCAAAGGGCTGTACAGGTTGATACAAATAATATACATATAATATATAAAGTGCCATAATTACAATGGGTTGAGACAAATAATAAGATACTTAATTTTGTTTAAAAGCCCGGGAAAATGTTTTTTTAAGGAGGATTTAAAAACCTCAAATGATCCAGCAGAAGAAGAGCTTTTTTAGAGATCTTTTTTCCACTTTCTGCTTGTGGAGTTGTTAAGCCACGGTTTTGTACGTGCTTTTATGCGCCTTGCTCCAAAAGGTGCAGGTGCACCAGAAGTGATATTGTCATTATACATGGCTGAGAACTGTGATGCAGTTTGGGGGTTGATTGTGCGCAGACAGCGCATAGAAGTACAAGTTTTTGCCGTCAAACACAGGCAGATGGCCAGAGATACGCGTTTCACAGATTTCATTAACACTCAGAAGATAAATTGTGTGATAAAACCAAATCTATAATGTGCACTTTCTCTTCTCTATAAGTCGGGTCTTTAACACATTGAACAAGATTAAAAGATTCAATGAGCTTTAAGAAATCAGTGACCAATAGTCTTGATCTGCAGCAGACATGTATATTGAAATCTCCAGAAATAAGAATGATTGTATTTCACGGAGACACGTGACAGAAAATCTGCAAAGTCACAGAGGAAGTCCGCGAACATAACAGAAAGAGGAAAGTTGTAGCTTAAAAGTTTGAAGTTCAAAACTGGAGTAGGTAGCAGATGGAATAGGATGGCACGGAAAGCTGGATTTGAACACCGAGGCCAGACCGCCACCCCTGCCAGTGCTCCGTGGGGAACTGAGGAATGAACAGCGGGCAGGAAGGAGTTTAGAAAACGGTGTGCACTCACCATCCTGAAGCCAATTCTCTGTCAGGATCATAAAGTCCAAATCCCAGAAGTAAAGAAGTCATTCAATAAAAAAAGTTTTGTTTACTAGTGACCTGGTGTTTAGTAAAGCTAGCCTTGTAGCAGGTATTTTCTCAACCGTTTTGGTGGCATGGGTAAGAGGACGAAGATTTAAAAAGTTTACTCCGCCAGGATAGGGAGAGCCCTGCTGGGGTGAGTGTCCTGCAGTGTGTCTATGAGATATGAGATGATGGTCTGTATGGGGAAAGAAACCGGTGATGGTGATGGTGGTAGTGAGAGATGGGGCCTGTGGGGGGAGCTGGTAGGGGGGGAAGTATGGAAGAATGATCCTATCTTTATTCAAGAGCACACATTTTCAGTTTGAGAGCATGATTTCTCCTTCTTGTGCTCAGATTTATTGTCCTCGTGCTCACATTTTATGCTCACACTCAAAACTTATGTGCTCGCGCTCAAAACATGTCCTGTGCGCGCTCAGATCTAATGTGCTCGCGCTCAAAACATGTCCTGTGCGCACTCAGATCTAATGTGCTCGCGCTCAAAACATGTCTGCGCTCTCAAATTTTTTCTGCTCTTGCACAAAACAGCACGTCCTCTCAGGTTGAAGTGTCTGCACAGACTGAAGGATGTCCCACCCTGCGCTTAAATTAGTGTGTTTCACCAGCCAATAGGGAGACAGCTAGAGTCTTGGGTGTGTTCCTTCACGCTTTTGGGGCACTTCGCAGGGGCGGGTATATGGTCTGTTTGTAAAACTGCCTCTCTTAAAAATACACCGATTTACCATACTAGCCAGCTATTTGAATCGTCACCTATTGACACCGGGGAGCTACTAGCATTTGGCTACCCCTCCAATTGGGATGAACTCCGTCGGTCCTGAACAGGGAGGAACGGATAAAATTGTCAATAAAACCTATGTTATGAGCTCTGCAAGCAGACTGGAGCCAGGCGTTGAGGCTGAGGATTTTGCTAAAATGCCCTGGACCAGGGGCGAGTGTTGGGAGGGAACCACTGATAAAAACAGACTTCCCACAGTTAATTAAGAGGCTCAAGAGGACATTGAAATCCTTCTTTGTCAGCTCAGATTGCTGACCGGCTGTGTCGTTGGACCCCACATGAACTAACACTTGGTTTATAGAAGATGAGAGTGAGACCAGGGAGCTTATCCAGGTTAACTGGGATCGTGGCCCCGGGGAGGCAGTGAGTGGCTGCATTGAAAAAGCGGGTGTCCCTAATTATGAAATCACCTACTATCAGTGTGGTTGGGGAGAAGAGGGGACGAGAAGATGAAGGCAGAGGATTCTCGCGATAGGAAAGTGTGCAGGCAAGCGCCGTAGCGAGGCAGCGGCATCGGACCTGGTAGACTCCCCGCTGGCACAGGGCGGGGGGGACTGCCCGAGCGTCGGGGCACAGCCTCCTTCAGGATCCTGCGCCGGGAAGAGGAGGTCGAAGACCGGGTTGAGGGAAATCCATTGGGCCTTGTAGTGGAGTGGCCAGCCATCCGAGCACTGCCAGCCACCAGTGGAGGTAAAGTTGCAGTGTCTGCAGGCGCTGTTTGTGGGTCCAGATCTGAAGTAGATGGAGCAGCGGGGGCATCAGGTGGATGGCCCGGAGTGTCATCGGAGAGGGCCGTGTAGCAGTTGGAGAGGCTCAGGCGAGGGAGAGACGGCCCCGCTCGAGTCCCTCTTGTGGACCACATCGGACCACTGATGGTTAGGTGTTGAGCAGGAGGAGGGCCTCGGACAGGCGACGGGATCCCACGCAACTGTGTCATGGAGGGTAGTGCTGAGCGAGGCCGACTTTTTGGACTGCTAGAGAGCCACGTCCAATAAAACTGGAAAGTAGTAAGTCATTTTTTTGCAGTTCATCGGAGAGACGCCGGATGTCATTCTTAAGCTAAATGATTTTTTTTGTCTGCTTCAATCAGCAGTACATCGTCCACAAAGGGTGTAGCTGGCATGGTTTGTTTGTCGATCAATACACGGATAACACCGACACGTGCGCAGAGCAATACGTGCGAGCACACACATTCCTCGTGGACAATCTGGTAGTGATCTGGCAGGGAGCTTTAATTTAATGTTGGTTCAATGTTGAGCAATGTTGGTCTGCTATCTGGGGATTGGTTCAATTAATGTTATTTCAACATTGGTTCAATGATAAAACAGGCATAAAATGTTAGTTTAACTTAAAATCAATCACTGTCTTGATCTATTTATTATCATTGTACTAACTTATTACATTTGCAAACCTAAGGAAAAATCAATGTTATATTTCAATGTGAAGCAACAGTTTTGTTGATGCGTCAACATTAAATCAATGTTCAGTGTTGGTCATTTGATGTTGATACACCAACATTGATTCAATGTTTAACGTTGGTCTGCTATCTGGGTGGTTTGTTCTGTCCTTTTGTTTCTGGCCAGAATGGTTTAGAAATGATTCCAAGGACAATTAAAAGGTGGTTTGGGAGCATTACACAGCTTCAACTGACTGTACGGAGATGTAGGAATGTGATGTATAGTATATGATATTGACACTGTATAGGGACGATCTTTAAAGCAGCATAAGGCAGACTTCAAAAGTCCTCTGGAATTCAAGAGTTCAAAAGGTGAACATCCTCCCAAACAATTAAGAACCGAGTCCATATGCTCCATAACGATTACCTGATCCTCCGAGCAATGCTGTGCCTCGCTCCAGCAGGCTTAAGGTGGAACGTTCGCGCTGACCAGGTCGATGGAGATCTCCAGCTGTGAATAAAAAACAACTTTTTAAAGAGGTTTTTTGGGGGGGCAAACCAAGTTCTGCAGTCCTGTGACAGCAGAACCAATCTCGGCTTGGAAGCAGTTTCCCAGTCCTCTGTATCTGTGTGGAGAGGAAATGGACATAATGTTCTGTCCTGCTGCAGCCAATGGATGCCGTGTTCAAAGGCACCTTGACATTCAGTGCTCAACGAGAGACTGACACATTGTCTTGGTGTGTGCATGCCTGAGTGTGTATGTCACATGTTCTATATGTTCAATGCATGACACGTGTTGTAGACGCACGTTCATGCTGGGGTCAAATAAGCTCTTTTTGCATGGAGTTGCTGTTCTGAATTGATTGAAGCTCTGAAGAGAGGAGCTCTTAATCTTAACTGATTCTTCTTGTTGACTTTGATGAGATTCCAAGTCATGTCTTCTAAACAGCTACTGACAGCCTCATTCCAGAAAAAAATATCAACATTAGACTCTGAAAGGTTGCATCAGTTAAACCAGAGTCTGTACAGTATGTTCATTAAGATCAGATTGCTCATTTCTCACATTAGTGGAGGACGGCGGGGGGAAAAGTTGTCCTGTCACATGACATTAGCAGCTAAATAAAGACACAGATGAGCGTATTTGAAACACACGCACACATGGTATTCTGTATCAGGGCTGAGCTGTGAGTCTGAGATCAATAATACAATATTAAACTAGTATACCAGGTTGAGGTTATTTTAAATAAAATAACGTTTTCTTATTGACCACACTCCTATTTGTACATTTCAAATGACCATTAGATAATGGTTTATTTGTGTATTTAAACAAAATGTAACAAAACTTGCAGAAAACAAGTCATAATAACATAAGGGATGTTTCATGGTGATATCACTTTGAAAAGTTACATTTTTACTGTATTCACGAGCAGAGTATAGAGAGCACAATCTCTGAATTTTACAATCCACATCATCTCTTTTAAAGGCTGTTTCTGCTTCTTGCTGCTCTCAAAGTGAGTTTTTTTTTTTCTCCACTTCAGTAACACTTACACACACCAAACCTTCCAGTTTGATCCTATCTATATTCTGAAGGTTTCTACACAGGCTTGTTCATATATCATTCAGAGTCTGATTTATAGAAACATTTTATTCCTACAAACATGTTAAAAATAGATTTTTTTTTATGGCTGTTCACAGTATTTTTGGATTTATGGAGCGATAAAAAGAGACTCTAATATGTCAAGAAAAGGAAAAGGTGCAGACTAAGAATTTTTGAACCTGGCCTCATCCAATGTTCAGATTTATGTTTCTAAAATGTATGTAATTGAGCGTGTTTAAGTTAAGATAATGCCTAAGTTTTCTCATATTTAAACACGTTTTCAGAAAATGTATAATACACACTTTTATGATGTAAATCGTTCATTTTCCAAAACCACTTAATAATTTAAGTTGACATTGGGCAAGAGCTGCGGTACACCCTGGAGAGGTTAACAGTTCATCACAGGGCTGACACACAGAGACAAACAACTGAAAGGACCCAGGAAAACAGTCATAGACTGTACAAAACATGGACGTAGTCTCCGTGACATCACCCACAGGTTTCTGAAGAGCTGTTGTGAAGAAGTGTGTGTTGGCTCTGGCCAAGACGGACATGTTCCGGAGCCAGCCTCAAATGGAAGGAACAACAGTTTTTGGCACGGTGGCTTCACTTCACAGCCACAGAGGTTGCCACATATATTCATTTCAGCAGAAATTAAGTAATATAATGCGTAACATATAGGATTTTTGATTTACTATGTCAAGTAACACATTTTCACCTGGACTGGGTGAGTTTAGTCACATTTATCTTCTGGACGCTAAGTCCAGAGCGCTGTGAGTTTAACTTTCTTTAAATGAGCTGAAAACGACAGCAGGCTGCTACACAATAACCATACAGAAGGTGATTATATCGTGACATGGTCACTTATAATAACCGGTCACTTATAATAACCGGTGATGTAGTGGTGCCCAGAGGGAGTGGGTGCACTCTAAGCGCGTGTGTGTGTGTGTGTGTGTGTGTGTGTGTGTGTGTGTGTGTGTGTGTGTGTGTGTGTGTGTGTGTGTGTGTGTGTGTGTGTGTGTGTGTGTGTGTGTGTGAGTGTGCCTGTGCTGTGTGTGTGTGTGTGTGAGTGCCTGTGCTGGGTGTGTGAGTGCCTGTGCTGGGTGTAGGTTCCTGATTCCCATCTCCTTGTCAGCTAAGAATTTGCTGCAGGTCGTCTAATCACTCTTCAGACCTGTGCAGTATTCGACTGTCTCTCATGTGGTGCAAACACTTCGCCCTATTTCCCAGTGTGCCAATGGTTGTTTTGTGCTTTGCCCTGCTACTCTGTTCCCTGCCTGTGCCTGAGATTTCACCACGCCAAACAGCCGGTCTGCCTGCCACGTTCAGTCCGGCCTTTGTCTCCAGTCGTCACTTTAGATTTCAAGATTCACAACCAACCCATCTGCCATCCATGGCTTCCATGCCACAGTCCTCCCCACAGAGAGCCTAGTCCAGACATCAGACTTAAGCATCTTTGTTGTCACTAATCTTCCTCAACAGTTTTGTTAGCTCCTGGTCTGCTCCAAAACTGAACTGTTCTGTATTCTCAACAGTGACATGTAAAATTACTCCTGCAGGTGTAGCGCCCAAAAAATGGGACATATTTGCACATTGTTACTTAACTGACCCACCAGCGAAAGAAGCAGCTAATTATGCATTTCAAGTGACTGTAAGTATTCCTACACATTCAAAACTCCAACTTGATTTATTTATATAGCACCTTTCATGCAGCCCAAAGTGCTTGACAGAGCAAAACTAAAACAGAAACAGACAACACTGAAGAGAGAAATAGATGAGACAAAAAGATAAAATTAGGCTGTGCCATGATAAAATAAAAGCCAGTATGAAAACCGAGAAAAAACCGAAAACATACATAAAAACTGCAACAATAAAACAAATAAGAGTGGGGGCTCTTAATTTTAAGGGGTCCAATAAATCTATGAGATAAGTCAGCCTTTAATTCATTAGTTTGACTAAAACAACTACATTTAAGGGCTATGTTTTTTATTAAAAAAAAAAAATCACTATAGAAAAGTTTAAAAATAGGCTATATCATAAGGATGAAGGCGTGTGTAACATCCCTTCTGCAGTAAACACAGAGGTAACCTAGTAACAGAAACAGTGAGCTAATGGAAAACTGGTCAGGGATATTAGAGCCGAATGCATCTTTTGCAGTGAGAAACTGGCAAATGAAAGTTTGAAACCCTGCAAGCAGAAGCGACACCGGGCAACTAAACATCCCGAGACAAGTTTTTCCTCAGAAAAAGGGAACTCGTTGTCACAAACAGGCCCCAAAACATTAAGGACACTTTTAATAAAGCTGGAAGCGACCAGAAGCAGGCAGCGGTTGTGCCTTTTGAGTGCTCTCTCCTTATTGCGCAAGCCAAAAAGCCACGCAACATTTGGGAAACACTGATTAAATCTGCATGCATTAAAATGGCTGAGATACTTTGTGGACTGCAGGTGGATAACACATTTAAGACTGTACCACTGTCCAATAACTCAGTGAAAGACAGAATTGACAGAATGATGAAAAAAATCAAGACAGGCCTGTTTTCAATCCAGCTGGATGAAACTACCACTGTGGCAGAGGAGGCAATTATCATTGTATATGTACAGTACATTGAGGAAATCTATGGAGGACTAAAAGTCCCCAAATTAAATAAATAAACACACTAAAATAATTACTTTAATGTGTCATTAATTAATTTTAATTTTAATTAAATACATAAATTTGTCATTAAAATACCAATTTATTTTATGTAAAAAAAAACATATTTCCATTTCATGGTCCTGTGTTGCAGTGCTTCATGAATTGTCAAACTGTCAAACTCACCCATCAAAGTTGGTAGGCGGCTCCTATCGCCTGACTGGTTACCCTGTGCATCAAGTCAAATCATTTCCAGATAACGGATTGATGCAGAGCTAGTAAATACACTGAATGGCGATATTCACTATTACGATGGTTTAGATACTTTATTAAACAAAACTAAGACTCAAGGGGAAGACTCAGTCATGCTATCTCCAAATGTTGAGACAGCACACATAGACATTATGTCTAAAAGTCCCGGAGCTGCTGAGAGAAGCAGCTAATTTGATTGAGGAAGCTCTGAGCAGGCTCAGTCGCAGCAGACACCTGCCGCTCCATCACATACACCTGTCCAATTAAGCTAAGTAATTTTATGTTGCTACTAATCACAGCAAGGGCTGGCTTCATGAAGATCCACCATTCCTATGTCTGTTGATCTCACAGGCACCACAAGAGGAGAGGACATTTTCAGTGTAGTTAATACATACTTTACAAAGCAAAACTCGTCCAGTCAACAAACGAATCTTTGCACAGCTGTGTGAGGATGGGGCCCACCAGACACTCCTCCTTCATACCGAAGTGCGCTGGTTGTCCCGGAGCAGGGTTCATAAAATGGAAATATAAATCGTACGTATAACTTACATTTGTACAGAATGTTGCTTCAGCTTCCTCAGCCGCCAAAATGGCAACTATTGAGGGCGAGAAGGGTCCAATATGAATTCAGTTTAATCATTTTATTAATAGAGTGCCAATTTATAACGAAAGTTATCTCATGACACTTTCCATACAGAGCAAGTCTATTATCTTCAGAGACCCAACAACTCCTCCTTTAGAAAGCACTTGGCGACAGTGGCGAGGAAAAACGATTCATGAGAACCTGCAAGACGAGTGAGCACCAAGCTTCAAATGAAGGTACGTAAACTGAGACACAGAAAAAAAGTCACCATATCTTCTAATTATTATATTATAATTCTATATTCATTCTCACACCTTCATGGATGTCTAACAGTGAATTACTGGTGTCCAAGTCAGACAAGAGCAGCATCACAGCTTGATGTGTGTTTTGTTTGATGGTTGGTGAGAATGGATAAGGAAGCTAGTAGTGGAAACCAGAGGGATGTATGGACACACACACACACACACACACACACACACACACACACACACACACACACACACACACACACACACACACACACACACACACACACACACACACACACACACACACACACACACACACAGGGTCAGCCAGCTTCTCTGCTGTCTTAGCAAGGTTGATTGAGTACATGCACTTTCTCCCTAAAGGGATAATTTCACGCTCCCATATTAGAATAATTTGCTTGGTGTGGAAATGACATGGGTGGAGGGCATGTACCCACAATGCAACCTGCTGTATTACCACTGGAAGCACACAGAGCTGCACAAAATACATGTGGCAGTGACTAACTGTGTGCGTGGGAGTCTGTTTGTGTGTCACATTCAGTTAGGTGTCTGTCAGAAATGATTACTGAAAAACAATGTTCAGTAATCTTCCTGTAGAATGTCACATTCTCTGCACACTGTCACTGTGGAATGCTGCTCAGTCATCATTTTACAACTGTGTCTATTTCAGTGGATCAGTTGCTCTGGTCCATCTACATGCACTATGTGTTGCTACATACAGTAAATAGTGACTCGTTTTTGACATGTGATCAGAATTTTGATGCACGGGTAGTCATAATGTGTGACACTCAGTTTGCTACCTTGGGG
Source organism: Collichthys lucidus (assembly GCA_004119915.2). NCBI lineage: Eukaryota > Metazoa > Chordata > Actinopteri > Sciaenidae > Collichthys > Collichthys lucidus. Next base: position 27,195,610 of record CM014096.1, on the reverse strand, counting down.
GCAGATCATCTGAATGAGTCACCTCAAATCAAACTGAATGTGAAAACGGCCATTTGGCTTCTATTTGGCTGTTCAAAAATCACATTTTCTGCTGTAATTCTTCTCCACCTTCTGCATGCATTTGCTCACTTTATTACAAAACGTGACACAGCAACATTTGCACCAATCTAGAATGAAATCAAAGGCACAGACACAGGATTGATTGACTATTAATCTGACGTCTCACGTATAAACAGGATCAGGCTGAAGTGTGTCGAGGTGTGTGGTTCTTCAGCAGGTGATTTCTTTAACATTTACATTTAGTCACTTAGCTGACACTTTTATCTAAAGCGACTTACAAAAAAGAGAAACAATCAGTGTACAGACGACCTTGAGTGGGTGGAAGCCAGACACAGAAAAAGCAAAGAGAATTCGGTGGATTTTCAAAATAAAATACCCTGTGCAAACTGCCGATCGTAAAAACAGACAAAAGATATCACAGCATACATAGCATATTTACACATGTAGAAGCATGTTTAGAAGAACATACACCGGGAAAATGTCCAAATCTGAGCAAGAAAATAAAGTCTGGCGGGATAAACGCTTGCTTCTGAAACGCTCCCGGTCGGGTTTGAAGTCACGTGCAGGACAGACCAAAACTACGGTGATGTGTCCGGTGGGGTTTAGGAGTAATAGAAGGCAGAACCAGGCAGTTGTGGATGGAAATAGAGCAGGTCCTCCACTAATCAGGTGGTTCGATCCCCGGCTCCTCCAGTCTGCAGAAGTGTCCTTGGGCAAGATATTGAACCCCAAATTGCTCCTGAAGGCTGTGCCATCAGTGTATGAATGGGTAAATGAGATATGTAGTGTAAAAGAGCTTTGAGTGGTCAGAAGACTAGAAAGGAGGTATATAAGTACAGTCCATTTACCCTTTACCTACCAGTTTAATGAAGCAGTGTACACAGTGTGTGATGGCACTGTGCTCTGACACAGATTCATGTGTGTTCTGTTGCCTTCAGAGCTGCAGGGATTTAATGAACTGAAGAATCTTTTCATGCAGCATGAAGCTGCTGTGGACAATAAATACTAAAAGAAAGGCTTTTTATTTATTCAGGGTGGTTTCAGCTAGATCAGTGGTCCCCGTTTCAGTAACACCCACATTCACACAGTTACACATTCAAACCTGAAATCTGAGCAGCTGCACTGCAGAAGTTGGAGTTAAGAAAGAAAGTATATGTCCCAAAAATAGAGAATGAAGTGCACCTCAGAAGATTGAGTTTTCCTTTACGACTTGTAGCCTTTTTGGATTTTGCTCATGTCTTTTTAACTTCTAATGCGTTCCATCAATTTGCAAGTTTCTCTATTGTAGGATGTCCAAGACATCATTGGATTTCCATTGGACAGCTAACAGCCATGCAACATGCAAACAACAACAATCACAGTTTCCAACAAAACAAAACCTCCAAAAAGGCGCTGTAATTTAACACTGGATTGCAAACAATGCAACAGCATAATACCAACATTCTGTGGAAATTTTAAAGCTATTAATGATATGGTATATGTCACTGTTGAACTGACACTGAAGTTATAACTGGACATCCAGAAATGACGGTCTACAGCGTCATATTTCCAAGCGTGGGGACACTGTCACTCTTAACTCCTCAAATACTGCAGCTTAGTCAGCATGTTGGCCTTAACACTTGAATCTTTTCCTGGCAAACATTTTGACTTTTTCTAGAGGAAAAGCACACATGTGAGTCATGAAATGAATAATGGCTGTGGGGCAGTGTTTAGCTCAGTTGGTAGAGCAGCCACCCCCTGTGTGAAGGCACAGTCCTTGCTGCAGAAGCCCAGGGTCCAATCCAACCTGTGGCTCTTTCCCGCATGTCATTCCCATCTCTCTCTCTCCCTGCATTCCTGTCACTCTTCAGCTGTCTCTATCATATAAAGCTTGAAGAGGCCAAAAAATATATCTTAAAAGGAATAATGGCTCTGTTCCATTGAATTGTCACAGTAAGACATGCCTGTGAGCCAGCATTAACATTACTAGGATTCTGAAAACTAGCTCGCCGAAATGGAACACAGCCATCACTTATCTTATTAATTCCAACTGTGCTTTTCCTGTTATGATAAGTCAAGATGTCTACCAGAGAAAAAAGGGTCTATTTTTGTTCCGCAGTAGAAATAGCTTGTCATTAAACAGTGTCTGGATGGCGAATGACCATGTAAGCATTTGTCTTCAACACTGACACAGGATGTAGTGCATTTACATACATCCCCTTTTTTTTTACATATTAGTTTTTCTGTCACTCATGTCTTGATTCATCCTGATGCTACAACTCAATACTGCAGTGCCCACAGTTAAAGAAACATCCACTTGTCAACCTGAATCTTAATATAAAAAAGATGAGCAAACATTCGTTTCACTGCAGCACATTGTATTTGGGTGTTTCCTCCTTTCACCCTCAACACAAGGTTATAGTGCATGTCTTGCATGATGCCACTTGCAGAGCAGCAGGAGCTGGTTCTGATGAGAGCAGGTTATTATTAATATGTAATGCACTTACATTTAGGTATGTATATGAATTAAGAAGCAAAGAACAACAATGAGACTTATGAGCAAAGGAAGCGGAGCACACTTTTCCAGTCGAGTACACTTAAGTCTGAAACCTTGGAACATCGTTTGTTTGCTTACGCCTACTTATCACTTGATCTTAAATGGTGCCTTGTGCAGAGGAAATCACAAAAGCATTCCAGCTCTGCCCTTGAAGGCTTGATCTCAAAAATTCACTAGAGTTTTCAGAGTAATGGAGCGACACTTAGGATGGCAGCAGGGATCCCTGGAGGAGGAGCGCCCAGGGCAAGTCAAAGAGGGTATGTTAAACAGCTACAGGGGTGTGTACCATTCGTTTGCACATTCTCTCTCTCATCCATCGCTACTGCTTGTGTCCTGAAGGAAGCGAGAAAAAGAAGAGGAAGGAGAATATCAGAAAGGATAAATCATAGCAGAAACTGTTCTGCTTTCATTTCAGTTGAAGATCACAGAACTGTGTTGCTGTGCTTTACAAAATTACAATGAAGCTCTGCCTCCATTCAGGCATTCACATGTAGCTACATTTAAAGACTACTCCACTGATTTAGCTTTGCACTAAATTGATTCAACAGAACCAGAAGTTTCACCTATTTCATTCAACACACTCTTCCTCCTTGTCAAAACCTCACATTATCCACAGTGCTGCTCAACCGCCAACAGTTCGGTCTGAGTTTTGGAGGTGTTACGCTAATAGAAGCTAATGTAGTCTGGAGCCTCAAGCAGAGTAAGCTCTTCAGCACCAACTGACACTGACTCGAGTGACATCACTTGAGGACATTTGTCAGCCTACCTCTGGAGCCAGAAAATACTCTAAACAACTGTTTCTACAAATTAAGTAGTTCTTCACAAGAGCTGGAAACATGTTACATTCCACATTCAGGAATAAACATTGAGGAAGAGGCTGTTCCAAACAACAATAGCCAATGCATGGTGGCGTGTTCCCGCAGAGAGTGGTTCATTGGGTGTGATCGTTCCTGGCTCATCGTGACTTTTGAAAAAGCCTTCACTTTTTGTTGTCCTTCTTGCTTCTTATGTTATTTAATAAATCCCTGCGCTTGCAATCCATCCTTGGTTAATCCCTTTGTTTTTGGGTCTTTGATTTAATTGTTACCTCCCTAAATTCCCCTAGACCAGGTCTTGCCCTGTCGGGTCGTAACAATTTTGGGGGCTCGTCCGGGATTTATTCCCGCAGTGGTACCAGTTGGTGTTGTTTGTGATTAGTGTTTGTCTTGCGGTACGTATTGGTGTTCGTGATCTACTAGTGGTCGCGAATTACGGTGTTCTGGTTTCTAGCAAACTTGTCAAGGCTGAGCTAAAGGCGGTGCTTTTAGATGAGTTGGTTAGCAGGGGGGCTCTTTGCTTGCCGGTGTCTGGGGATGCTCCGGTTGAGACCGCAGCCTCTCCAGGTGAGGGCCGCCCGGCGGAAGAGGCCGTGGCCGAGCTGCGGATTACACCTGTTGTGAAGGAGGTGAGGACAGCGGGGAGGCCGGTCACAATGCCACATTTCGTCCCGTTCTCCATTCTCCGTCAACTCCGTCAACTCCTGGCTCAAAAGTGGACAACAGAGCGTGAGTTTCAGTTCCGTAGGGAGCTGGAGCTGAAGAGGTTGGAGGCAGACACAGCTGTTAGGCCGCGTCAGGTGGAGCTACAGGTACGCACAACTCAGGCCGGTGATGTTCAGCCCGCGGCGTGTCCACCTAACACTTTTGATGTGAGTAAACACATTTCTTTGGTCCCAGCATTTCGTGAGGCAGAGGTAGAGAACTATTTTGGCGCATTTGAGCGCATTGCCACTGCGTTACGCTGGCCAGAGGATGTGTGGGCCATTTTACTTCAATGTAAATTATCAGGCAGAGCTCAGGAGGCCTGCTCTTCCTTGTCTGTGGAGGATGGTCTTGATTACAACAAAGTTAAGAGTGCTATCCTGCGGACATATGAGCTGGTACCTGAGGCGTACAGACAGCGGTTTCGCAATCTGCGTAAAGTGTTCAATCAGACCTACATTGATTTCGCACGAGAAAAGGGCATTCTCTTTGACCGATGGCGTGCGGCTTGTAATCCCTTTGTTTTTGGGTCTTTGATTTAATTGTTACCTCCCTAAATTCCCCTAGACAAGGTCTTGCCCTGACGGGTCGTAACACAACTGTCTGTCTGTCAGTCATTTATGGTCAACAGGTGAATCTTTTATTCCACAGAATGTATTAGTCCTAAAATGGGACTCCCAGCAGAATCCTGTAGACCAGGATGGGAAATGAGGACAGTCTTATTTTTGAGCATCAGCAGATAGATTTTGTCTATTTCTGCTAAACTTTGTTGCTGAACATCATGTGACATGGTCAAAAAGCTCAGAAAAATTTAAACTAATCAATGTCACCATAAAACTTATTTTAGTTTTCTGAAACTGTATCATAAAATGCACAAATGAAAGATTGTGTATTTAAAAGTGTGCAGATGTTTTAAAAACAGAAATCTGATCATTGGATGAAGCCAGCTTCAAAATTCTTGTTTAATTTTTGGCAAAGGTTTTTACAGTGATCTCTTTTTATCACTCAGTAAATCCAAAAATACTAGCAACAGCCATGTTTAGCACGTTTATTAATGCATTAGATGTTTCTATAAATCAGACATTGAATGATATATGAACAAACCTCTGTGCAGAAACCTTCACAATATAGCTAGAATCAAACTGCAAGGTTTGGTGTTTATAAGTGGTACTGAAGTGGAGATTTTTGGCTCAGAATCTGAGAAAAAATCAAACATTTTGAGACAGTACAAGTAAATAGGGTCAAAATTATTACCATGAAACTCTACAATTGAGGACACATTTTCTGACAAATCATGTTTATATGCATAAATGGATGTCTTATGTTAACTCTCTACAGATGTCTACTGATGGACAAAGTTTGACAAACTCAAATATTTTGGTTTTCTTTCCACTAGTCTCAGAGACGACATGTTATGGAAGCAAAATATCCCAAAATTGACCAGCACATGAAAAAACAATGTCTTCGCCTGTAGTGTCTCACCTGTTAACTGCAGCATGGTAATGAAGGAATGTCAATCCTCTTTTTAATAGTTTTTGGGCAACAGAGCTCTGTGGCACAGAGGAAAAGGAAAAGACACAGCCTAGCTATAGCAATGGCGTCTCCCTGCTCTCCTCCTCTCTCCTCTCCTGCTCTCTCCTGTCCCGTGTGCCACATGTTCAGTTATTCCTCGTCCTCCTTTAGTGATAACGGTACTTGTAATAAATGTAGTTTATTTGTAGCTCTGGAGGCAGAAGTGAGTTAGAGGCATGGTACCGCACCACCGAAGAGTCAGTAGCTCAGATAGTTAGCCAGTCCCCTGTAGCCGGTGTGGTACCGCCACAGGTAGCTTCAGTTAGCCGTCCCCCGGTAGTTCCCGAGCAGCCGGGAGGCTGGGTCACTGTTCGAAGGAGGCATAGCTGAGCGGGGAAAACAGATTTTCCCCGCTCAGCGACACACCCGCTGAGAAACCAACTCTGGTCAATGGCAGCTCCATAGTCCGAAACGTGAAGTTAGCGACACCGGGGGCCATAGTTAAATGCATCCCGGGGGCCAGAGCGGGAAACATCGAGTCTGATTTAAAACTGCTGGCTAAAGATAAGCGTAAATACAGTAAGATTATTATTGTTATTCACATCGGCGGTAATGACACCCGGTTACGCCAATCGGAGGTCACTAAAATTAATGTTTCATCGGTGTGTGAATACGCCAAAACGATGTCGGACTCCGTAGTTTTCTCTGGTCCCCTCCCTAATGTGACCAGTGATGACATGTTTAGCCGCATGTCGTCATTTCACCGCTGGATGTCGAGGTGGTGTCCAGCAAACGTGGGCTTCATAGATAATTGGACACCTTTCTGGGGAAAACCTGGTCTGATTAGGAGAAACGGCATCCATCCCACTTTGGATGGAGCAGCTCTCATATCTAGAAATATGGCCAAGTTTATTAGCTAACCAAAACCACGTCGACAACCCAAAGTTGGGACCAGGAAGCAGAGCTGCAGTCTTACACGCTTCTCTGCGCCTCCATTAGAGCAGCTGCCCACCCAGTCCTTTAGTATAGAGACTGTGTCTGTCCCCCGTCCACCTACATTATTTAAAGATAAAACCAACAGAAGAGGAGTTCATCATAAAAACTTAATAAAAATTAAATCAATCATCTCCACCAGTCCAAAATAAGAGAATTAAATGTGGACTCCTGAATATCAGGTCTTTGTCATATAAAGCTGTCTTAGTCAATGAATTAATATCTGATTATGATATTGATTTGTTCTGTCTCACTGAAACCTGGCTGCAGGAGGATGAATATGTTAGCTTAAATGAATCCACTCCTCTGAGTCATTATAATACTCATGTTCCTCGAAGTACTGGTCGAGGTGGTGGAGTTGGAGCCATATTTGGCTCAAGTCTATTAATAAATCCTAAACCTAAACTAAATTATAATTTATTTCAAAGCCTTGTTCTTAGCCTCACTCACCCAACCTGGAAAACATCACAGCCAATTTTATTTGTTACAATATATCGAGCTCCTGGTCCTTATTCTGAATTTTTATCTGAATTTGCAGAATTTGCATCAGGCTTGATCCTTAAAACAGATAAAGTAATTATTGTAGGCGATTTTAACATTCATGTGGACAACCACAATAATAGACTTATTGTCTGAACCACACTCTTGATCTTGTTCTCTCATATGGCATATAGCTGGGCCTCTAGGATTTCTGCCTGTCAGAGCTGCTCATTAGCAGAGGAACTGCTGGTGTGAAACAACACTAATATATTATAGGTGGAGAAACAAGTGTTGGGGAAGTGAATTGTTAAGGTAGAGCTAATGGATTTTTACTGAAAGAAACCAACAGATATGTTTCATTGGCACAAGGTAATTATAAAACATTGCAGGGAAAGTTAAAGGTAGCCCTGCTTTAAATAACCATTTTCAGGTGCTCTATAGAACTTTTCTGCTTCGGTAATAAACGCTGAAGTGAGCAGATTTCATCGGAGTGGAGACAACTATGAAAAGGGCTCACACACACACGCACGCACACACACACTCATACACCCACAGCTTGTGATGGGAGGTTATGGTGCAGACAGCTGCTGTGCTTTCCCAAGAAGCAGAGTAGAGGGAAGTCCTTAAAAGTCATCCAACCCAGGAAAGGGATCTGCTCCTATGAATCACCAGCACCTCCTCCTCCTCCTCCTCTTACTCGTCAGCTCTCCTTCTGTAGCTGTCTCTGCAGTCCTCTCCTCCCTCTGCTCCTGAGGCATAAAGCTTTAATATTGATTCAGCTCGCTAACTGCTCTCCCTGTGTGCCCTGTTAGAGAGGCTGAAGTCTTTCTTTAGTCGTTTACAGCTCCTCGCTCCAGAAAAAACCCCTGCAACTTTTCAAGACTTTTCTCATTGGCCTTTATTTTGCACAACATCTCAAGAAGTCTCAAAGAGTATCACTATTAATACTTAAAGGTTTATCTCAAAATATACTTTAGAAAGTATTACATATAAAACAAATGTGACAACCTTTGGGAAGCAGAGAGGAAGCGACAGAATCTGGTTTGCCATGGCTCTTTAGCCCAAGGCCTTGCCGTTGGCTTGAATAGGAAAAGTATGTTTACCTGTTAACCTTCCCAATCTCCATAATATCCTCAATGCACTTTGTTCAGTGGATGGCCAGGTAGACTAGAGTTAACCAGAACATGACTGACAGCCTTGGAGTGCTTTCTTTGGTGGAAAAAAAACCCCAAACATGTATGTAAAATTTGAAACCCTGCTGCATTGCTGTGTTTTGTATTCTCCGGATCGCACTCGGTTTTACAACAATGCTACAACTTTCTAATTCATGCTTAACACTTCCGTTTGACACATTACGGCGTTCGCGTTTGCAGCGTCGTTAAACGGTGAGTTGTAATTGAAAAGGTGTATTGGCGCCGGCCGCCGCTGTAACTGCTGATGTACATGTTTATAAATTCACCTTGCAAGTGTCAAATAAAATCTTTACGGTGTGTTCAAGTGACGCTGTGCTAAATTTTTATCAGCCTAATCAGTAGAATGAACAGCCAACACCTCAGAGTCCAGTTATTGGACACTCTCATCTGCATATACTACCATGCAGAGAAAGAAACAAGGAAGGAACTCTATTTGAACTTGAACAGGTCGAAGCAAATGTCTGAAAAAATCTGAGCCTGTATTCAAGAATTCAAAAATTTCAGAACCTCAGCAAAGAATCTGCTCAAAGTTGCTCAGTGTGACAGTGCTGTTTTTGACACTCACACAAGTAAAGTAGGAGTCATGAAGACATAGTTTACTGACAGTTGCTGTTTAAAGTATAGAAAATTCTAAAAAATATATAAACGAAGAAAATAACAGCATGTTTTAAGTGTAGCCGTTATGTTTGTGGGTAATTAAATATGAAAGCAAGATTATACATGCAAAAATAAAAAAATAACTTTAATCTGTTAATTATATTTATGATACATAGTTTACATAGGAGACTTAAAGAATGCTGGCAAGTCAGTTGACTCAAATGACTTAAAACTGAAAAATTGTATGCACATGAATGTTTTTCATATTGACTGCAAAGACACTCCTTTACTAAAGAGCTTTATTGAAAAGAGTGAAAACCTGTAACGAGGTTCAAAAGAATACTCAGAAGTTGAAGGCTGGATTCTGAGTGAAGGTGCTGAACGGTGCAGGGTCGGTGCAGGCAAAGGGCAGAGATCCACAAGCACAAGTAGACCAAAGTTTAGACAAGAAACACAAAGCAGGTGTCCAAAAAAGACAAAGTTGGCCGCAGAGAAGTTTTTTTATCTTGTGCATGTTGATTGGATGATGGAACATTGGGGGCAGCAGTGAACAGGAGGAGAATGGGAGTCTCTCTCTCACACACACACGGACACACACACACACACACACACGGACGGGAAAACAGCAGAACACAGAGGAGAAAGCAGAAGCCTCATCACGACAGTAAGTGATTTTGTCGCAGAATGATTGACAAAATCCACAATCCTGATTCTCAGCCAAAGCTAATCTGAGGCTTCAGCCGTCAGACTTAAATCAAATCAAAGTCTCATTAGAAACAAATTTTTTCTTTCCGCAGACAAGTTGTTCTCAGTGGGCTGCAGTGGTGGGACAATAAAGTGGGATAGAAGGAGGAAAATTGTAATAAAGCAACAGTGACAGAAGCCTCTTATTCACTGCAACAAAATGCTTAAATTAAAGATAAATACATCAAATCAACTCAAAATCTAATGTCCTGTCATCTGTAATGTGTGTGTGCATGAGTTTGTCTTCTGTGAATAACTCGCATGATTGATCTGATGTGTGGGTGTCTTTCTTTTATCACAGATCATGGCCGGCTCTCATGTGTTGTGTTATATGTTTATCTGAGTGTATAACGAGTGCTCTGTGAAGTGTTGGTTACTGGAGCACAGCTGCAGTTCAGCAGCCTGTCTCACCAGTTTGTGCTCTGCATTAGAGCTGAGTATCCCTCCATCCATCACTGAGACTTCACTGCCTGTCCTGATCACACACCTTTCGTAGAGTGGATTAGAATGAACGAAGGAAGCACGTGACTTTTCAACTCAAATTAGAAACTGAATGTTTCTAATTGGCTAATTGTTAATTTTTCCTTTTAATATTTGGTACTTGAGGCTGTATGTCTCTCTCTCCCTTCTTTCCCTCCTAAAGCTGCTGACTCTGAGATGTATCATCTCCAAAACTAGAGATCTGATCTCAACATGAACAAGTTAAAACGCCTGTCAGCCATATGTTGCTGTTTTTGTGTTTGTACTTTTTCTTCAATCGACAGAAATCTGTCACACAGTGTCACACAGTCAAAATCAATCACACATCTCTGAAATTTCAGAACCTTGCTATCTAATAATAAAATTAATACAGAGCAAAATGTAAGGACTTCATGTGATCTGTTCTGTGGACGGTCATTACCTAAAATGATTTTGTTTTTGTCAAAATAATGTTTAAATAACTCTTCATCATCGAGTATCCTTTTGTCTGATGGAATCTCTCTGCCTGAATGACATTTCAGACTACGACACCCCTGGAGCTCCCTCCATACTTCAACCAAGATAAGAGTTGAGTTAGGAAAGTTGATAAAATGCTAGAGAATGCCGGTGACTAATACGCCACTCTGACCATTTTTGGCCATAAACGGAGGTACTTGATTGATATAGGCCCAAAAATGGTTTGTTGGACAGCACAAACTCATTACTGTTGCATTCTATTCTTTTTTTTTTGCCAAAAAGCACAAGGTTGAAAGGACCTTGATTTCTGCAGGGACAGCCACATTCTCATTTGAATCAGCCACAAATCAAGCTCATTGTAAGAGGTACTTTCAAAACATATCTCCTCCCACAGAAAGTCTGTGCCTGACCTCCACCTCCTGCAGCTCTAAAGAAAAATAAATGATTTCCTCAGTTCAGAAAGTTGATAATACACCTGCGGTATTAATAGGACCAAATATGCGTCACTGAGAATTTCTTGTCGGTTACAGGAGAACTGATTTCTTACTTTGTCTCTGCCTCTGCAACACTGATCAGACTCTTACCTACAACCCAACCTGTGAGGATTACAGTCAATAGATGGAGCTAGGAGGCTGTGAGAGAAAAACCAAAGACTCTGGGATTGATCTGAGATTCTTCTGATTGAGAGAGAGACTGTTTTGACGTACTGTACACCGTACACATCCCTGGAGACATCACAGTGGAGTACAGCAACCCCTGAGCTTCAGTTTGCCAAAGAGCTCAGGGAATTAAAGCTGGATTTATATGGCATTTGAAGGTGGTAGCGATATTTCCTTGTGTTGCAACTGCCAATAACTGATGTTGTTCGTTACTGGAAATTGCTCACTTTCATTACTCAAACGTTCAATACTTCCCTCACAATTAGCACGTGGAATCCAATCAACGGACTGCACGTAAATCTATGAGATGACCTTAACCTAAATAAACACCTTCCACAGCACCGATCCATTATGATATTAAATATGTAATGAATAAACTTTGCCATGTCCACGCATGACGCTATAACGCGTCTAATCATTGCCACTTTATCAGTTCTGTAATCTGAACAGGACAGTAACAATGTGGTGAGGCGCGCAGCGGCGGTCCTGGCCACATTTGCGCCCTGGGCGAACCTGGGTGAAACCGCGCTTGTTTTCTCCTGCAGATACCTTAGGCTTGGTTTACTTGAGGGATTTTGACCCATCAAACCTCTTTTTACACTTTTGTTACATTACAAGATTTCAGCAATCTACTCAATGAGTTGTATCCTCCCCGAAGCTCAAAACAACTGGGTTGCAGAAAAACATCCAAAATGTGTCCAGTACAGACAAAAGCTCAGACGATATGTGTTGAAGCAGACTGAGAGATTAAGAAACAACTAGACCCAGACATGATGGTCAAGATAAATGCCCTGAAAAAGCCTCAAAGTCACAGTTGAAACAGCAGCCTTTCTGTCCTCAGTAATGTGATGCATTCCTGAGTAAAATAACAAGTATGTTTTGTAGTTAGGAGAGGGGTTTAAAATTTAATTTGCTCTTTCTAAAAACTAGCTGTGGGTTGGTGAATACAGAGCTGTGGAGAGAGACGCACCCGTGGTGAGTTATGGAAATGACTGCTGGTCTCAACCCACATCTCCTCCACCCACATTGTTAGATCAGAAGGTGGAAGATGGGGGAGATGTAAACAAATCAGAGCAAAAAAACACATTTTTTAAAATAATGTAAACAAAGTTTTGGCCAGCTAAAATGCTAATACACACCTCCTACTGGGATAATGCTCTGCTTGCTACCCACAAGGTCAAGTGATTTATGTGATGGGTGGCATTAAAGAACTTGTCACCCCCAAATCACATTTAATTGGATAGTTTTATGTATATAGCGGTGTATAAAGAAATATAGAAGAATTGTGATGTTTGCTATACACAAAATTCAGTGATTTTAAAAATATATATATATTTAGAAATCCAACTTGTAAATGGTCTGCTTTTATAGCATTTTTCTACCTTAACAGAACCCACACTCACACACCAGTGTCATTGAGCTACCATGCAGGGTGCTGGCCTGACCATCAGGGGCAATTTAAGGTTGAGTGTCTTGCCTAGGACACTTTTACATGTGGACATAGGGAGCCAGGGATCTAATCGCCAACCGCCAACATAAGGAGTGGGTGGGAGGGTTGGGGGTGGAGGTTCAGAGAGATCGAACTGGAGTGAACAGAAAGGGGCAACATCTTGGCTTGCCCAATCTGCTTAATGTGTCTAGTAGAGAACAGCAGGAGACAGACCCAAACAATATGTTAGTTGAAACACTGGAAATAGCATCTGCCAGCCTAATAGGGTCTGTGCTACTCGACTGTGACGTGTAAATCTGTGTTTGAGTTTTTAATACATTCATAGAACCAGTTTGTGTAAAGCTGTTTTTGAGTTTTATATTTTCAGTATTAGAAATTTGGGTTGCTTCTGCTTTCTTTAAAGAGTAGAGCCTCACTGTTGCAGCTTGTCTTTATTAAACACAGTTCTGAGAGTGAGTGAGGATAGTTGGGGAAGATCCATGGATGCATTTGCTTGACTAATCCATTTTATGACAGTCTGAGATGAAAGTGACACCAAAGAGACATTATGACATCAAAAACTGAGGCAGAATGATAATGGGACATGGGTGCATTTCTAATGAATTCTACAGAAATGCTGATATAAAGCATGAATTATATTGTGACATACAGCCATTCAAACACAATACAGTCTTAATTTTAGGACAGTCACCCTCAAGTGCTGCTGGTATATGAAGCCAGAATGCACTGTATCCAAAAGACATGATGGACCCAGATACAGGTTTGCAATATTAAAGACACAATGTTAAAAGGTCAGCACACTAACATGTGTAGAGATTGACTTTGGTTCTATTAAAAAAAACAGTCCAGCAACTACAGCCAGCAGCTGTATGAGGCAGGTAAAAGCTAATTGCTAACGTCACAATTCTAACATGCTCACAGTGATTTAATGCAAATGTAACGTTTACCATGTTTACTATTTAACTTCAGTGTGCTAGCATGCTAATTGTGTCATCTCAAAGGTTTTCACTGTGCAGGCTGGAAGGCCTGTCAGAAGGGTGTTACAGTAATCAAGTCGTCAGATGACCAGGGGCCTCATTGTACAAAGCTTGCGTACGCACAAAAAAGTGGCGTATATCCTTTCCCACGCTCACGTTCAAATGTATCAAACCTGGCAACAGGGGCATTCCAGCAGGAGCTGCTTATCTAAGTAGGAAACATTTTTATTCCATCAATGTTCAAATCATATGTGATGCGCGAAAGCAGCCAACTAACATCGTGGCAAGGTGGCCTGGTTCAACGCACGACTCATTGGAAGTGTCTTTCAAATTGAAACATGGTGACGGCTCGTACATGGTGTATGCCAGCTCCGGGCACATGAGATGCTTTGAGTGTGGGGATGTGGGGCATAAACAGTTTGCTTGTCCGCACAAACAGCAGGTGGATAGGGCTGGCACTGGGCCCGCGGTGGCGGATGCTGCCTTCCCCCGTGTTGCGGCGGCGGTGGATGCCGCCGTTCCTGGTACAGCGGTGGCGGATGCCGCTGCTCCCGGTGCCGCGGTTGCAGGCGCTGTGTCCTGCGGGGCTGGCGGCGTCTCGGAGATGGATTGCGGGGTTGTGGCTGCAAAGACTAGTGGTGTTAGCTCACATGCTCAGGTGCAATCACAGTCAGCAGGGGATGTGGAGGAAACAGCTTCCACTAGTGCGCTGTGCAGTGAACAGTCTGTGGGGAACAGCCAGGCTTCATATGAGGAGGACTTGTCAGAGCCAGAGTCAGACACAGTCTCTGTTGGTGACTCCTCAAACAGGAGCACTGAACTCTACTCTTTAGAGGAAATCAACCAGTTTCTGGATGAAACGTATAAAAAAATCTGTAAAAGTTAAAAGTTAAGTTAATGATACTGAGAAGTTTGTAAGATCTGTCAGCATACTGAAGAGACTGGTTGGGTTTGACCTCCTTGATGAGAAGAAACGGTTTCCGTCTTAAGAAGCACATGACATCTTTGAGAAAGGCAGCACAGAGTAGACCTGTTAGAAGAACCAGGAAGTAAACATCATGCAGTATCACAAGGTGTGTCTCTCTTCTTACTGCTCTCTGTTTGTTCCAGCTTGTCTGTTTCTCTTTTCTGTCCTCTTTATGCCGAGCCTAAAAACAGGGTCTTTAAACATCAACGGGGGGAGAGACAGGCACAAGAGGGCTCTGATCTCTGAGGTCGCTGCTCAAACAACACTTGATGTGCTGTTTCTACAAGAAACACACACGACTGCAGCAGATGAGATAGATTGGGGTTTATGGTGGGAGGGTTCAGTCTTCCTCAGCCATGGCACTAATTTCAGCGCAGGTGTAGCTGTCTTATTTAAAGAATCTGCAAATGTAATGATCCTATCTTCAGCTGAGATTGTGAAGGGTCAGCTACTGATGGTCAGGACAGAGATAGACAGCCGTATATTCTGCTTTGTCATCCTATACGCCCCAAATCAGGGAAGAGAGAGAGTGGGATTCTTCAACCTGCTTAAAAATGAACTGAAGAATCATCTTCCAGATCAGCTCATCATTGGTGGTGATTTTAACTGTACTTTAGATTTCACTGTAGACAGGACAAGCGAGGAACCCCACCCGCAGTCAAGTCAGAGCCTTTGCAGTGCCATTACACATCTGGACTTGCTGGACACATGGAGAGTCAAACATCCACAATCCAGACAGTACACATGGGTCAGGATGAACAACAACAGAGTCAGTGCAGCTAGACTGGACAGGATTTATATTTCCAAAGCTCTTAGTTCCAGACTAGTGCAGAGCAACATCAGCCCAGTTGGTTTCACTGACCACCATTTGGTCAGTGCAGAGCTTCTGATTACACCAGGTGAGAGGATCAGGTCTCATTGGTCCTTTAACAACAAACTCCTGCAGGACAGCAGCTTTTGTAAAACGTTTGAACATTTCTGGCAGCAGTGGAAAAATAAGAAACCTGACTTTAATTCTTTGAAGATGTGGTGGGAGGTGGGTAAAGCACAGATTCGTGTTTTCTGCCAGCAGTACACCTCCCATTCCACTGCTAGGATTAAGGCAGCTGTCAGAGACCTAGAAAATAGCATCAAGATCATTGAGGAAAGTGCACATAACAATACTGATCCCGCTGTTGGTGATCTGCTTCGGGAGAAGAGGTTGGCCTTGAGTTCCTTCCTGCAGGAGAGAGTGAAGGGAGCTCTCGTCAGGTCGCGGTTCCTCCATCTAAAGGACATGGATGGCCCAAGCTCTTTCTTTTTTAATCTGGAGAGGTCTGTGGCACAGAAGAGGCAGATGGTCTGCCTTGAACTTCCAGGGCGCAGAATTACCACCAGTCCTGGGGAGATGAGGAACCATGCCATAGACTTCTACACTGACCTGTTTGGGGCGGAGCAGTGCAACTTGGAGTGTCACAAGGAGCTTCTGGAAGGGCTCCCGCAGCTCAGTCCAGAGGAGAGGGCTGCTTTGGACTGCCAGCTGACTCTGGAGGAACTGACGGAGGCAGTAAACCAGATGACATTGGAACGGGCACCAGGGATTGACGGCCTCTCCACTGACTTTTATAAACATTTCTGGAGAATTCTTGGACCTGACCTTCACCTTGTGCTGCAGGAGTGCTACAGGACCGGATTCCTTCCTGTTTCCTGTCGGAGAGCTGTGATTTCCCTGCTGCCCAAGAAAGGAAACCTGGCCTTACTTACGAACTGGAAGCCAGTTGCCCTACTCTGTACAGACTACAAGATTATTTCAAGAGTTTTATCGAACAGACTTAAGGACATCCTTGAAATAATTGTGGATCATGATCAAACTTACTGTGTTCCGGACAGGACAGGACAATAATGGACAACATCTTTCTTGTTCGTGATTGAATTGAAATGTCTAAAAGTTTTAACACTGACTTCGGTATTGTTTCTTTGTACCAGGAGAAGGCTTTTGACAGGGTTGTTTGCTGCACTTCGGGCCTATGGTATTGGTGATGGGTTTGTGGACTGGGTTAGTTTGTTGTACAAGGGAGCACAATGTATGGTAAAGATGGGAGCTGGGCTGAGTCGGCCAATCTCTGTACAGAGAGGGATAAGGCAGGGGTGCCCAATTTCTGGGCAGCTGTACAGCCTTGCCATTGAGCCTCTGCTGTGCAAGCTGAGGAGTCGCCTCCGTGGTCTCTCTCTGCCTGCATCCCCCCAGCTGGACCGTCCACCTACTGTCTCTGCTTATGCAGATGATGTTAATGTTTTTGTTTCAAGTCAGGGGGATGTGAAACATCTGCAGGAGACCCTGTCACTGTATGAAAGGGCCTCCTCTGCCCGGGTAAACTGGGTCAAAAGTGAGGCATTGTTAGTGGGGCAGTGAAGAAAGGAAAACGGTACCTAGTCTGCCTGGAGGTCTTTAGTGGAAAAAGGAAGGCTTGAGAGTGTTGGGAGTGTTTTTGTGGACTGAGAGCTTTCAAGCCAAGAACTGGGAGGGAGTGAAGGAGAAAGTGTGCGCCCGGTTGTGTAAATGGAAATGGTTGCTACCGCAGTTGTCATATAGGGGAAGGGTTCTGGTTGCCAATAATCTGGTCGCCTCGACTCTTTGGCACAGACTTACAGCTCTGACACCACCAAGAGGCCTAGTGGAAGACATCCAAAGAGCCATACTGGATTTTTTCTGGTCTGGGAAGCACTGGGTCCGGGCAGCTGTCCTCTACCTGCCTGTGGCTGAAGGGGGGCAAGGTCTTATCAATATCCAGTCCAAAATCGCCTCTTTCAGACTTCGGACTGCACAGAAACTGCTGTACAACTGTGGCTCTGGATGGTGTGACACAGCCCGGCTGCTGCTAAGGAAAGCTGGAAGGCTGGGTTATGACAAACAGCTTTTTCTCCTGCACCTCGGAGACATGGATCTCACTGCGTTGACGTCTTTTTACAGCTCTGTGTTGCAGGCATGGCAGATTTTCCAGGTTGCGCGTGTGGAAAACGAGACTCCAGGTATGTGGCTGTTTGAGGAGCCATTATTTTTTTAACAACTTTATAAGGGCCCAAACACTGCTGTCTGCCAGCCTGAGAGTCAGCCTTAGAAAAGCTGGCTGCATCAAACTCAGCCACCTGTTGAGGATGACGGCAGGCTCTGTGGACACTAAGGGAGAGGAGTAACATCACCTCCAAAAGATTGATCAGCAGAGTCGTGGAGGAAGTCTGCGCTGCCCTGCCTCCATCCCACATAGCGTTTGTCAAGAACCCGGCGCTATGTGACCAGTGGAGTGAGGGAAGTGAGTACAGCTTTCCCTCCTTATCTATTACTCCAGCTGTGGGTGAGTGGCAGGAGGGAGGTGGTCAGCTGCTGTCCTTCTCGACTCCTCACTTGGGCAAGTTCCAGGATGCAGGGAAGAAGGAGGTCTGAAGGTTTTGAACCTGCGCTCCTTGGCTGGGACCAATGAGTCGAGGTGGGCTGGGTTTTTTGGGCCAGATATTTCCCCGAAAGGCAGCTGGCGGTCCCTGTACAAGCTGTACAGCAGACCTCCAGTGGAGGATTGTACATGGGGCAATAGCTACGAACAGATACAGGGCGCACATGGATCCGGAGCTGGGGGAGGGGTGTGTTTTTTGTTCTCAGGCTGAGACCCTGGAACATTTATTTGTTTGCTGCCTTCGACTGGTGGTTCTTTTCCAGCTTTTAAAAAAGTGGTTTCAGGGTCTTAGGGAAATTTTCTCTTTTGATTTGTTCATTTTTGGTCCTAAATACTGCGTTAAAAGAAAAGCTGTGCACACACTAATGAACTTTATATCTGCTTCTGCAAAGCTGGCCATTTGGTTGACACGCAGGAACCGGACTTAGGGTGTTGGTAGTATGCAGCTGGTGCCGGTTACCATATGATGGACAAAATACAGGTGTTTAGTCGCATATGGGCTATTGGGGGTGTGTTGTGCTCTGTGGGGGAACATGGGGAGCTAATTGTCAATTTTTGAGTTTTTGTGTTTGTTTTTTGACCTGATATTGTGAACTGACCTGGTTGCTTTGGGATTGTTGGCCAACGCACATTTGGGCATGTGCACATTCAAATATCATGTCTCTTGGTGTTATTTATTTTCTGCTGGTGAAATTAGAGCTGCAGAGCTTTCTAACAAGCCCTGATTGTCTCCCTGTGTTCAGTATTCTTGTCAGTAAAAGCGGACGTAAAATGTCAGCCGCCTGTACCTGTACGTCAGTTTCTGGGTTTTGGCGTACGCCAAGTTTCAGTAGGAAATCCACGCAAGTATTTGTACATGAGGCCCCGGGCCTCTATCAGGAGTTGGGTAGCATGTTCAGTCAAGTAAGGCCTGCTTTTTCTTCTGTTGTAAAGTGCAAAGTGACTGGGCAACTGAGGCAACATGATTAGAGAAGGTTAGTTCCTCATTAATCATGAGATCAAGTACTACCGTAATGGGGGCGAGACATAGGGAGACGGTTAGGAGTAGTTTTTGGCTGGTAGGACCGGCAGTTCAACAGAGTTCAACAGAAAACAGAGCTATTTCTGTTGAGTGACCACTCTTGAAACCAGAATGATTTGGATCAAGAAGGTTGTTCAGTGAGAGGAATTCTGAGAGCATGTTCAATAGCCTTGGATAGGAAGGAAGAAGTGAGACAGTACAATAGTTCTCAACCTGAGCAGGGTTAAGAGAGGCTTTCTTAAGTAGAGGTGTTACCTGTTACCTACCTCGCATCATATGCGTGATAGCTGGTTGGGCTAATGGATTGAAGTAGTTTTTTTGGTATAGCATCCAACAAGTCAGCTGTTTGGATACCTCACTCTCAGAGAGGGGTGTAAAGGCACAAAGTGAAGTGCCAGCAACCGTGATCTTTTGAGCTCATTGGCTATCTTGGATTTGAGCCATTTGAGCTCTAAACTTGGTGCGCAGCAATCGCAGGGTATCATTGTACACTGGGCGAGATTGGTTGGATTGAGCAGTCCTCGTACTGTCGATAGGACACGGTTTGTCACCTGCAGTTTGCCTTGCCGTGCTTCACTCAGAACAGGCTGATTTATATTAATGAAAAAACCTTTTTGAGATGGATTTTTGTGCTTTAAACTACAAATATAACTTTTTCGGATATCGACAATTGAAATAAAACACTAGAAAAGTGTAAAAGACCTTTAAGACCTTAAATAATGGAACACCAAAACCATTCATTGAGGTAGTGTGAAGGTGACTTTTCAGATGTAATGATACAGCATTACACAACCTAAAACATTATTTTTGATATTATAACAGCCATTTTCAAATTCTTACTTTAATGCTATCAGTACAGACTTTGGTGCAAATTGATAAAAACCAAAACCCAATGACCCTTAAATACTAAAAAAAGAACAATACTAATTACCACGCATAGCCCAACTGTCTGACTACAGATGAAACAAGATAATGTTATAAACCCTTCGTCTACTGAAGGTAGCTTGATATTTCTTGTACAGACATGAGAGCATCAGTTCTCTCATTTAATCTTGACAAAATGGCAAGAAATGTCAAAACTTAAAGTAACCTATGTTTTGCAGCACTGAGTGTGTTTCCGTCACTGTTTGAGGTCGAGATGCTTCCGTTTTAATTGCTGGCTGTTTGGTGATATACTGTAGATGATAGATACCAAACCTGAAAAAGTATTGAAAGATTTCTTAGTGCTCCACTGGAGAGTTCAGTGTTAAATCAACTCACAAAGCAACATCAAGACGAAGACAACAAAGAGAGGAGCTGAGATGGGCCATGTTTGAAATTAATGAATTAGATAACATGACTCCTTGAAGCAGAAGTCGTCCCTGTGTCTGTTTGAAGTGTGAAAAAGGTTCTGGCTCAGATATAAAAGCAGATCTCATTCCAGATTTTGAGTTTGTATGTGTGTGTGTATAAAGCATCTTCGATCACAGCTGCTTTTAAAGCTCATACAGGGGTTGAGTGTTTGTGAGATGGCTTTAGTTACATGCTCCTGTCTTGTTTTAAAGTAATTACACTCCACCCACTAACACACTGCAGAAAAATGTGTGCAGAGCTGACTGAGTGACAGAATAAAGGGTGGAGCTGGTGCACTGGGATCAAATTTCTATCTATTTCATGTCAGAGTGATAAATACTGGCAGAGCCAGAGTGAACAACAGAGTGAATTTCAAATTCGATGGCTAGACAAAGCTGTTTTTTTTGTTTTTTTTTAGCAACTAAAGCACTGATCCAAAGCTAAATTACCCCTTAAATTAATTGTCTCTTGATAATAAAACAAATTGCAGAATTGAAAACTTAATTTTAATGTAAAGTTTGATAATGGAATGATTTGTCAAATTATAGAAGCCTGGTGATTTGAAATCTTTGCTGTTAGTTAGATCATCTTTCTGTGGTCAGAGACCAAGCTAAGAGAATACGGTAACATTTAAGGGGGAGGTGGGGAATGAAATATTCACAGTGCTCCTCTGTAATTTATCTCATAGTTCTGTACATTTTGGTGAAATCACAGGATATGATTGGTAATAGAAATGGACATCCAGCAGCACAAAGACAAAATGAAAACCTCTATAGGGCCTCTTTCTCTGAGTCACAACTCACTCAAATCTGAACACACCAACATGAAACACTGATATCATTCAGTGTGACTTTCACCTTCACCTTCTGACGACATGAGTACATCTGATGTCCACTGTAAAGAAACGTCCATAAATGCACTAAGAAAGACTCTTCAGAAGCTGAAAATCATTGTTTTTAAGTTTCCTTCACTATCAAAGCAGTCCAGTTGTAGTTTTCTATTCACTCATGGGTGCATTGCAAACAGGAACTTTTCATTTATTAATTAAACAGAGTTTAATGGTGCCAATTTGCCAAAATCTAAACAAATATTGGCTAACCGACATGACATCTGATGAGCTTCTGTGAACTCTTGCTCTTCTTTTCTGTTGTCACGTTGGGACAACATGACAACAGAACCTGAACCTGATAAATTGGTGTTGCCATGTTTCCGTCTGACATCTGTAAAAGTTACACAGTATGTCATCCAAACACTAAATGAATGATGAAGGCACAGCAGCTACAGACGGCTCTGGGTGATGTTTTTATGCTTCTTTTTACACTGCTTTAATGCAGCTAATAGACTGTCAGACACAAATGCAATTCTTGAATATCGTGTTCAAATATGCTGAACAGAGTTTTAAGTTATAGAGCTCTACAATGTGCAACTGTCACGTTAGAAATAAACCAAAGGCGTTAAGAGTTGATTGAAATTTTTGACTTATTTACATCAGTAAAATGATGCTTTTTTAGACATTTGTGTTTTCATAATGTTATTTTTAATACTTTTTCCAATATAACTAATACACACCACTCTGACTTGTTGCGTTGCCAAAGTAACCATCCCATCCTGATGGGAAAGTGTTCTTTCTCATCACGTGTGTGTCACTTGTACGTTCAAGGGCAGGTTAGAGGTTTAGTTACTTAACCATGCTGCTCACAAAAGGTGTCCACTGTTCCCAACACGTGTTTTTCTCAGGATAGTTTTCAGGTTTCAACAGTGTACATTCAATTTTTCAAACTGATACACAGTGTGTTTTTTTTTTATTTCCTGCTGAACTGTGAACTTAAATAACTTTGTAGTAAATGTGAAATTAATCATACTTTGACAGGAGCTGCCTTATTGCTCACTCCTGTCTTAGAATCTTTTTTGTCAATTTAAAGTATTTGAAAAGTATTACACTTAACATTATGTGCAAAATGCACTGCGGCTCTCAGGCCATTGCAGTGTGTGTTTGTTTTATTGTGAATTGATGCGATCTGTGCATGATCTTTCTGGTCTGTTCTTAAGCCAGACTTGATTCAGTCTGGTGTGGTTAGGTTTATTCAAGCCACATCATCCATCCTAAAAAGGAGGCACAGTAATGGGAATGGTCTATCATTAATAGACTCAAGTTCCCAAAGGATGGCCGATTCATTCATCGTCAACATCACCACAGTTGCACTGCAGCATCGGTCCACCCTGTTGTCCTTGTTTTCCATTTTCAAACACTGCACAATGCTGCCACCCTGCACCACCACCCTCAGGCCAAAATATCAGCCACAAGATGTAACATCTTACACTTACTTACATTATTTACTTTTTACATGATTTATTACCTCACTAAACAGTTTCTTATGACTTTGTGGTCTCTAGTCTTTCTCCACAAAGCATGATTCTCATTTTGTGAATTATGGTCCCATTTAGACTAAAACAGACAATAAAGTAGGGTATGCTTTAGTGTGGCTATCTTGTGATTGACAAGTAATTTTCAGTAAGTCTGTCCAGTGGCTGATGAAACTCAGATCAGACTGTCAAACTATGCAGTGCTGATCAAATATGAATCAAGATTCTGTCGCTTCGTTGACTTTTTCTCTCACGGATGTTTTCACAAACATAAATTTTAATGTAGCTCTGATATGATAAAGTGTGAGACCAACTCGCAGTGCGGCACCAACCAGCTCCGCACTCTTGTCCAACTATATCACTTCTGGGTCCATAGAAATACTTGTCCACAAACCAGTAAGCGATGTCAAGGTACTTATTTGCAGCTTATTTTCAGTGTGTTAGCGCATCGTTTGGAAAAAGCAGCACCACTCAGTCATGTCAGGAAGAAATAAATAATTATGGTGTCCATTGTTGTCAGGGCAACAATTAACACATGAACAGCTGTGAGGCCACATACTCAAATACACACACACAAAGACATTTGTGAGCTATTATTATTATAATTACAGATGTTACCAACCAGTAAACTGTTTTTTTAAGTTTTGCTATCTGTGCAGACTGATATTGGTTGGTGTATAATTTCATTCCCCTGCAGTGTGTGCATTTGCATGTGTGTGTGGAGGATGTCCATGTGTAGTAGTATAATGCCCTCTCAGCACAGGAAGGTTGCGATGTGGTAACAGCCTCTTTTCTCGATTAATTATCACGGCTAATTGAGTGGAATAGCCACACACACACACACACACACACACACACACACACACACACACACACACACACACACACACACACACACACACACACACACACACACACACACACACACACACACACACACACACACACACACACACACACACACGGCAGTGGTAACAACCAATGCATGGATCACTACGCTACTTAATTTTCTCGACAGTGTAGTCAGAATGTCCCATTTAACTCCTGGATATGGGTGAAGGCCTAACATTAACTGACAATGTTACCACAAAGCATCATGCAGGCTGTCATTTAAAGACAATAGATCAGGTCACATTTACATTTAGCGGCTTACAAAAAGGAAAGAATCAACGTACAGTGGGACTAGGACATGTTAGTGCAGCGATAAGCACTGTGACAGTTGTAGAGGAGGATAGATTTATCATGTCCAGTTGTTGGTAGTGTTGTAGAGGAGGTCCTGTCTGAAGAGCTGAAGGTCTTCAGGAGCTTTTTAAAGTTAAAGAGGGACGCCCCGGATCTGGTGGGAACTGGTAGAAAGTTCCACCAACGGGATTGTCCTGAGTGTATGGGTGGCAGAACCAGGCAGCGTTCATTTGAGGACGACAACAGTCAGGAGTTAACATACTGTATGCCTGTAAAAGAGCATTCAGGTAAATGGGTGCAAAACCGGAGACTACTTTGTAGGTATGCATTAATGAATCTGAATTTAATTTAAAGGTAGCCAGCTGACCACAGTCTGTATTAGTAGTTGGGTAGCATGTTGAGTTAGGTAAGTTGACTTTGATTATCGATCAACATGTGTTTCTAATATATTAACTATTGTTAAAATTATTCAGAATTTTAGCTTTTTTTGAAACAAAAGGGCAATATAATTTCATATAAATGAGGTTTACTGAGCCTAAATTATAGAAATGTTTGGTATTTGGTAGTTTGGTATTCATGAGTTTGTATTGAGTTGACTGACAATGTTGTGTTATGTTACGTTTTAAACAGTCAAACCAGACTGGGATCAAACTTCACGATGGAGGAACACTGCATATAGGGTTAAGTTTTCTCATGTTATATTATTTTGTGATGATAAACTTAAAATGTATTGTAGTATTGTTTCAGCCTGAGGTAGATTCTTACCAGCTCAATGACGTATCAGGATCTATGTTCTCTTCTAGATCTTGCTCTATTTTCTTTATCATTATTTATTCATTTAATTTAAGAGAGAGAGAGTGTGTTGTGTGTTCACCACCAGTTTTGTAAGTTGTGATCTCTGATCTGGAAATCAAATTTGCTGTTTAGATTGTGAAGAGAGGAATGACATAACCCTCTACATCACAGAGGAAGTCCCCTTTCTTTCCCATTTTTCATCTTCTGATGCTTTGCCATAAAAGTGCTGTTATGCCACAATGGGGTTTGGGTGAATTGTGGCTGTTAAAATTTATTGAGTCATGTAAGTAATTTCTCACTTCACGAGAAAACTTAATTAGCTGGGAGTTAGACGAAGTCAGGCAGTGCCAAGATGATAACATCTGGGGCCACCACACTGAGCCTCTTTAGAAACCTGTGAATGACATCATGAAGACCCCATGTTAATGCAGTTCATAGTTCAAAAGGGAGAGGCCCAAACACAACCTGTTGACATGAAATTGGAAGATTGTTGTCATATGTATGTATCATTGTATTCTGAACATTTCTCTTAATCAGAACCAACAACCCCAGCTTGGACACACCTTTTGTGCCATATTGTTTTAGGCCTGTGACTCCTTAAACAAGCTTTCATTTAAATTCAAAATCTCCTACTAGGTCATTTTCTACGACACAGCCAAGCAGATGTCTTTCATCGTAACACCCCTGTAAAGTTCAGGCAATAAAGCAAAACTCTGATTATGGATAATAACTGCCACCCTCTCAGGGGTCTTGCAGGTCTTCTGAAAGTCGAGGCTTTCAGTCGTGACCTGTGATTCATGATGGAGAATGACAGCCTCCCTGTGTTTTATATGGCAAGCTGACACCTGATTGGATGCTGTGTCACAGTTTAGAAAATAGAACCAAAGCATGGCATAGTTAAAACTTGGTTTTCCAGTTATGACTTCAAATTTCTTCCCTTACTCATAATATTTGGACAATGTTTGCTAAAAAATATAATGTTTGAAAGCTGGAAATCTAAAAAAAGGAAGTGAGTGAGCAGGATTGTCCTTTAAATTACATCTATTTTATGTAACTGATTTTATTTCTATGTGAAGGTATCTGTGCTCATCACATTTTTTCCATTTCATTTCCACACGCTAAGAAAAGCCTCCCGTGCACATCTCTCTCTTTTCAGCGCCTTTCCATCACCACAGTCGCTGCCATTGGGAGCAATTCAGTTCCTGATTGGAACTCATGCCGCTGTAGACAAAAAGTAGTAAAATAGCTCATTTGGTGAGCCATTATTCGCTTCGACTCCCATTCTAAATGAAACACCTGGCTCAGAATGACTTCATTCATCTGAGTTCTCTTTAACTCTACAGCTGGCAGCATTTCACCTATTACAGTAAATATAAAGAGCAGAATCTCAGAGGGCATCCAGAGAGGAGAAAATGGTCACATCATGACTCCAAATACATGTCTATTTAAGATTGCTATGTTCACAAAAAGCAGTCAAACTGCAAATACTCCAAAACTCTAAAAACACATCAGTTGTTTAGTTTAACATCGTTTCCAAAGGCAGCAGTCTCATTCAGCTGTTTTCAAGACTGTAATGTGGAAATGATTTGGTTATCCAGAAGAAACTGTAGTAATTAGAGCTGAAACTTTTTTTTAACTATAACTGCATCCATCTATTTTCGAAACCACCTTTTTTCCCCCTCACAAAGGGCTGGACCCATTCGCGTCCACCCTGGACAGGAATCTGGTCAAGAATCAGTGTCGCCGGATTCTTCTATATATCCCCCAAGCCAGGTGGGGGATGTATAGTCTCATTTGTGTGTGGCGTTCGCATGCTCTCCTTGTGTGTGGGTTCTCGCCAGCTTCCTTCCACAGTCCAAAGACATGCAAGTCAACTGGTGACTAACTGACTTGCCTATAGGCGTGAATGTGAGTTTGAATGTTTGCTTGTCTCCGTTTGGCGACCAAGGTGTACCCAATCACTCACTCATTGCTAGCTAGGATTGGCTCCAGCCCCCATAACCTTGATAAAAATAAGTGGTTTTGGAAAAAGAATGAAAATAAAAAGACGCCGGCTTTAGATATTACATGTCATGACCCAAAGGTAGTGATAGCAGCGTGACACTGAAGCTTCAATACATGCTTCAAACCCTGAACTACAATTCCCTAGAACCACTGCTTCGAAGCTTGCTTTGATGCGAAAAAAACCATGTCACATATGACGTCCAAAGCAGCAGTGGCTTCGTTGCCAGAATAAATCACCTGACTGGTTTGCGGTCCAATCAGGTGATTCAGTGGCACTGCCTCGTCTCAGTTCTGACAGGTTGAGACGCCTCTTTAAACTGGCTAAATCATTTTTATGCACACTAGCCTCATCGGTTTGTTAGGAGCAAGTGTTTTAAAAATGAGGAGAAATTGTGAGCAAAAAAAGAAACAGACTCAATCCAAAACTGTTGAAAAAATAATGTATCTCATTAAAAATGTTTGACTGTCTCACCCTACATATTCACCCTCTGCCATAGTTTCACAAGCCCAACCACCTAAACCTGTCATATTTACCCAGCAATCTTCTCAATAACATAATACACACATTTATCATCTCATTTATCTTTATTTGTCAACTGAACAAGATCAGTCTGTGCGTGTGTGTGTATGTATGTAATTAAAAGCTTCCGGTCTACCAACTAGCCCGCCTAATTTGACTGCAGCCTGGCACTTTGCCAGGAGAGGTAACTAAGTGAAGCTTCGAGTAATTAACCTATTTCCAAAACAATTGGCAATTGACAATTTGCCCATCACTACCCAAAAGTCCTTAAAATCCTTGAAAGTCTGAGAATTTAAGGTAAATAAATGAAGGCCTTGAAAGTTTTTAAACATTTATAGATTTTGTGCAAGAATAGAAATTAAAGTTCTTTCTTTGTAAAGAGATGTTCCGATGGCTGCATGCGTGTCCCCAGTGAGCCTGGGAAGCCCTTGGAACCGTCCTTCATTACACAGAGCACATGTTAGCCAGGTAGCCTATTGTTCATTTTCTGGGTGCTACATTTAACATCCAGGTTAGTTTCCTGTGCTATTTATTCCCATAAAGTTTTCCAGAAGCACACACAAACACATTTATTATCTATTATTTGAGGATTAGAAATCATGAATTTGTATCTAATTATGGTGTTTTTTCCTCACCACAGTATTTCCTGGTGCTGGGCAGTGACAAAGGACCCGAGCCTTGTTTCAGGATGTCTTTTATAGTGCCTGAGTAATCTGTAGAGCATGCTCAGTCCATTTTACTGAACCATACCAACCTATGGGGTTGAAATGGGTTTGTAAATTCATTTCTGGATTGAGGTCATGTGTGAATGCGTTGTGGACCGCCTTTGTGTGTGGTAAATAAGTGTAAATACATTTGGTAATGTTGGATATGGAAAATGACCTGGTTAAGTGATTTTTAGATTGATTCCAATTAAGGTGGTATGGTCCAGTGGGAGGGGCTAAGTCTTTAAATGGAGAGGTTCTACACCACTCTAGGGAGTCGCAGTGTGGCAGTGTGGCAGTGTGGCAGTGTGGCAGTGTGGCAGTGTGGCAGTGTGGCAGTGTGGCAGTGTGGCAGTGTGGCAGTGTGGCAGTGTGGCAGTGTATGATAGTGATGGGTAAATGAAGCTTTTATGAAGCACCAAACCACTTGAGCCAATTGTTTCGAAAATGGGTTCATTACTCGAAGCTTCAGTTATGGTGACCTCTCCTGGCGAAGTGCCAAGGTGCAGTCAAATTAGGCTAGTTGGTGGATGGGAAGTTTTTAATTACACACGCACACTGATTATTATGTTCTATTCACAAATAAAGATTAATGAGACCATGTATGTATTGTGTTATTGAGGAAAGTGATGGGAAAATATAACATAGGTTTAGGTGGTAAACCTATTGCATAGGTGTGCTTGTGTAACAGGGTGATTATGTAGGATGGGGGGCAGTCAAAGATTTTTATTGAGATACATTATTTTTTCAACAGTTTTTGGACTGAGTCGGTTTCTTTTTTTGCTGACAATTCCTCCACATTTTGAAAAAACTCGCTCACAAGGAACTGATGAGGCGGGTGTACATAAAAATTGTTTTGCCAGTTTAAAAAGGTGAGGGTAGACCTTTTGATGTATCTGCCAGTATGTCAGTGGGTCTTCTGATCTTTGAAGCGGCGGATCAGTCATGTAACGCTGCACCTCTACTGTAGCATTTCTTGCCCTTCTTGCTTCAGATGCATCTCTGTCCAGTGTCTCCCAAAGGTTTATATCTGAAACACAGACCTGACAGTAATCAGTACTGAGGTTTCAATTTGCGTCTTTTTTTTTTTTTTACATGATTTTATCAATTGACTATCTCTAACATTACCCATGGATGGTTGATGTTCAACATTTCCTGTGGCTGGTTAAGCTGATGTAGAGGGCTCTTCTGTCAGTGTGTCAGGTGTGGTGTACCTGATCAGTTGTGAGCACTGTGCCATCAGCCGTTTTATTGATGCCTGTGCCTGTACCTGATTGTAAAATCCAATAGCTTTGAATCTAGGATCCAGCAGAGTCGAAAGGGTCATTGCAGTTTGGCTTTCCAAAGTGTCAAATCTGTTTTGCATAGCTGACCCCAAGTTCCCCATTGTGTCATACATGTACAGCATTAACATTTTTGTCATTGGGATGACTTTTGACCCCGAAAATCTTTTCTCTTCAGAGAGTTCTATTGCCTGGTGAAAGGGGGCAAGCAGTTGAAGGCATGCAGCAGTGGCTTGTTTTAAGCATTGCAAGAGCTGCCCCCACTGACTGTCTCTCTTCAAAGAGGCGTTGAAGCATCAGGAACATGCTGTTCCAGCGTGTGTCCACCTCCTGAATGAGCTTCTTCACTGGCCGATTTGAAATGCTCCTGGACATCTCTGAGCTTCTCTTTGGCTGTTGTGCTTGTTTTTGTGGTATCTAAAAAGGACAGGGAAAGAGAGAGAGACTCCTTTCCCAGGATACCCCCACAAATGGTTCTTTGCTCTATTTACCTGATCTCTTCTCCTACCCCGGAAAAAGATAACACTTAGCCATAAAAAGGACCGGGAAAGCGGGGGAGACTTCCTTCCCAGGCTACTCTACCAAATGGCTCTTTTGACCTATTGATCTGATCTCTTCTAGAAGAAAAGAACAGGAGACCCCACCACAGGGGGCCCTGACTAGCTTTCTCTCTGAGTTACTTCAAAGTTTAGTTGGCTTTAAGATATCAATAGATGACAAAACCAAGTATCTTGATGTAAACCATATGTCTTGTATATAATATTAGCCTTAGTGTGTGACTATCTATGTGTAGACACCTCATTTTAAAGAAAGTGACTACTTTACGTGCCCTTGTGCGTATGTCATCTACACCACGAGTTGCATCAAGGGACTTCTTCACCCCTAAATTTAATGACTGTGCAAAGCAAAGAGCGTGCCTTAAATTCAGACTCCTGACAGAGGAAACCCAAGACAGTATGACTAAAGGGCAGAGTGATTACATTACGTGGAGTCAGCCTTGCTGAATTGATATGATATTCTTTTGTTCATGGTGAGCTGTCTACACAGCTGTGTGTGTCCTTGGAGTGTCCAGTGCAGCAGAGCATAGACAAACAAAGTAAACTGTATTGAAAAACCTCTGGGAGAAGAGAATAGCCAGGGACAAGTAAATGCAAGAAATCCTTTAGTTTTAAGGATTTAGGAAATCGGACATTTGAGTCTAAAACCTAATCCTGGATGCCCCCCAACCTGGTATCGAAACGTCAGGATGTCCACAAATTGATCACAGCTTTGGTCGAGCCTCTTCTGAGCCTCCCCAGATCGGACTGCGATGTCAAGTAACAGTTCTTCAATCTGTGTCACCTTCTGATGTAGACCTTTTACCTGGTCAGCAACGGCTCCACAATGGTGTGTGATGACAGCCGACAGCTTGGGGAATTCCTTGGCTGCCAGCTTTCCAGTTTTCCGATAGATCAGGGCCATCCCCTTGCCAATCATAAGGACACCTATCACAGATCCAAATATGTAGACATCCTCTGTCTTCTAGGGACAGAGCTGCCAGGCAGACGATGTTCCACTTGCTCCAAGAGTCCATCGTGTACCCAGCAGCAAAAGTCCCGTCAGGACATGTCGGTTCTCCTGGACCAGCATTCATTCGAAGGAATTAAGCTTCTTTACTGGGCGTTTGAACTGCTCCTGCATTTCTCTGAGCTTCTCTTTGGCTGTTGTGCTTGTTTTAACCCTTAAATGGTCAAGCACATGTAAAAATTTTGGAAATAATTGTTATTTTTTAATGTATCTAGGCTAAAATAACTAACTTTTTTTTTTTTTTTTTTTTTTTTTTTTTTTTTTAAATATGACCTTTATTTTCCATATTACAGTTTATCTCCGAGGATGAATTGCCCGTTTAGGGTAGAAATTTTCCAATTCACATTTCATTTGAAAAATTCTAAATCGCGACAACGACATGCTTTGCGGTAACGTATTGTGTCACTTCCGGTTATCAGTGTTGTTGCCACGGTGCTCTCTGCTCACCTAAACAGATTTCCGTATATTTCTCACATCAGCAACTATCTACTTATCTCTGCACTATCCTTTGACTTGTTCTGTCTGTGCACAAACAGGTCTCTTTACTCTAGTAACCACAAACCACCAGTTTCTGTTAGCCACACTAACTAGCCTAGCTATAGCAATGGCATCTCTCTCTCCTGTCCGGTGTGCCACATGTTCAGTTACTCCTCGTCCTCCTTTAGTGATAACGGTACTTGTAATAAATGTAGTTTATTTGAAGCTTTGAAGGCAAGGGTCAGTGAGTTAGAGGCACGGTACCGCACCACCAAAGAGTCAGTAGCTCGGATAGTTAGCCAGTCCCCTGTAGTCATTACATTACATTGCATTTAGCAGACGCTTTTATCCAAAGCGACTTACAGAGGAGGACATGAGAGAGGTGTAAAGGAGCACAGAATAGTTGTTAGTTTTGTTAGGCAGGGAAGCATTCTCGAAAGAGGTTTTTAGTTTTTTTTTTTTTTTTTTTAAAGGTCGAAAAGGGATGTTGCTGTTCTTGTAGCCGTTGGTAGGTCATTCCACCATTTGGGGACGACCACAGAACCGTTTAGAGTGACCTCGCTTTGCGAGAGGCGAGGGTACGACTAGACGGTTTGTATGAGCGGAGCGTAACGCCCTGGTCGCGACGTGAGCCTTGATTAAGACACTGAGATAGGCAGGGGCAGGTCACTGAAGAGTGGGGTGACATGTGACCTTTTAGGTTGATTGAAAACCAGTCGCGCTGCGGCATTCTGGACCATTTGCAAAGGTTTGATCGCAAGCAGGTAGGCCAGCCAAGAGCGAGTTGCAGTAGTCGAGGCGGGAGCTGACTGTAGCCTGAATCAGGAGCTGAGTGGCATAATGGGTCAGGTACGGGTCTGATTTTTCTCAATATTATATTATACAATGCATAGCGACATGACCTCGCTACAGAGGAAATGTGTTCAGAGAGAGAAAGACGATCATCTAGTACCACGCCCAGGTTTTTAGCAGCATAATTAGGGGTAATAGTGACGGTACCAATTTTCAGGTTGAAGTCATGGCAGATTGACTCATGGGCAGGGATGACTAGGAGTTCGGTTTTTGACAGATTAAGCTGGAGATGGTGGTCTTTCATCCAAGTTGACAGATCAGAGAGACAGGCGGAGATGCGTGCGGAGACCGTGGTGTCGTCCGGCTATAACTGTCGACGGCGTAGCAGTGGTAGGAGAAGCCATGTGAGCGGATAACATGGGACAGCGAGGTGGTGTAGATGGCAAACAGAAGGGGACCCAGCACCGACCCCTGCGGCACCCCCGTGGAGAGGGTATGAGTCGATGACAGACGACCTTGCCAAGACACATTAAAGGAACCTCCAGCGAGGTAGGACTCGAGCCAGGAGTGGGCAGAGCCTGTAATGCCCATGTTAGCGAGTGTGGTTAAGAGTATGTCGTGATTGACTGTATCGAAGGCAGCTGATAAGTCGAGAAGGATGAGTACAGATGATTGCCCTCGTGCTCTGGCTGTTTTTAGGGCTTCTATGACAGATATTAGAGCTGTCTCAGTGGAGTGGCCACTTCTGAAACCCGATTGTTTTGGGTCAAGTAGGTGGTGATGGGTGAGGAAGTCAGTGATTTGTTTAGATACCGCCCTCTCAATGGCTTTTGAGAGGAAGGGGAGCAGTGACACCGGCCGATAATTTTCAACCAGGGCGGGGTTAAGCGTAGACTTTTTCAGTAATGGCGTAACTCTGGCTTGTTTGAAGGCCGCTGGAAATACGCCTGAGGACAGTGAGGCATTAATCACGGATGTGATTGGGACTACCGTAGGAGCGATATCTTGTAGGAGTTTAGAGGGGATGGGGTCCAGCGGGCAGGTGGTGGGTCGGTTGTTAATGATCAGTTTGCAGGTTGCAGCAGGTTGTGACTGAGGGATCACAAAATTGTTTGCTGATAATTGCCACCTTGTCTGTTAAGAAGGAGGCAAAGCTGTCAGCAGTGAGGTTGGTGGCAGGTGGGGGAGGATTGAGCAGCGATTTGAAGGCGGAGAAGAGTTTCCGTGAGTCAGTTGTGCTGCTGATTTTCTTGTTGTAATATTCCATTTTTGCAGTCGTGACAGATGAAGAGAATGACGCTAGGAGAGATTGGAAGGTTTCCAGGTCAGCGGGGTTTTTGGATTTGTGCCATTTCCGTTCTGCAGCTCTGAGTGCTGTACGTGACGAGCGGATGGCATCAGTCAACCATGGGCGGGGCTGGGTGGAGCGTGCTGGTTTGCTAGAAAGAGGGCACAGGGTATCTAGGCATGCGGTTAGTGTGGAACTGAGATTCTGTGGCTGCATTGACATCTAGCGGAGAGAAACTGTTGGGAGGGGGAAGGGCAGTAGCGACGACTGAGGCGAAGTGGGTGGCAGACAAGTTGCGGAGATTGCGTCGAGAGGTGGTCATGAGTTGAGGGGTGATAGGTAGTTCTGGGAGGAAACCGTGAAGTGGATGAAGAAGTGGTCCGAGGTATGTAATGGTGTGACCATTATGTCATCGGTTTTGCAGTTTTTGGTAAGGACGAGATCCAGTTGATTGCCATTTTTGTGATTTGGGAGTACTGACTAGTTGCATGTCGAATGAGTTGATGAGGGATAGAAAGTCTGTGGCGTGAGCTTCGCCTAGATGGATGTTGAAATCACCGAGTACCAGCAGCGGGCACTCGAGTTCGGGGATTGAGGACAGTAGCGTGTCTAACTCATTGACGAAGTCACCCAGAGGACCAGGAGGACGGTAGATGGACGATCACTGAGCATTTGACTGGAGCTATGACTTTGATTGCATGGTGTTCAAATGAGCAGTAGTTGGTGTTGAGGAGCAGGGGAGCATAGTTCCATTTGTTAACCAAGACCCCAGTTCCTCCTCCTCACTTGGAGAGACGGGTGGTATGGGAGAAGGAGTGGGCTGCTGAGAGTGCTGCCTGAGTGGCGGTGTTTTCTGTTTTAAGCCAGGTTTCGGTGAGGGCCAGTAGGTCCAGGGATGGACTCCTGGCATAAGCCGGGATAAAGTCCACCTTGTTGACAGCAGATTGGCAGTTCCATAGGCCAACAGAGAAGATTTTGGTGGGTGTATAATGTTCCAGTGGCCGAAGGTTAAATAGATTCCTGGTGCGAAGGTTGCGGCGTAGAGGGGTCCATGCCGTAGAAACTACGGGGATCTTCTGGAAGCACATGGTGATATAGGAAGGACAGATGGAGGGTAGTTTTGCCTTGCTCGGTGGACTCGCGCAGGTAGACTCTCTTGTCTTTACCCAAGTAGGTCTTCACACGAGGGGGGCTTTAGACGAGGGCTGACGCTTCCGCTGACGCTGCAGCGCAGAATGCCTGTGGAAATGGGTGCAGGTGCCACTCCCTGAGTCCAATTCTAGAAGATCTTACTGTCAGCTGTTGACTCCACACTTTTTTCAAGCTTGTCTTGAAGATGGTAGTTCACTGTCTATTTAAGCTCCTTGATAAGTGAGATGTCCGGCCTCTTTTGCAAATTACAAAAGGCTGGTTTCGGGGGCATGTCACTTGTTCACACCTGAGTCCAATCCAGTTTTGGGTACAGCAGAGTGAAATTAATCCTAGTTAAATTACCTGAAGTGAATTCTAGAAGATCTTACTGTCAGCTGTTGACTCCACACTTTCTTCAAGCTTGTGCGGTACCGCCACAGGTAGCTTCAGTTAGCCGTCCACCGGTAGTTCCCGAGCAGCCGGGAGGATGGGTGACTGTTCGAAGGAGGCATAGCCCCAAACTGAAGCCCACGGTACACCACCAACCGCTCCACGTTTCAAACAGATTTTACCCACTCAGCGACACACCCACTGAGAGGCCAACTCTGGTCATTGGCAGCTCCATAGTCCGAAACGTGAAGTTAGCGACACCGGGGGCCATAGTTAAATGCATCCTGGGGGCCAGAGCAGGCGACATCAAATCTTTTTTTAAACTGCTGGCTAAAGATAAACGTAGATACAGTAAGATTGTTGTTCACGTCGGCGGTAATGACACCTGGTTATGCCAATCGGAGGTCACTAAAATTAATGTTTCATCGGTGTGTGACTACGCCAAAACGATGACAGGCTGCCGAGGTGGTGTCCAGCAAACGATGCAGGCTTCATAGACAATTGGACACCTTTCTGGGGAAAACCTGGTTTGATTAGGACAGACGGCATCCATTCCACTTTGGATGGAGCAGCTCTCATATCTAGAAATATGGCCAAGTTTATTAGCTGACCAAAACGTCGACAACCCAGAGTTGAGACCAGGAAGCAGAGCTGCAGTCTTACACGCTTCTCTGCGCCTCCATTAGAGCAGCTGCCCACCCAGTCCTTTAGTATAAAGACTGTCTGTCTGTCCCCGTCCACCTGCATTATTTAAAGATTAAACAAACAGAAGAGGAGTTCATCATAAAAACTTAATAAAAATTAAATCAACATCTCCAACAGTCCAAAATAAGAGCATTACATGTGGACTCCTAAATATCAGGGTTTTTTTTAAAAAGTTGTCCAAAATAGACAACACAGTGGGAGGGGTTTCTGATGGCTCTGCACAGCTGCAGAACAACATGTCCACCTAACCCTAACTCTTTGTCTGGACTAGCACCATTAAATGTAGACTTTCCTGTGTAAACCATGAAGTCATACACAAAGCCAGGCACACTAGGGCACATTTTTTTGGGTTTGCTGGGTAGATACTGCCACAGACTTCCAGCTTTTGCCTTTGTATGGCACCATCATTTCATCAATTGAGAATTGGTTTTCACTCAATTTCCCCACACGTACCCCTCATGTGGTCAAGTACAGGCCTTACATCTAGCAGGCGATCTTCACTGGAGTCAGAGCTCGTTATCATGAAAGTGGAGAATCCTGGACAAACATTTAAACCTCTTGACTGGCATGATATCTGCCACTTTGTCATGCCTAGTATCTATTGCCCAGTAGTTTTTCACTACACCCATGATCAACTTCATTGCAGTGAATGCTTTGATTTCAGAGGCATTGGTGTTGTTGCTGCTTCCAATAAGCTGACATGAGTACAAGTTTGTCTCAAAGATGTCCTCGTCAAAGAATTTGGAGAAATATGTTAGTGGAGTGGTTAGCTCATCTGGTGCAGTGAAGCAACTTGGTGCAACAGTACACTGGTGCTCAAATTTCATTTTTCTCCACCTCTTTAAAAGGGGGAAAAAAATTATTTGTGAAAAAACAGACACCCCCTTCCCTCAATTACCAATACAAACCACCAAACTATTTGCAATTTTACACAAACTCCTGTGTGCGAGAGAGGGAGACTAACACACATTCACCAGACCAACAGATCATGTTTTGTTGCATAGATTCTGTACATACAATATCTGCATCAAAATCACTGGATCTCTTGCATAAGAATTCACTATACTACTCTAATCATTACCCGTACGTCTTCCCTCTTTTACTGTGGTTTGCTCCCTCTTCACTTGAGCTATCACTGAGCTGGTCACTGCTGCTGCTGTCCTGATTCTGGCCCTCTGTATATAATTTACCTACCTCATCTTCACTCGTTCCCTCATCTGAATCAGATGAACCATCAGGTGGTAACACAACAGATGCCACCACTCTCTTTCTTGTACCCTAGAAAGTACTGGTAGAAATTTCCTGAAAACATATGTACACTGAATTAATCATGAATACACATTCAAGAGTAAAATGAAGTGTAATCAATATTTAGCACAGAGAGTAATACTTCACACCTTTCGTCAAACTCTGTTTGACCCCGCTTTGACAGTTTTACGACTTTGACCTTTGACCCGGAAAGGGGGTTTCCCGCCCACCCCTGTATTGCTATTGGCTGTGCTGAAGGGGGGAGTGAGCATGCGCATACATTGCATTAAATGGAGTTTTAAACTTTAGTAAAGTCCAGAATTTGTGGGGGCAGCGGGCAGAGAGGCAAGGGGGGGGGCAGTACTGGGAGGGAGTTCAGCATCCTGATGGCCTGGTGCATGAAGCTGTCTCTGTCTGCTGGTTCTCGCCCGGAGGCTCCTCATTCTCCTCCCGGAAGGCAGGAGGCTGAAGAAGTGGTGGGTGGGGTCGCCCGCAATGC
This sequence comes from Collichthys lucidus, assembly GCA_004119915.2. Classification (NCBI taxonomy): domain Eukaryota; kingdom Metazoa; phylum Chordata; class Actinopteri; family Sciaenidae; genus Collichthys; species Collichthys lucidus. The sequence continues at coordinate 27,158,257 of CM014096.1, read as the reverse complement.
TGATTGCTTTGCGGGCCAGGCATGTGCTGTAAATGTCCTGGAGGGAGGGGAGGGGGGCACCGATGATCTCCTCAGCTGCTCTCACTATGCGCTGCAGGGTCTTTTTGCAGGATGCAGTGCAGCTGCCATACCACACAGTGATGCAGCTGGTCAGGATGCTCTCAGTGGTTCCGCGGTAGAAGGTCTGCAGGATGGGGACTGGAGCTCTGGCTCTTAGTCTGGAACCTGGTGCTGCTCACTCTCTCCACTGCAGCACCATTGATGGTTAGTGGGTGGTGCTGGGTGGGGGCTCTCTGGAAGTCAACAATCTCCTTCGTCTTCTCCACATTCAGAGAGAGATTGTTGTCTCTGCACCACTTGGCCAGTCGGCTCACTTCATCCCTGTAATTTGACTCATCGTTTTTGTTGAGCCCCACCACAGTCGTGTCGTCCGCAAACTTGACGAAGAGGTTGGTGTTGTGTGTTGGTGAGCAGTCGAGGGTCAGCAAGGTGAACAGTAAGGGGCTGAGCACGCATCCTTGGCGCGCCCCTGTGTTCAGCGTGAAAGGAGGTGTGGAAAACACTTTGTACAATTCCTTTTTAAAACGGGTGTGCGTCCGAGAATGACTCAAAACCATCTTGGTGAAGAAAAAGAAACTCATGCCGCTGAAAAGATCTACTTCCGACAGAGACAACGATGTTTCGGGCTCGAGCAACAGAGAAATGCAGAAGAGAATCCTCATAGCTCTGATATGCGAAACGCCTGTTACAATCTTTGAAGAATCAAGACCGAAAGCAGCTGATGCTCCAAAGAAGAGCGTAGTATATCTGTGCCGACTGCAAGAGCCCCCTTGTGATTCTCTGCATGGGGAATGGTCCCTGGAGCCGTACGGAGTGCAAGGCTTTTGGTGCTATGTGTTCAAGTATGAAACGAGTGAGCTTTGGCTGTATCAGAGGAATGAGGGTGAAACGGTGGGGCCTCTGTCTGCTGTAGGGATGCTCCAATGACTGGGCAGTGCTGAGACTGGTGATTTCAAATCACTCTGTGCTAATCGCCCAGACCGAGCATCCCCAGGATCAGGAAAGCACTGTAACCGCTAAACAGCCCAGATTGGAGACCAAGGCTACTTTCAACGCGGTCTGGCAATCGAGAACCAATCCCTCCGGTCGCTGGTTCTTACAAGCCACTCTTCAGACATCCGGAGAGAGTGGAGCTACGGAGTGCTTTGTCTTGGAGAGTTTTAATTCAGACTGCGGCGTATTCAAGACACTGCTAGATCTGCCGGGAGCTGCGTGGAAGGAGAAGATGGAAGAAATTGGAGCAGCTGGACAGGCTTGCAGTTTCTTCTCCGGCCTCCACGACCCCGCCGAAGCAGAGAGAACGTCCGGCCTCCGCACCCCCGATCCTCTCATCTGGCAGCTGTTCCGATACAGAAACGGACGACATGGACGAGGAGTCTCAACGCTTCTCCTCCCCCGACTTAATGACACCTCCCCCTTCACCGGTTACACCCACTCCTGTAAAGAGTGAAGACATGGCTGACGAGATGGACGGGGTGGCGTCTTTGGCTTTCTTCAACGCCGTAAAGGCAGCCGTCATCCATCTGCTCAACATCACCCTTCACAAGTTTCGACGCGAGCAGTGCTTCGGGTGGCGTATCAACCACCCAAGCCAGAGACATCACCCGTGTCTGGAATATGTGGAAGATGACCACTACCAGATCAACTTTCGTGGGATAATGAAGATGCTTTTCACCCCTCACTTGATTCCTTCCATCCAACGTCTCCTGACCGCACGCAACATCTGAGAGGACGATGCCAGAGTCAAAGCCGTGGCACAGACTATTACACGAGCTCAGATTCGCGAGGAACATCCAGGATTCCATCGGCAGCATGTACGACGAGCTGATTGGCGAGGACGTACTCAAAATTGGAGAACTGAAACTGGTGGCGGATGGCTGGGAAAGCGAATAAGTTTGTTCTCTTGTTTCTGATTGTTTATTAATCATGGGTAATTATTGGAGAAAACTTGTAACCTGTGTGGAAGAGGGGATGATCATCACCCATCTGATACAGGATCTTTGCAACAGAGTTTCAACAGAGACGCTGTCACAATACCGATTGAAATCAGAAGACTAAGCAACATTATGGACAGAGTTCGTTCTCACACTGGACATACGGCTTGGGAAGTCGTGGTGTGCGAGCGCATCTGATTTGTCAGACCTTTGGAAAAGATTGGATCGAGGACTCTTTTGTTATAACACCCTGTCATTTGCTCACTCTGTACACTTTGTTTGTGGATGTGTTGATTTTTCATTTGCAGAATAACACGTCTGTGAATATCCCAGGCGAACTGAAAAGATTGCATAACATTCTTCAGACTAGTTTAGATCAGTGTGTTAGGTTAGGTTTTAAAGATGATTAAAGACTAGTCGTCTCCTTTTCGCAACCAATGTACAGTATTACACCCTATCCTGTATGTATCTTTATCCTGTATGTATCTTTATCCTGTATGTATCTTTATCCTGTATGTATCTTTATCCTGTATGTATCTTTATCCTGTATGTATCTTTATCCTGTATGTATCTTTATCCTGTATGTATCTTTATCCTGTATGTATCTTATCCTGTATGTATCTTATTACAATACAATCATTAAAAGAGATAAAGAAGCAATCCAGAGTGGTGTGTTTTTTTTCAGTAAACCCTGAGAGTTTGTTGCAGGCAGACAGGATGGCGGTGAGACGGGTCATGAAAAGAGTGTATTACAACCCGGCCCATCTGGCTAGTTTTGGAGGTGTAGACCGACTGCATAGGGGTGTGCAGGATGAAATAGGAAAGAAAGTCAATGTGGAAAATGTTAAAGATTTTTTACAAGAGCAAGATACCTACACTCTGCATAAACCAGCCAGAATACATTTGACCAGAAACAGAGTTTTTGTCCCTAGGCCTTTAAACCAATTTCAAGCAGATCTTTGTGACATGCAAGCCTTGGCGGAACACAACGACGGGTTTAAATATTTATTAACGGTCATAGATGTATTTTTAAAAAAGCATACATGCGTGTTTTAAAGAGAAACCACAGACGAGGTGGTGAAGGCCTTTGTTTCAATCTTCAAAGACAGTCAGATCCCTGAAAAGTTAAAAACGGATGCTGGTAAAGAGTTTTTCAACAAGAGTTTTGATGCTTTGATGAAGAAGCACAGCATTGTACACTTTGCCACAGCAAGCGATCTGAAGGCCTCTGTTATTGAGAGGTTTAACCGTATGTTAAAAACTAGAATGTGGAGATATTTTACGGCTAACACAAGGCGATACCTCGACGTTTTACAGGATTTGGTGAAAAGCTACAATCACAGCTTTCATATAAGTCTAAAAATGGCGCCTATGCAGGTGACCTCCAAGAATGCCTCAAGTGTTTCAAAATCTGTACGGCACGTTTCTTACACGACACCGTGATGCAGTGCAAATGAAATTTAAAAAGGGTGATCTTGTCAATTATCCAAGGTCAGAGGGGCGTTTGATTTAAAAAATATGAACAGAGTTTTACGGACGAAGTGTTTACGGTGGAGGCCTGCATTCCTCGTACCCCCCCTGTGTACAAACTCCAAGATTATGACGGCGAGCCTATCGAGGGCCTCCTTTTACGAGGCAGAGTTGCAAAAAGTAAAAATGTCTAAAGAAAAATATAAATAAAAATATATAAAAGCCACGCTCAACGACCCCGGACCAAACATACCGTCGGATATGGCGACAAACGCAGGATTATTTGTCACCTTACCTTCCAACGCTAGTAAAGACGTGTTTAAAAATAACACCAGCTCAAATTACACGGTAGACTTAGCCAAGGCTATCGAACTGAACGGAGAATGGGTGGTGAGTCTGTGCGAAATCATTTATCCTCACACGTGGTATACTTTACCTCAGGATAACGCTTATATCAAACTAATGGAAATCTCGGATGAACCTGTAATTCCGGCGGGGGAAGATTATCCTAATCATACAAAGCCTGGAGAGCTACTCATAATTCAAAGGTTTAGTCGGGGAGGATATTATGACAAGCCGTAAGACCTCCTGGATCGACTCTTACCGAAACTAAAATATGACCCCACAGCCGACGCTGTTTACAACAACGTGACCAAGTGCATCGATTTCAAAGGCAGCGATCGGTACAAAATCCGAGCGCAAGCCCCCTTGGCCTACATGAAATATCGACGGATGCTCCGGATGTTTTAACCATGGAACTTGTTGTTTGCAAATGTTTAATCAGTGTTACAACCTGGGAATTATCTATTATTACATAACGTATCATATACATATATCATGAAAATAACTCTCTGTAGACTGAATGTGATCAATAAAGCCTTTATTAAGAAAAACAATTTTTGTACGTTTACATTCGTTTAGGGAGAAAAGGGGATCCAAGGAGATTTATTCTTTTTACGCCGTCTACGTTCGCATTCTTTTTCCTCTGGAGGAGCTATTGTGTTTTGTTCTTGTTCTTCTTCGTTATCTTGCCCCTCTGGTCTGCTCCAGCGTGGGGAGAGGGTTGCCGTCCGTTTGGAGACTCGTTTGGCCTCTGGAGGAGCTATTGTGTTTTGTTCTTCATTATCTTGCTCCTCTGCTCCAGCGTGGGGAGAGGGTCATTTCACCCATTTTGAGGCGACGATATTGATCGCGAGCTCAAGGGTTATTCAAAGTCGAGGTCAGTTTTATTTGTCAATTCTTCACATGTACTTGACATACAAAGGAATCGAAATTACGTTTCTCACTTTCCTATGCGTTTACATAGACAACAACAACAGTAAAGTGCAAGTGCACAAGACAAGACCTAAGCTAAGTTACTGTAAATAAATAAGTAAAGTGCAGTGGGTTAAGGCTACTGTTACCTAGTGTTGCTAAAACTAAACCAGGTATGACAAGACAAGATGACAAGACGAGATAAGACAAGACAACACTGATGTGTGCATTTCAATGTGTGCATTTAGAGGTAGTTGTTGTAAAAGTGATGGCTAGTGCAATAAAAAATATAAATATACAGCAGCATGTGAGTGCAATTTTTCATATGCAGAGTCTCAGTTTAGGTAAGGTGAGTGGGGGGGGGTGAGTGGGGGGGTAAGTGTCCAGTTTGGGCAAGGTGGGGGGGGTGAGAGTCCAGAGGAGAGTTCAGAGGATAAGGGAATGTTGAGGTCTGACAGAGTATTTAAGAAACTCATCCAGCCTCTAGGTGGTGGGGTTTGGGCTTTTTTTATAAGGGAGGGAGATGTTTTTAAATAAATCCATCATATGAGACCCTTTTACGGTTTGTCCTTTATAAATAAATTCACCTTTTGAATTCCATCCAGCGTTGCTCTTGGATAATTTCTTCATAATGTACTCGGCATTCTTGTGGTCGCTGGGGAAGGCTTTTTATTACATCACTCGGTGTGTCATCTGGATCGGGCCTCTCCGTGTCAGCAAGATGGCTAGGTGTAAGATCCGTTGACTCTTCTCTCGGGTCACGTTGCAAAGTTAAAGTCACCCCACTCTCCTCTTTTTGACCTTGTTTCTTCAGCGTGAGATATTTGTTCAGCAAGGAGTCGTATTTTTTAATTTTTAAAAGAAAAAGAACTCAGCCCCGGCTCATTTAAGATCGCTCTCATTTTTGCGTCTAAATCATCTTCGGCCGTTTGTCTGGAGGATTCAGGTTAAGTCAGGCGGTTTAACTGATGAGGTGCGCCGAGAAACATTTTTTGCGACGTTCTCAGAGCCATGTCTTTTTGATTTATTTTTACCTTCTATTAACAAGTCCTCCTATAAGATTTCAGAGGATGGGTACCGAAAGCAGAGGTAAAAAAAAACCTCCCGACTGTTTCATCAATGTTCTGCGTTTCTGATTTAAGCCCGTCTTTTTCTCCGGCTTTTCAGTCTTTTGTATTGAGGAGAAGACAGTGGAATGTTGCCTTTTTAAAAGATTCAAAGCAATCTTGCACAGAGCTTGGAGAAAGTTCGGGGAAGAGTGGGCAAGAATGTCTTTACGTTTACGAGGTGTGGCGTAGTATAGAGCTTTTAATAAGGGTGCATTTCTTCTTATACGCGCCGACATGCTGGTGCTGCTGCTGCTGATGATGATGATGAGACTTACTTTGTTCTGGGAACATATACAACCGGCCACTGTGGAGGCAGTATACCCGTCCTCAGCCTGTAAGGTTCTGGACAGGAAGGTGTGAGATCGACCAATAAATACCCACGGGGGTCTTTGGTGGTGTCTTCAAAACTCTATAAAAAGAAGGCTTTTTGTGAGGGGAAGATTTGATGCGCCAATATATTCATCTGTAATTTTTCCCTAGGGTTTTTAAACAACACCAGATAATTACTGTTCAAACTCATGGTACGGCTGTGTTTACCTCTGTGAAATACATTTTGCGTCAACATAAACACTCATATTTCTATGATGTCTGTACTGAGTAAAAAGTTTGACCACTTCAGGATGGTCGGAGGCTTGAAAAATAACATCATCCAAAATAATCAAATGGTTCTGATCAGGAGGAAACAGCTGTGTCATCAAAAGAATCAGGCAGTCCTTCAACAAACCTAATCTTTTTATTCATTTTTTGCAGTTCAGCATTGTTGTGGTGATTCAAACCACCCCGAATTCTGTAGACCTGATGTATAGCAGAGAGATATTGAGTTTAAAGGAGACAAAGAGAAGTTCTTCAGTTTCACCTGTTGCAACAGGAAGAACACAGCTTTGACAGACTCCGCAGTCCATTCACCATCACACTACGCTGAGTTCTGATCTCCAACAGTTCTGGCTCGTTTTATTAAAAAAACAAAGCAGGCGTTACATTTCAGTATAGTGTAAATTAATGCATGTTTTCACTCCATATATGGTAAAACAAGATGGCAAGCTGAGCGGAGCATTATTGAGATTAAGTGTGGTTTGCATAACTGACAGACTGCTTACTTCTCACATGTAAGTGCACATGATCCTTTCAACTGCCCCCTACCCTTCAACATTTTGCAATACACGCACATTATACTAAATTGTTTACACAAAAGAATTAACACACACAAGATTAAAAGAATTAACACACACACACCACTCCATTATCTATGTATTAACTGTAACCCTCCGACAGCATACATGGGTTGAAAGGAAGTATAAATCCACACAATATTTTCAGGTACATCATTTATTACATGTTCACAATTTTCAATAACACTTTTTACAAAATGTTTTCCCACACCCACTGGGACCCACAATCATACATGAAAAGGGTGCTGCGAGTCTGGGATCAAAATGAACTTGCTCCAGTGTTAGTAAGGTAACTTTTTTCTTTTTTTGTTTTGTTTGTCTGATTGTTTCTCTCCTCCTATTTAAGTAGCCAAAAGGCAGAGTTGTGCTGTCGCTAAAGAGACGTCTCTTGTCATACACCACTCTAAACTTTTTTTGAAATGTGCAATTTTTCAAGAGAAAGCTCTTTTTATTACGTCTGATGCTATGCTGTGGGGTCTCAATAACGCCCCCTCGAAAGCCCTCCACCAGCTCTCTGACGCTGTCAAAGTTGACCTGCTCACAGCACTCTGTAGTCTGAGTGATACCCTTGACACGCAATACTACCTTTTTCTTTTGTCTCGTCTGGTAGGCGTAACTTTTGGGACCAGCGGCTGCAAATTCTTGAATGGTGTCATTGTTCAGCTCATCGGGCAAATCCCCCAGATAATTCCCCAATTTCAGAGGCGTCACCCCTTCTTTTACCACATATCAGACTGTCAGTATCCATGTAGAGAACATTTTCCTGCACCTGCTCTAGATAACTGTACAGCTTCAGACTGGCATAAGCTGTAGTGAATGCAGCGATGAACACATTAGTCACTACGTCTGTCAAACTGCCACAGTTCAATGATCTTACCTACTCTATAACCAACCTCTAGAGCCTTGTTCACTTCAACGCTGACCCACACTCCCGTCAATGCTCTGGCCCGCTCGTCGTGTCTACACGGACCCCTCTGATTGTTGATTTCGGTGCAGCTACGACAGAGGGTGAACACCAATTTACCTCTAGATGTTTTGTAAGGTAACACGGTGAACAAGAGCCCTCTAGGAGGGTGGATGGTGGCTTTGATGAACCCAAAGTAGTTTTGAGGGTGATCAAAGTCTTTGTGGATGATGGTGGCGTGACCTAGCGGATAGGAAAAATTACAGTTTACATACGGATACAGAGAAGTGACATCTACATAGTGCACGGTCTCGTTAGGCCCAGCCGTGTACCTCAGCCTCACAGCGCTCGTTCTACCACCAAAGAGAGCGTCGCGGGGGCACAGAGGTTCGGGAGGGAGGAAACTCCCGAGAAAAGCTTTTACACCTGCATGCACATTTTTCAAAGCGGACCATTCATGCTCCCACATGACAACCGTCTGAACACCATAGACATGTGGGGGTTGTGTCGTGGGGGTTAAAACAAGACGGGCAACCGTGGTAAAAGCACCCCAGAAACTCCCAAGCATAAGCAACACCGTCTATTTCGGCAAAACCGTCAACAAAGTACGGTCCTATCTGTTTCTCCCCCTTGTTTAATGCATGCTGGATAAAAACATTATTGCTGCGTGCTACCCACTCCAACCACTGAATGGAGGTGTGGGAGTAGCTTTTGGTCTGGCACCTGTAGTTATCCGGCAAAGGTACGGCCAGGGTTTTGGGTGGAGGAATTTTGTGAGAAACACCTTCATGCATGCAGAGGCGATAGTGATGCAGCTAAAAGGATCTACGCCTGTGTCAGTAAGGAACTGATTTCTGAACAGGACGCAGCCCTTGGCAAGAATGTCAACATCATTTTCACAGTACAGCCGAGCTTCCTTCTCAAAGTCAAACGTACCCTGACTCACCTCTCTGTACCAGCCGTAAAACTCTTGCTGCTGAGCACGAGTCATACGTTCTACGCCATAATTATGCGGCAGGGGATAAGCTCCGATATACTGCAAATTCTTCTCTGAACTGAAACCGTGAGGGAAATGACCCTTGGTCTGATCAGAGAAACCTAACGCCTTGGGCATGGCGCTGAGACGCATGGTGAGGAAAGACAGTCGATAAATTTTAGATTAAAATCAGGGTCTTGGAAACAGAATTTTACTGCCCTGCATGATGAGAGAAGGTTGCATTCCCATCTCTATCATGGTGTTGAGGATCAGATAGCTGTCAAAACCTTTAGCATTGTGAGCTACAAACACACTGTTTAGGTACGCGGGCCTCCTGAAATGCAGGAGAAAGTCCCTGACACAGTTCAAACCATAAGACATCCACCGCACGCCACTCAGTGTTTTAGTGCAGACAAGAAAAGGTTTGTGCACGTTCTGTTGAACAACAAATGTTTCAGTCATAAAAAATCAATTTATCTGCATGATCTCTAGTCGGAGGCAAAGGCTGAATGAAGCAGAGGTGATCACTGGTGTCAGTCTAATTTCTCTCGGCAAATGTAGCATTTAGGCCACTGGCATTTGTGATTATGAGATGTGGTAATTTTTTTTGCAACTCTGACATCTGATTTATCCAGGTGTGTCTGATCATTGAGGTCAGACACACCTGGATGAATCAGTTTGTCCAATAATGTAAGACAGGAAATAAAGGAGCTGGCTTAGATTCAGGAAATAGTGGAGCTGTGTATAAAGCCCATTCATGTTAAATTCATTTTTAATGTGCATAGTCCTTGTTTTGTTGCAGTGGTGGGCATCGCAGGGGTTTTAGTCAAAAAGACGAGTGGTCATCTGTGTAAGGGGTGAAAGTGTCTCAACTTTTTTTTGAGAAGTAAAGAAAGTATTGCATCAGTATGTGGTTTCACTGTTACAGGTCACTGTTCACTGATCACTGTTACAGGTGGTCCAGATTCTGGTGACAGAACCCCCTTCGGTAAGGAAAACCAGCTAACCACAGAATCCCAGTGTCATGAGGCCATCACATTGAAGCATACAACTGATGAAGCAATCAAGGAGAAAATGAGGCGCTCCTTCACCCATCGCCAAGCAATGGTTCATGACCCAGTGAAGTCCTCTGAAATATTCACCAACTTTCCAAGGTTTCTTGACATCATGGGACTGGTATGTCACTCTTAAACTGCCTTGCATTAAAATCGAGCTGAAATGAGAAAAGTTAAAACAGATCTCATCCCCGGTGCACTTATTAACAATGTATGCCATGTTTTCTGTATTCCATCTTGTCTGCAGATAGAGCAGGATTTCAGTCTGATGTTTGGTGATGACATCTCTCCAAAGTTCTTGGAGAAGTGGCCTACTCACTACAGGCAGAAAGTCCTTGAACAAAGCCGTGGCCTCACCCAGACCAGCGACCTTGAAGATCTCCTTCAAAACGCTGAATCCACAACAGAAGAACTGGAAGATGGTACACTCGAATTAAAGAAATCATAATAATGGAAGAGGGAAATGGTTTTGGTACAAAAATTTGAATTAGCTTGTATTTTCAGGATGGGACAGTGAGTTCTCCTCCGTCTTGCTCCTTATCCACCTCATGCCACCATCACCTCATGGCCGCAACAAGGGAAAGCTCTCCGCCAGACATGCCAGTGACCACCTTGTGAAATTTATCAATCTGTAATGTTACAGTTTAATTAAAGTTTAAGAAGGCTCACTGTTCTGTGCGTAATATTAAGCCTTAAAAGTATACTCTTGTGAAATCATGTGATGATCATGCTCATCTGTAATTAGCGAGTCCCCTGTGATATTTATTTGATTTTGCTCCCCACAGATCTATCACCATCGGCTTCAGATACACTATGTTTATTTCTTTTACATTTAGCAGAATAAAAAATATAAGACTGGAAATGTAATGGTTCATCTTGCATTTTGTGGCAATAAGTGATTCTGGTGGTGATGATGGGGCCCTAAACTGCAACAGATTAATTTAAATAGCAAGACTAATTAAGTTTTCTTGTCACAGACGTCAACCCTATCTACTGGCTGTGGGGACCAAGAGAAGCGCCATACACAAGTATTTCATTGTGATTGACAAACATGCAATCCCGTGTCAGTCACCAGATTCTCTTGCCTCTTTTGACGAGCTTTTCAAAGCTCATTTCGTCTTCGCTACCTCGTACAACAGTGATCTGGCCAATGTCTACCACTTCTTGCAAACCGCCGTTTACCAGATTGATGCTGCTACCACCAAGGGGAATCCCAGGGTCAAAGAGATGAGAGCTCGGATGCTGCACTGATTTGATACGGAGATGTTTTGTTTTATTTGTAAAGGTCCTCAGGCAAATGCCAATTCACTAATTAAGCACTTAAAGTTGATCCACGGACTTTGTTTAGGAAAGACACTTCGTCTGAAATGTGGTCAGCCTGGTTGTTCTCATTTCTTTGATACTTTTTCTGGGTTTAGAAAGCATCTTAAAGCACATGAACCTTGTGATGATCCTGGTGAAGGCCCCTCTACAACTGAAGATTTAGCTGAAAGTTTTGTTCATGACTTTCCATCAAACAGTGCCCCTTCTGACCCAGTCCTTCTTAATAAGAATCTTGTAGACAGCTGTGCTTCAACAGTGGCTGAACTTAAAGTGTAAAGCAGGTGTAGGCGAAACAATCATTAACTCTTTGGTTACTTCAATGGAAGAGATTGTTGATGATATCCATAATCAAGTAAAAGAATCTGTGAAGCAGTGTCTATCTTTACAGGAACCTATCAAAAGTGAGGTTGAGTGTAAAATTAATCAGTGCTTTGAAAAAATTGAAAATCCTTTTGGTGTCTTAAATTCTGAAACTAAGAGAAGGCAGTATTTCACAGAAGTGGGGATGGGTGGAACCCGTTAAATGTGTTCTTAGTACAAGATTTGATACAAGGCGCAATCGTACTACTGGAACTTATGATCCAGCTGTTACTGATAAATTTGTTTATATCCCAATTTTGCAAACATTAGACTTCATTTACAAACACCCTAAGGTTAAAGAGATGCTACAGAGTCATTCTAGTTCAAGAGAAGGTCTTCTTAATGACTTTTGTGATTGAGATCTTTTCAAGAGTCATCCTTTATTTTCAAAACAGAAGCATGCAATTCAGTTGCAACTTTTCTATGATTTTGACTGTGCAAATCTGTTGGGAAGTAAAAAGGGAATACATAAATTAAGAGCAATCTATTTCACCTTGCGTAATCTTTCTCCAAAGCACAACTCAATGTTGCATTATATTCATTTGGTGGCTTTATTCCATGCCCAAGACATTAAATATGGCTTTTCTAAAATACTTGATCCAATTGTGCAAGACATTAAAGAGCTGGAGACTAAAGGAATTCGGGTCCCACTGTATGAGGAAAATGTGTATGGAGCTATCGTCCAAGTTACTGGTGACAACCTTGGTCTTCATGGTTTGTTTGGTTTCGTAGAATCATTCAGTGCCAGATATTGTTGCCGCTTCCGTCTTGCTGAGAAAGAGGATTTTCAGACAGAATTCACAGAAGAGTCACCCAAGATAGTGATGCGAACTCAAGCAATTCACACAGAACACTGCCAAATAATGGAGAAAACTCCTAGTCTTCCCTATGTGATGGGTGTTAAACGCTCTTGTGTTCTAAATTCCTTGCAGTACTTCAACACATGTCAAAACTTCAACTGTTAATATTATGCACGATATCTTGGAGGGCGTGGCACAATATGCCAGTGACAAGTGTGTGATATGTGATATTTAGCAGTATGTGTGTAGTTAGCAGTATGTGCTGTTAATTTGTCTAATTTTGGATGTTTTTGTTTAATTCATCAAAGGTTTTTCACCTGTGCCAAGAACAAATTAAAAAGAGAGTGAGGCCCTTCCCTTTCAAGTGTGGGAAAGCTTGCACCGGCAAAACACTTGACACTATCCTACATGTATTCGTAAAATTGGACCACTTTTGCATACCTGGTGCATGCGCTATGAAGCGAAGCACAATTTCTTTAAAAAAACAACTAAAAAGCTTAAAAAAAAATTACTAAAACATTGGCAAAGAAACACCAAAGTTAAGTAGCATATAGTTGGCAGACTTTTGAGCCCGACAGACTGGTGCTTGGTCCAAGTAAAGTAATGGACAGAGGCTGTGAGATAGCAGAGGCTCTTCAGGTAGCAGTTGACACTAAGGTGTTAGATGGGGCAAACACCATGGAAATGTATATCGTCCAGGTTTAGTTGTTTGTCTTAAAGTGCTTAATGAGATGCCAGTTTTTCACAAAATCCACCGTGTTGTTCTTAAAGATGAGAGGTTACTGTTGTGTACATTTGCACTACAAACAGTGTGTATGGATGAGCATTTTTATGCATTTAAAGTTGTGTGTACTGCGGAAGGACCTCATGTTATTGATGTCAAAGAGCTTTTGTGTTACAAAGCATTTGATATGCAGATGTCATACTGTAATGATGATTCAAGTTCATTTATTGTTCCATACTGTTTCCTGTGATAAAAGAATCTCTAAGCTCTAACCATTGCACTGGCGATGAACAACAGATTTCTGAATTTTTTTGCCCATAACGCAAATTATAATTTATTCATATTTTATCATCTTTTATCTAATCCACCCAATTTCAAAGAGCACATTGTGTCATAAATGTTTTGGCTGGGCTGATGGCTATTGCATTATTTTACAGCCTTATCTGCAGCTACTGATGGCGTGGTGATAGTGTGCATACCTGTTTGCAATATTGTATTTGTTTTCATTATGAAATTATAAGTATGTGTCACCCTGCAAGACCCCCCCCCCCCCCCCTATATTGATTACTCTGCCCATGGAGCCTTATTCATTCGATTCGATACATCCGATTTTTGTTGACGATTTTGAGGCCATTTTAATTTTTCATGTATTATACAACTGTCATATTACAAAGGCCAAACTGTACATGACATGTATATTATGGGTGTGATTTGCATGTGTTAAAAATACAAGTACATTGCTGAATATTTATTTCCAGTCTTTTTTATTTCAAACATTTTAATTCAGAGTAAAATACAATCCTTTGAGTAAAATGCAACTCTATTCATAGTAGAATTACACCTCTATTTTGAGGCAGTTACTGCTCTGAACAGAGTAAAATACAAGTCTGTACAGAGTGAAATGGTGTTGGAGTTGTTCTCACTTTATCTAGAGTTCATATTTTACTCAAGAATAAAATTTACTCTATTTAGCATAGAGTAGAAATAACTTTGAAATTTTAACTCTGAGAGTAAATTTTACTCTTTTTGGATTGGGACCAAATACTATCTTTTTGGGAGTAAAATTTTGCTCAAATTGAGTAAATTTTACTCTTCAAAATTTTCTGTGTAGGCTCCTTGTGCCTGTCAAAACAGAGGCGTATGACACGTCCTGTTGCAGTCGCTGCATGCTACAGGTTTGAGTTTGAGCTCCTGCTTAGTACAATCAGGGTTGTTACACACAGAGCAGTGACCTTTGCATTGGTGGGCGTAGGGCTTCATGTAGCTTTTGTAGCAGTAATGACAGATGTACGGAACCCCGAGAAAGGCTTTCAGATTTTTTTATACCGTAATAATGATTCTGGAACAAAAAGAGAAACAGAGGATTTGGTCTATCAGAGAAAGCCGTCTCAAATTGAAAGAGCGGCTGCCGATCTGGACTTCTGTAAAAAATAACAATTTTGCAGTTCAGAATTTTTTTTTCAAATTTGCACAAGTCAGTAAAGGTGACGGGGGTCTGAGCTGTCAGACTGACGAGTCTCTGAAACTCTCTCCCTTGCCTGATTATCAGTGATTAGAGGATCGTTTACATGGGCCAAGTTAATGGCAAAGCAGAGGTGATCATTCCTGTTGTCCACAATGTACAGATGCGGTCTTTTAATTCGTATTATTTCACAGTCTAAAGTTTTGTCCAGTTTGCGTTTAACACCGCCTCTAGGATCATGCACAACCTGAACCACTAATTCTAACCTAGCATCTGATGCTATCTCAGTGTTAGATTGAACCAAGCGCTCCAGCAAGCCCTCAAAAGCAGGTAAGATAGCATTACCATGTTCATCCTTAACAACCACAGAGACATGATTCTGAACATTCTCACCAATAAGCTCTAGCTGTATTACATCATTACGCCCAACCTGTGCTCTGACAGCGCCAGCCATTTCTCTAAGAATCAACATCACATCGTCATAAAACTGTGCAAGATCCGGTATGTTTCTAGCAAGGGTCTGGTCAATCTGATGAAGAGCGAGTTCTAAAGGATGGTAATAATTTTCAACATCGGAGGAAGATGGGTTTTGATTTAAAAGCAGCAGAGCGTCTTCTAATGGTTGGAAACATCTACAGGAGGAGGTGGGGAGATTTGATTCAATTGCTCAACCATAAACTCTAAATCAGACAGACCAAAAGAAAAGTTTTCTTCCATTTTTTTTTTAGTTTATTTTAAATGTCACACCACACGTTTAGGACTTTTTCCTACTGGAATCAGCAATTTCACAAAGCACGTCCAACCTTTGCAGTCTCTCACGATTGTCCGGTTTCTTAATGAAATCAACAATTTCATAAAGCACGTCAAACCTTTGCAGTCTCTCACGTTCGTCCGCAGTCAGTGGGTGTGAGTCAACTCCCTCCCTCGCAGGTTGCACTTCTGGCTCCAAGGATCGTGTTTCAGGCTCACGGCGCCAGGCTTCAGGGTCTGTGGATCCAGTCTCACGGCGCCAGGCTTCCCGTGTCGTGTCCCCACCGTGAGACTGCACTGGTTCCAGGGTTTCAGGCCCACAGCTGCTTGGTTCCACAACTGGGGACAAAAAAAACATATTTTAATTCACAAGACAATTAGGAGACAAAACAAAAAGATCATTATATATTTAGAAAACAATGCCTACCTTGACGACGGACGTAGGTTTTTTTTTTGGTCTAGGTAGCCCTGACACAGGACTCCCAGGAGGAGAAACTGAAGGCCTGGGCTCTGTATAAAACATCATTTATTTATTTTATTTATTTTTATTATTATTTATTTATTTATTTATTTATTTATATATATATATATATATATATATATATATATATATATATATATATATATATATATATATATATATATATGCGCGCTCCACATGTAGTGTCGGCAGAATTTCCTGGGTGGTTGTGTCGTAGACGGGCTGTATGGGGAGGATCGCTAGATGCAGGCGTTCTAACACTCTGGAGCTTAGTCGCCCCCCCCCCCCCCCCCCCCCCTAGAAAATCTATATATGAAAGTTTGGAGACGAGGAAAAAGTTACATCTCATCAGTTTACTGACAAAGTCAGAGAAAATAAAGAGCAAATAATAGA
This sequence comes from Collichthys lucidus, assembly GCA_004119915.2. Lineage (NCBI taxonomy): Eukaryota > Metazoa > Chordata > Actinopteri > Sciaenidae > Collichthys > Collichthys lucidus. Next base: position 27,142,033 of record CM014096.1, on the reverse strand, counting down.
CTCACCGGGATCTGATTGCGTGAGATCGATGCCCTCAAACTCGTCAGAAGTCACTTCATGAAATGAAAAAGACATTCAGTGTAGAATACAAAAGAAAATCCTGGATACAACAACCCAAAAGCACCACAAAATGTCTTATAACACAGAAAAACATCTTAACATTACTGGCTAGTTTCTAAAATGTGTGTAAATTCTTAGCGGTAGTAAAATATCGGCTTGAAGAAAGCTATTTTGCAGAACGCTATATTAATAGCAATAATATAGTAGTGCAGCAATGAACTCGTATCTTTCAAAAGCTACTCAAACTCATCAGAAGTCACTTCATGAAATGAAAAAGACGATTGTTGCAAAACAGAATTAAAAAATGTTAAATCACTTACCGGGAAATAGGACTTGTTGGTCAGAAGGAAAAGTAGGAGGCTGAACCTCGGATGAAATGTTATTTTCTAAAAGAAATGAATACTATAGTTCACTTTTTTTGTAAAAAGACAAAAATAAAGTTAACGAAGTAGTTAAAGTTTTCCCATACCACGATGGTCCATTCTGTCAACCTTTGTGCGTTCACGGACTCTGAAGTCTGACTTTAACCAGCTTTAAGGTATTGCTTTTATACCCAGAAAAGAGGCAACAGAGACGACATTTAACAACAAAAAAAAGCCTTTTAAGGTAAAATTTTGGGTGATAGTCAGCCATTTCCAGAACTTTAAGTTTAAAACTCGTATGTATGTAATTAAAAGCTTCCTGTCTACCAACTAGCCCACCTAATTTGACTGCAGCCTGGCACTTCGCCAGGAGAGGTCACTAAAGGCAAACTCACACAGGAGGCGGAACGGAAGCGGCACGGTACCGCCGCGGTCACCGTAGCAAATAGAAGCCAGTCTAGTCGATGAGAGCACTCACACAGGGCGCGGTCCAGAGGCGTCCTAGAAGTGGCTCACCGCGCCATGGTGCGAGCTTTCCGTTTCATTCCCATTTTTACCGCAAGCCGCGGCTGAACCCCGTAAGTTTCAACAGAGCACTGCGCACCAGACAGGAAACCCGACACAGAATCAACATAATAAACTTCCGCCCCTCTTCTGCCCTCGGCTAAGAGCTTTAGCCTATGCAGCGAGTTAAACATATGGCTTCAGTAACCACTCGTGAGGCGTTCTTCAGTTTACTAAACCATTTTACTTTGTAAAACTGTGAGAAAAGAATCACAATACACGTACCGCCTTCAGTAACACGAAACGCAAAATGAAAGCACTAGTAAACATTCCTAATTGAGCATATTTGATTTAACTTACAGACTATGCCTTTGACAAGCGCAAAAGCTGAGGAAGTAGACGGACTCGACCAAGTGGCGACATGTTTTCATACTCTGCTGCACTTTTACCTCCCGCCAGACGGACTTCCTGCTTCCAACATACGCCACTAGATGGCAGTGTACGATTAACAACGAACTTAAAATCACTAGATTCTCTTAAAGGCACAGTAACCAGATTACCTGTAAACTGAAAGCTTGAATCTGTAAGAAAATGAACCTCCAGAAAAGGAGTAAAATAATAACACAAAACTGAGGGACAGAATAGCCCCCTTACAAAATAAAACACAATACGCAGTTCATGTAGATTTTTACAACTTCACATCAACGTTACGTCATGACCGGTGGCACCAGGTGATCAAAGATCGATCAAAGGGTCTCAACATGGACGATGAGAGACTAATTGTTGAAGTGGAACATCACACAATCATTTATGACACAACAGATGCTTTTTATAATCTCCTCCACGTCGGAGAAGCAAAGTCAGCTGCTTGTTGTTGTTGTTTTCTTTATACACTGGTTGTCGAGGGGTCTCGCTTGGATTCTTACGTGATTTCGTGATCTCGCGTGAAAACGGCCGGCTCGCTCCGCTTCCGTTCCGCGGCTGAATAGCGTCCGGTGTGAGTTGACACCGGGCAAAGTACCGCGGCACTACAGATGTAGCAACTTAAAAGTTTCCGTGTTTCCGTGACGGGACTGTGACGGGGCCGTGACTGATTCTTCGCAGGTCCTTCACAGGTCCTTCGCTGGACCGTGACCGAAATGTAATCCCCCACGATGACGTAGTCAGTGAGGCCCTGACTGGAAACGCCCCTAAGCAGTCTGTGTGAAAACCAGCTGCAATGCCTCATTTGTCCACGGGGAGGAGCAGTGATGTTCCGCTCTCACGGTAGACTGTCTAAACTAAGACACATCTGAACAGATACGCTGGGGTGAGGGGGTGAGCCGATCAGCTGATCAGTTGATGGCGGGGGGGGGGGTTATGATAAGATAACACTGAGCCTGTATACTGTATAGTGTGCAGTACTCAAACCAGCTGCATTTTCCGCTCTGTGATCTGTGACACTGGGAGACCAAAAAGCCCATTACTGTAAGAGCAAACAAAAGATTGAGCAACGAGAATGTTAATGAGGTGTGTAAGCTACGTCATCTCCAGGTAGAACAACTTTAAAGAACTCTGTGAGAAGCGCCATCTCCTGGTCATACCCTGTAATCACATGAATGGGTGGAGTTGCAGTAAAAAATAGACACGCCCAGGAGAAGGAGGGGGGTCTCTCCGGTCATGGTAATTAGCAGGCACCTGGCGAAAGTCAGCTGGAAGACGGCTGCCATTCAGCTGGCGTTCAGCTTGAACGGGAACTTTTAAGTTGCTACTACCGTACCATTCCGCTGCCGTTCCACCTCCTGTGTGAGTCCCTTGTAAGTGAAGCTTCGAGTAATTAACCTATTTCCAAAACAATTGACAATTTGCCTATCACTACCCAAAAGTCCTTAAAATCATTGAAAGTCTGAGAATTTAAGGTAAATAAATGAAGGCCTTGAAAGTTTTTAAACATTTATAGATTTTGTGCAAGAATAGAAATTAAAGTTCTTTCTTTGTAAAGAGATGTTCCGATGGCTGCATGCGTGTCCCCAGTGAGCCTGGGAAGGCCTTCATTACACAGAGGACATGTTAGCCAGGTAGTATTGTTCATTTTCTAGGTGCTACATTTAACATCCAGGTTAGTTTCCTGTGCTATTTATTCCCATAAAGTTTTCCAGAAGCACACACAAACACGTTTATCTATTATTTGAGGATTAGAAATCATGAATTTGTATCTAATTATGGTGTTTTTTCCTCACCACAGTATTTCCTGGTGCTGGGCAGTGACAAAGGACCCGAGTCTTGTTTCAGGATGTCTTGTATAGTGCCTGAGTAATCTGTAGAGCATGCTCAGTCCATTTTACTGAACCATACCAACCTATGGGGTTGAAATGGGTTTGTAAATTCATTTCTGGATTGAGGTCATGTGTGAATGCGTTGTGGACCGCCTTTATGTGTGGTAAATACGTGTAAATACATTTGGTAATGTTGGATATGGAAAATGACCTGGTTAAGTGATTTTTAGATTGATTCCAATTAAGGTGGTATGGTCCAGTGGGAGGGGCCAAGTCTTTAAATGGAGAGGTTCTACACCACCTAGGGAGTCAGAGTGTGGCAGTGTGGCAGTGTGGCTGTGTACTACTGATGGGTAAATGATAGTGATGGGTAAATGAAGCTTTTATGAAGCACTGAACCACTTGAGCCAATTGTTTTGAAAATGGGTTCATTACTCGAAGCTTCAGTTATGGTGACCTCTCCTGGCGAAGTGTCAGGCTGCAGTCAAATTAGGCTAGTTGGTGGATGGGAAGTTTTTAAATTACACACGCACACTGATTATTATGTTCTATTCACAAATAAAGATTAATGAGACCATGAATGTATGTATTGTGTTATTGAGGAAAGTGATGGTAAAATATAACATAGGTTTAGGTGGTAAACCTATGGCATAGGTGTGCTTTTGTAACAGAGGGTGATTACGTAGGATGGGGGGCAGTCAAAGATTTTTATTGAGATACATTATTTTTTAAACAGTTTTTGGACTGAGTCGTTTTTTTTTTTTTTGCTGACAATTTCTCCACATTTTGAAAAAACTCGCTCACAAGGAACTGATGAGGCGGGTGTACATAAAAATTGTTTGGCCAGTTTAAAAAGGTGAGGGTAGACCTTTTGATGTATCTGCCAGTATGTCAGTGGGTCTTCTGATCTTTGAAGCGGCAGATCAGTCATGTAACGCTGCACCTCTACTGTAGCATCCGCTGTAGCATTTCTCGCCCTTCTCGCTTCAGATGCATCTCTGTCCAGTGTCTCCCAAAGGTTTATCTGAAACACAGACCTGACAGTAATCAGTACTGAGGTTTCAATTTGCGTCGTTTTTTTTACATGATTTTATCAATTGACTATCTCTAACATTACCCATGGATGGTTGATGTTCAACATTTCCTGTGGCTGGTTGAGCTGATGTAGAGGGCTCTTCTGTCAGTGTGTCAGGTGTGGTGTACCTGATCAGTTGTGAGCACTGTGCCATCAGCCGTTTTATTGATGCCTGTTCCTGTACCTGATTGTAAAATCCAATAGCTTTGAATCTAGGATCCAGCAGAGTCGAAAGGGTCATTGCAGTTTGGCTTTCCAAAGTGTCAAATCTGTTTTGCATAGCTGACCCCAAGTTCTGTCCCAGTAGTTTGGCTGTGCTGTGGCTTATTTTTCCCATTGTGTCATATGTAGAGCATTAACATTTTTGTCATTGGGATGACTTTTGACCCCGAAAATCTTTTCTCTTCAGAGAGTTCTATTGTTGCCTGGTAAAAGGGGGCAAGCAGTTGATGGCACGCAGCAGTGGCTTCATAGTCCTCGGATGACAGAGGTCTCACATCTGTTTTAAGCATTGCAAGAGCTGCCCCCACTGACTGTCTCTCTTCAAAGAGGCGTTGAAGCATCAGGAACGTGTTGTTCCAGCGTGTGTCCACCTCCTGAATGAGCTTCTTTACTGGCCGATTAAAATGCTCCTGGACATCTCTGAGCTTCTCTTTGGCTGTTGTGCTTGTTTTAAAGAAGGTGACTACTTTACGTGCTCTTGTGCGTATGTCATCTACACCAGGAGTTGCATCAAGGGACTTCTTCACCACTAAATTTAATGAGTGTGCAAAGCAAAGAGCGTGCCTTAAATTCAGACTCCTGACAGAGGAAACCATATTAGCTTCAGCATCTGTCACAATTGAGGTTACTTTGCCTTTAATGCCCCACTCTTCCATGAGTGACCTTGTTGCAGCTGTGATGTTACTAGCTGTATGAGCTTCAGGGAAAGGCAGCACACCCAAAAGCACTGTGGCCAGTCTCAGAGTCATCCACATAATGGCCGGTCACTGCAAGATATGCGTCCATATTAATGGAGGTCCACATATCAGCAGTCAGGCTCACAGCCTCAACTCTTTGAACGACCGCTTTGGCCTTGGTCTTCTCCTCATATCTGTGGACCACCATGTTCTTTAGAGCCTGTCTGGATGGAAGAGTATATGTGGGATCCAGCAATGCCACAAACTCCTTGAATCCACAGTCATCCACGATGGAAAAAGGCTGTGAGTCTTTGACCACCATGTTCACAAAAGCCTCATCTAGCTCTCGCTTCCGGTCCACTAAGACAAATACATTTTTTTTTTTCGCACCAAAGCAAGCTTCGAAGCAGTGCTTCTATGGAATTGTAGTCCAGGGTTCGAAGCACGTATCGAAGTTTCAATGTCGCGCTGCCATCACTAGTAAATGAAGCTTTTGAGCCAATTGTTTCGAAAATGGGTTCATTACTCGAAGCTTCAGTTATGGTGACCTCTCCTGGCAAAATGCCAGGCTGCAGTCAAATTAGGCTAGTTGGTGGACAGGAAGTTTTAAATTACACACACTGGTTATTATGTCCTATTCACAAATAAAGATCAATGAGACGATGAATGTGTGTATTGTGTTATTGGGGAAAGTGATGGAAAAATTTAACATAGGTTTAGGTGGTTAAACCTGTGACATAGGTGTGCTTGTGTAACTATGGCAGAGGGTGATTATGTAGGATGGGGGACAGTCAAAGAATTTTATTGAGAAATTCAAACTCAGGTGAAACCATATTAGCTTCAGCATCTGTCACAATTGAGGTTACTTTGCCTTCAATGTCCCATTCTTCCATGAGTGACCTTGTTGCAGCCGTGATGTTACTAGCTGTGTGAGCTCCAGGGAAAGGCAGCACACCCTTAAGCACTGTGGCCAGTCAGAGAATCATCGCCATAATGGCCGGTCACTGCAAGATATGCGTCCATATTAATGGAGGTCCACATATCAGCAGTCAGGCTCACAGCCTCAACTCTTTGAACGACCGCTTTGGCCTTGGTCTTCTCTCCTCATATCTGTGGACCACCATGTTTTTTAGAGCCTGCCTGGTGGAAGAGTATATGTGGGATCCAGCAATGCCACAAACTCCTTGAATCCACAGTCATCCACAATGGAAAAAGGCTGTGAGTCTTTGACCACCATGTTCACTAGAGCCTCATCTAGCTCTCGCCTCTGGTCCACTAAGACGGATGATAAAAAGAAAGTAAAAGAAGGCATTTTCCATGATACTTCAGTACACACAAGCACTGAACCTGTAGAGAAAGCCATTTGTAAATGAATAAATGCAATTTGAGTTGATAATGCTATGGCCTAATGGCTACACTAAGTATACATTATTTACTGTAATGGTAATACCTGATAAAGATATCAGAGCTATATTTCTGTGCTGAAAATATTTTTTATATATGTAACTTTACTTTTCCTAGTACTTATTGGATTAATAAACAGCCAGCACACTTACCTTTTCAGGAGCGATCAGACTGAAGTTTCCCACATGTCAGAACGACCTCTCTTCCTGGCTGGCTCCATATTTATCCAAAACGCAATACCAACAAATTAATAGCAACAACAACCCTCCTACTACAGCAACCCACAAATGGTGCATGTTTAGAACGGTTATAAAGTGTTAAAGGCGCTCAAATCAAACTGTCTCAACCTGTCAGAACCGAGACGAGGCAGTGCCACTGAATCACCTGATTAGACCGCAAACCAGTCGGGTGATTCATTCTGGCAACAAAGCAGTTTCTGCTTCGGATGTCATGTCATTTTTTTTTTTGCATCAAAGCAAGCTTCGAAGCAGTGGTTCTATGGAATTGTAGTTCAGGGTTTGTACGTATCGAAGCTTTAGTGTTGCGCTGCCATCACTTTAAACAACTTCATCTTTTTCATCAAATGGACTCGGTGTTGCAACCTTTTATGGACATTTTAGGTTAAACTACACCTTTTCTAGTTGGCCTTCTGGCACACTACCTTCACTCTAGGTCTGAGTGACAAGCAGGAACAACTCATCATTGGTTTTGATGGAATTATTTGTCGATAAAAAATATAGAATATGACCACACCTATCTTTTCATGATGCTGATGATTGTTAAAAAAATATATTCAGACAATTACATGCCAATCCAAGCCGTAGAACTGTGAGTCATGTAGCTTGGTTTAGAAGTACATATCACATTTTTGATTTTTCCCGTAGACAAAGAGTGACTATAGCTACACCCACCTCGCAACTCTATTCTTGTCAATGGAATCCAGGCTTCGACTGGCTCTTTGGTGGCACATTTTCTCTGGACCAGTGTCAATATCAACCAATAACCACAGCTGACACAGAGTGTATGCAGGAATCCATTCAGTCTTTGTCTTTGGTGTTCTACAGTAATTGCTCTGTTTTTGCTTAGCATTAATGTCCTCCGCTATTACAATGTAAATGCTTTCATGAACTGGGAACATGTTGGAACACCACTTTATGAACTGATTATGGAGAATGCTAAACAGGGCTTTAATTTACATTAAATGTTGTTTGAATGACGGTTAGGATGACACCACAAGCAGCGGTCTTCTACAACAGACCTCTTCTACACGTAGACTATCACTGCATTCATTCTACTTCTTCATACTTTACATTCAAAGCACATTCTGTGTTTTTGGGCAAAAAAATTAGAAAATGAACATGCCATTCCCTGTGTTACAGCACAGTCTGTTCATTAGCAAGCATTATTCATAACAGCGTTCTTTCAACTGCGTTCAATCAATATTTCCCAACTCGAGAGGATTTAAAAAAATTCTGTTTCTGTCCAGTCTTCGCCATAGTGTTGTCAATTAAAGGTCAACGAAATAACAACTCTACCAATATATTCCTTAAACAAGTAAACAAGGAGGCAGTCATGTCAATCTGTCGGGGCTGCACCTCTGCAGGATTTTGTGGATTTGTTTGGTTGAGATAATTTGGTGTTTTCGTTTCGATTCCATGATGTGTGGTGTTTTCAGCTCAGTTCCACTTTTCCACATTGCACGACTTTTCTCGTGCTGCTTCTCATATCTGTCAAAAACCAGGTTCTGCTTTGAACTACCTCTCACCTGGACGAGTGGCCACCTGCTACCCCTGGCTGAGCAGCCCAGACACAGCTTCTCTGTGTTAATGGCTGATGGCAGCCGGCGTGCCTTGCCGTGTCACCCAAGGGCCCAGGGAGTGGGAGTGGATGGGTGTGAAAGTGGAGGTGGTTAGCACTTCCACATCTGTCAGCTGGGGTTGGCAGCTCACACAACATTTACATAGATGGAGAAAGTTGATGGCAATGAGTGCACAGGAAGAGGAAAAAATTGACGGGTGATGCGTCATGCATTTATATTGTGTACATTTAGAACTGCTATTTGAGTGCTCGGACTAATGGAGAAGAGTTGGAAAATAGAAAATATGTTGGTAGGTGACATTTTTATACAACTTTGCAACTATAATGTTTGTATCAGTTATATTTGACCTGGGTGGTTACGCGTATTGTGAACCTTTAGCTGTACTTAAAGTTTCTGTTAAACAGAAAGCAGAGTGCTATTAGCTTCCACATTTATGCACTGTAAAAAAACGTCTGTAGATTTTATGGTGAAAAACTGCCAAACCACGACAGTAAAAGGCCCTAAAATATGCCATCAAATATTATGGTATTTTACTGTACAATTACCAGTCTCTAATATACCATACTAATATATTTACCTAAAATGCCATATAAATAAATGGTGTGAACATTTTACAGTGTTTTGCTGTCATGGTTTGGCAGTTTTTCACTGAACTCTACAGACATTTTGAGATGTGTAAAAAAAGCGTCAACCTTAAACATAAACGGTACAAACAGCCTTTTACCGTAATATTAGAAAAAGTTATACTGTATGTATTACGGTAAAATTCTGGCAACCACAGCTGCCAGTTCTGCCGTAAAGCAGATTGTTTTTTTTTTTGTTTTTTATTAAGAGTGTGCTACCTGTAAAAACAGGCAGATAAGTAATGTTTACAGTAGCCTTTTTTTTTTTTTTGCCAGGTTTGGCTCCTGACATCCTGTGGTTGAGTCATTCTGGTTAACTGCACGGCTGACTGAGCTAAGGTTAGATAGGTAGTTAGCTGTTACTTTGTGATCTTTAAATCAGTAAAGTCTGTGAATTACTTCAGTAGTATAATGTTCTTCTCTGTTGGTCTCAAAAGTTCAGTTCTGTTGCCAGTAGTTAATTAGCTGTTAGTTACTTTAGCAAGTAGTTAGGCTAAACCTATCTGTCCATCATAAACTGTGAAGATCAGAGAGCTGAAGCTGAGTAGCTGGAGGACTTCAGAGGGAAAAAACATCAAACATATTGTATAAAATCTGATTTAGTTTCACCAAAATCACTGAATAAAGTTCTGAAGTTGTGCTTCTTTATATTAATCAGTGAGGGCCAGCCACAGATGACTGTAGCAGCCATAGACATATATACATAGACGCCACATTGAGCGCTGAAACGTATGTCGTCGTCGCCGCCATATTGGAAAGGGCAGATCTGCCTATAAACTAATACAAGGAAATGGACTGAACCAATGTATGTATTTTTCTAATGCTGAGTGTTTACAGCTACAAATGTGTGTAACATTACATTACATTACATTACATTGCATTTAGCAGACGCTTTTATCCAAAGCGACTTACAGAGGAGGACATAAGCTGAGAAAGGTGTAAAGGAGCTCAGAATAGTTGTTAGTTTTGTTAGGCAGGGAAGCATTCTCGAAACAGGTTTTTTAAAGGTCGAAAGGGATGTTGCTGTTCTAGTAGCCATTGGTAGGTCATTCCACCATTTGGGGACGACCACAGAGAACAGTTTCGAGTGACCTTGATTTGCGAGAGGCGAGGGTACGACTAGACCGTTTGTATGAGCTGAGCGTAACGCCCTGGTCGGGACGTGAGCCTTGATTAAGACGCTTAGATAGGCAGGGGCAGATCCTGAGATGGTTTTGTAGGCTAGCATCAGAGCTTTGTGTTTAATTCTGGCAGCTACAGGCAGCCAGTGCAGGTCGCTGAAGAGTGGGGTGACATGTGACCTTTTAGGTTGATTGAAAACCAGTCGCGCTGCGGCATTCTGGACCATTTGCAAAGGTTTGATCGGGCAAGCAGGTAGGCCAGCCAAGAGCGAGTTGCAGTAATCAAGGCGGGAGCTGACTGTCGCCTGAATCAGGAGCTGAGCGGCATATTGGGTCAGGTACGGTCTGATTTTTCTAATATTATACAATGCATAGCGACATGACCTCGCTACAGAGGAAATGTGTTCAGAGAGAGAAAGACGATCATCTAGTACCACACCCAGGTTTTTAGCAGCATGATTAGGGGTAATAGTGACAGTACCAATTTTCAGGTTGAAGTCATGGCAGATTGACTCATGGGCAGGGATGACCAGGAGTTCGGTTTTTGACAGATTAAGCTGGAGATGGTGGTCTTTCATCCAAGTTGACAGATCAGAGAGACAGGCGGAGATGCGTGCGGAGACCGTGGTGTCGTCCGGCTGGAACGACAGGTATAACTGTGTCGTCGGCGTAGCAGTGGTAGGAGAAGCCGTGTGAGCGGATAACATGGGACAGCGAGGTGGTGTAGATGGCAAACAGAAGGGGACCCAGCACCGACCCCTGCGGCACCCCCGTGGAGAGGGTATGAGTCGATGACAGACGACCTTGCCAAGACACATTAAAGGAACCTCCAGCGAGGTAGGACTCGAGCCAGGAGTGGGCAGAGCCTGTAATGCCCATGTTAGCGAGTGTGGTTAAGAGTATGTCGTGATTGACTGTATCGAAGGCAGCCGATAAGTCGAGAAGGATGAGTACAGATGATTGCCCTCGTGTTCTGGCTGTTTTTTAGGGCTTCTGTGACAGATAGTAGAGCTGTCTCGGTGGAGTGGCCACTTCTGAAACCCGATTGTTTTGGGTCATGTAGGTGGTGATGGGTGAGGAAGTCAGTGATTTGTTTAGATATTGCCCTGTCAATGGTTTTCGAGAGGAAGGGGAGCAGTGACACCGGCCGATAATTTTTAACCAGGGCGGGGTTAAGCGTAGACTTTTTCAGTAGTGGCGTAACTCTGGCTTGTTTGAAGGCCGCTGGAAATACGCCTGAGGACAGTGAGGCATTAATCATGGATGTGATCGGTGGGACTACCGTAGGAGCGATATCTTGTAGGAGTTTAGAGGGGATGGGGTCCAGCGGGCAGGTGGTGGGTCGGTTGTTAATGATCAGTTTGGAAACCTCGTCTTCCGAGAGAGGGGTGACTGTAGAGAGAGTTGCGCTGTTGTCTCGGGGGGGGGGTAGCAGGTTGTGACCGAGGGATCAAAAAATTGTTTGCTGATAATTGCCACCTTGTCTGTGAAGAAGGAGGCAAAGCTGTCAGCAGTGAGGTTGGTGGCAGGTGGGGGTGGGGGAGGATTGAGCAGCGATTTGAAGGCGGAGAAGAGTTTCCGTGAGTCAGTTGTGCTGCTGATTTTCTTGCTGTAATATTCCATTTTTGCAGTCGTGACAGATGAAGAGAATGACGCTAGGAGAGATTGGAAGGTTTCCAGGTCCGCAAGGTTTTCGGTTTTGTGACATTTCCGTTCTGCAGCTCTGAGTGCTGTATGTAACGAGCGGATGGCATCATTCAACCATGGGCGGGGCTGGGTGGAGCGTGCTAGAAAGCGTTTGCTAGAAAGAGGGCAAAGGGTATCTAGGCATGCGGTTAGTGTGGAACTGAGATTCTGTGGCTGCATTGACATCTAGCGGAGAGAAACTGTTGGGAGGGGGAAGGGCAGTAGCGATGACTGAGGCGAAGTGGGTGGCAGACAAGTTGCGGAGATTGCGTCGAGAGGTGGTCATGAGTTGAGGGGTGGTAGGTAGTTCTGGGATGTCGAATGAGTTGATGAGGGATAGAAAGTCTGTGGCGTGAGCTTTGCCTAGATGGATGTTGAAATCACCGAGTACCAGCAGCGGGCACTCGAGTACGGGGATTGAGGACAGTAGCGTGTCTAACTCATTGACGAAGTCACCCAGAGGACCAGGAGGACGGTAGATGACGATCACTGAGCATTTGTATGGAGCTATGACTTTGATTGCATGGTGTTCAAATGAGCAGTAGTTGGTGTTGAGGAGCAGGGGAGCATAGTTCCATTTGTTGTTAACCAGGACCCCAGTTCCTCCTTCTCGCTTGGAGAGACGGGGGGTATGGGAGAAGGAGTGAGCTGCTGAGAGTGCTGCCTGAGTGGCGGTGTTTTCTGTTTTAAGCCAGGTTTCGGTGAGGGCCAGTAGGTCCAAGGAGAGACTGCTGGCATAAGCCGGGATAAAGTCCACCTTGTTGACAGCAGACTGGCAGTTCCATAGGCCAACAGAGAAGGTTTTGGTGGTTGTATAATGTTCCAGTGGCTGCAGTAACACTGTTACTGTGATGATGTTACTGTGATTTATGAAGTTTAGTCCTTTTACGTGCAGATCTGCCTTTTCCAATATAGTGGCGCCGTTGACGTATCACGGCCAACGACCAACCCGCTCAATGCGGCGTCTATGTATATATGTCTATGGAAGCAGCCCCCAGTCACTCATAGACTGGATCAAACAGGAAGCACTACACTGAGTGGCGTCATTGGATGTAAAATTAGTACAGGCCAGGATGCAGGATGAGTCTTTATTATTTATCAGGAAATGACAAATTTTAAAATACCACGAAGAATATGTAAAAATACTGAAAACATGACTTTGTCAGTGTTGGTCTAGATACTAGAGGATAGGTGTAGGTCGTGATTGAAACACTCTCTCCTTATCCTCTCCTTTCTAAAAAGAAGGAAAAATTATGCTGGCTACATAACATGCAAAAATGTGCAAAGACCCAGTATTTAGTTTGTTTCCATTATGTGCTACTGTAGAAACATGGTGGTTCAACATGTTATAAAAGACTTGTTCATTCATCTATCAGGTAACAAAAATATAAAGATTCTTTTTTTCAGGTGATTATGAAAATTAAATAGAGCTGCCTAAATCTGACACTCTGGACCATTTCTGTTTCAAATTGTTTACTGAAGTACGGAAAACACTGTTGGTGATGTTGGATAAAAAAATAAAAAAAGTCAATAGATTGCTTCATTTTTGTCTCTCACATTTATAAATGAGTCTTGTTTTTCATTGAGGCTGATTAGAACAGAAAAGTCTGCATGGTGCTGACATACTGGATCATGTTTTGTCAAATAAAGTTAAGTCTGAAATATCTAGTTCACACTTGGTTGGGGCATCCGAATGGTTATTTAATCGATGGTGACACTTTTGGCGCATTTCCTTCTCCTCCATTAAGCCGGCTCCATTGATCCTTCTGACACACACTGACATTAAAGTTTGGTTCACATTTTTCTGCTGACTCCCACACCTGCTCTCGTCAGGTTGTCGAGTCCATGTCTTTGGTGGTAGTCACAGTTTCCTGCTTTACGAGAAGTCTATCTAAACACTGTTGTTGCTACAGAGTTGTTTTGTAGAGGCACATGTGCACGAGTCACCTTTCACCTGATTACAAGTCAGTGTAGCATCAACATGATTTAAAATCTGTTATTCTGTGGTAGAAAGGTTACACAGTGTTGCTTTTAACTTTGGGTCAAAATCAGTATCACTCATGGATTTCTTCCTGGAAGAGAAATGAAGTGGGATGATCCAATCCATTCAGAGACAAACTAATTCCAATAGCTTGTCAAAAGTCTAAAATGCACGGATAAAAAGTGCCTCTTACAACTAATTATGTCTGGAATCTTGTGTTCAAGCATTGCAGCTTTCACTTCCTCACTTCATGAAATGAATGCCTTTTTGCATGAAGTGAGTCCAAGGCAGTGAATCTTTTTTCTTCAGCCTTTTTCTCCTTTTTTGGGGCTTATGACTGATTTGAAACAGCCTTGAGTTAGAATAAGAAAATGAATTACCCTTCTCCAGCTCTCTCTCTCTGTCTGTCTTTTTTAATTCTGTGTTTGTGGTTGTTTTTACATTTCCACCATTCCACATTTACAAAGACCTGCAGGTTAGACTCTGTTCAGGTCTTTCAAACTAAATAAGACATTCTTTTCCGACGGCAGTGAAGGACAGGTAGCATTATGTAATTACAGAGAACGTGCGTGGGTGTGCACATGTCTGTATGTTAGGATAATACAATTCAGCTAACTGTAGTATTTAGCGTCAGTACAAACTCATCACATTCCTTACGTGATTCAGAGACACTTGAGTGATCGCGTCCTCATTGATTTGTTTGAACTTAATGGAGGCAGAGGAACACTTTGCTAACTTTACTCTGACCACATACAACCCACAGATGAACATGACAAACTCAAGGCTCCGTGCAGTAGTGGATTATGGTGACCATGGACTCTACAGTGTCAGGCCGGACTCAAAACAGGACTCAATTGCAGATGTGTCAAATGAGCTTGTTTAGTGATAACAAAAATCCCTCGACAGAGTGATGCTATGAAAACGGCCTAAACTAGGGAAAACAAAAACACCAAAAAAGAGAAAAAAACTCTAAACTGCTCTATAAAGATGATCAAAACCGCTCAAGGAGGAAAAACAGGCTGCAAAACATTAACTGAAGGCGCTCCAAAGAGGCTGAAAAACACTATGCTATGCACTATGAACCAAAAGGGCTAGACTAAGAAGTTACAACAAAAAAAATCACTCTTACGAAGAAAAAACAAACAAAAGAACACTTGAGCTATAATGCTATGGCTGTGAACAAGGAAACACGGCTTGGGTGAACGCTATGAAAGACGAAACACTTTGGCAATGGTAATGGGGAACAGGTGGAAACAATCAGACCGGTGACACATGAGGAAGGGCAAGTGACCTGAAACGAGAGGACAGGTAAATACCAAAATAAAACAGGAAATGACGAGACAGGACCCAACATGACCTCACCACGGTGTGACATACAGTAGCGAACTTAGTAACTCAGTAACTACCAAAAATGCCAATCTTTTCTTCATGAACTAAATAAGTTTCATTGTTTAACTGTGCTCTTACACTGTTCTCTCACCCCCATACAGGTCATGAACTTATCAGAGATCAAATAAATGGCCCAGCAGCCCTGCTAACTTTGCATTTGATGATAGAAATCACCTCCTCCTCATGGGAGCTTCTTGGATGCATTCACACTGTATGAACTATCTGATCAGCCCAAGATGCATCAAGTGTAAATGGTAACTGGGATAGCATTGTCAAAAAAAATTGGCCTGTCCGCATGTGAAAAAAAGCCTGTTAAGAGGAAATATTGATGTGTGGTGTGAATATCTGTTGCTGGGCAGGTAGTGTACAGTGAGTTTATCTGAGCATTCCTCTGAAAACAGCAGCCACCTACTGCTGGAAACAATACTGATGAAGACTCAAGCCACTGTGAGACTCAAACAAACAGCAAAGTTGTGGAGCATAAAAACAAAACAGCTGAGTTAAAAGAAACTCTAGAGATGATGATCCAGTCAAAACTAAAACATTTAGTTTAATTAGAAGAGACTGCAATCTGATGCAGCAAATATTTGATTGACTCGTCTCAGTAATGATGAGAACTGTGACAAGTCTTTGGGGATTTCAAGTTCTCTTAATTGACTGACTTCCTGCACAAAGTGTCACATTACCTCCCCCTGCTCTGATTTAGAAAAGTACAGCAATGAATAATTAAGAATCTTTTTTTTTTTTTTTGGCTTTTTCACCTTCATTTGGTAGAAGCTGCTGAAGGCAGACAGGAAGGTGGGGAGGGATAAGGGGGACAACATGCAGTTAAGGGCTGCAAGTTGGTATTAAACCTCGGTCTCTGCAAAAAAGGACTTTCCCTTAGTACCTTGGACAAATGCTATACCTGGCGAGGTAATGGGGTGCCCCGACCAAGTAGCGACCTTCTATGCCGGAGTTCCAAAAACTGTAGTTCCTCAGACTGCCACATTAGGCTGGCTCCAGAGCTCCATAAGTCCCCATGTTCAAATGTCCAACTTCACAGCAGAAACAAACATGTTTACAGCCTGGTACAAAAAACTGTTTTGGTCTCTGTAGCTAATTTCCCTGTTCATGACAACTGTACTGATTTATATTTAGACAACTGACCTGTTTAAATGATATTAAGACTTATATTAAGCCTCCAGGCTTCACAATGTATCTTCTTCTTCTTTCGGCTTTTCCCTTCAGGGGTCGCCACAGCGAATCAGTTGCCTCCATCTAACCCTGTCTTCTGCAGCCTTTTCTCTCACACCAACTGCCTTCGTGTCCTTTTTCACTGCATCCATAAACCCCCTCTTTGGTCTTCCTCTAGGCCTCCTGTCTGGCAGTTCAAAACTCGGCATCCTTCTACCAATATATTCACTATCTCTCCTCTGGACATGTCCGAACCATCTCAGTCTGGCCTCTCTGACTTTATCTCCAAAACCTCTAACATGTGCTGTCCCTCTGATGTACTCATTCCTGATCCTATCCATCTTGGTCACTCCCAAAGAGAACCTCAGCATCTTCACCTCCAGCTCTGCCTCCTGTCTTTTCCTCAGTGGCACTGTCTCTAGACCAAACGGCATCGCTGGTCTCACCTTTCCTTTCATTTTAGCTGAAACTCTTCTATCACACCTGACACTTTTCTCCACCCGTTCCAACCTGCCTGCGCACGCTTCTTCACCTCTTTTCCACACTCTCCATTGTTCTGGACTGTTGTCCCTAAATACTTCAAATCCTCCACCTTCTTTATCTCTTCTCCCTGTAACCTCACTCTTCCACTTGGGTCCCTCTCATTCACACACATGTACTCCGTCTTGCTGCGGCTAACCTTCATTCCTCTCCTTTTCAGAACGAACCTCCACCTCTCTAGCTTCTCCTCCACCTGTTCACAATGTATACAACAGCATAAACGGTTACCACAGACACACACACGCGTGCGCATATACATAATATACATATACAAGATGACACTACCAATTATAATAGTTTATTGTCTTCTTTATTACAACTTAACATAAGTTTACTTTTGCTACACCCTGAGATGGTGTAAGATGACCCCCAGTTTCCAGAACAAAATTGTGACGGCATGCAGAAAATATCTCTAGATCTCAGAGTGATGAAATCTAAGGTTGATCTAGAGTGGATTCTATTAATGGAAAATCAATAAACTAAATTCTGTTTACCGATTAAACTGCTTCATTCATGTAATGATAAAGACAAAAGTACACAAAGAAATGATTGAGCTTTGAGCAGAAATCTTGTGATTCAGTGTCCCCATTTGGAGGCTCTGTGTAAGCAGCCTGTCACAGACACATGATTCACGGTTTTAGAGGTTAGGCTACATTACCTGTAATACTTTCAGACAACAGTGGCTCTTAGGAATGCTTCACGCACTGTGGCTTTGAACTACATTTCCTTGTGCTGCAGACACACAGGACAGAGCACTGCATGTGGTCCAGTGTTGTGATTAACCTTGTCTGGATTTCACATATTGTCGAGATTAGATTCTCTGGATTGCATTTGTACTGTAGCTGTGAAGCCCGAGGAGAAAGATCAATTCTGTATGTCCCCAACACTGGAGTTGATAAGAAATCTCGACAACTGAAGAAATCGACTTGCAACGTGAACATTTTTTTATTTTAAATGTAGATAAAAGGAAATATACTGTAAACAGGATGTATTCATTGATAACCTTGTTCTTTCTATGAGTAAAGAAGGAAGAAATTAAATTCAAAAAAACTCTGCTAATACTAAAATAGGTGTGTAGTGGTGTTCCTGTGGCCTGGTGGTTAAGATGCATCACTCGGTTGTAAGCAGGAACCTTTGTGACATGGCGTAACTCTCTCTCACTTCCCGTGTTTCCTGTCCTAATCTTGTCACTATTTGATGGAGGCCAAATGGTAACAGTAAAATAAGTGCATGCTGTATAAACACCGCCCGTTAAGCAGCAGCAGATCCCTGAGGTTAACCATATTGATATTTGAGACCAACCGTGCAATACCAATAAGAACATCTGCTAATAATATACAGCCTGTGATAACAACAGTATATAAATATGAATGTATCTAAGGTCACTGGAAGCTGTGTTTTGGTCTCTATAGCTAATTTCCTCGCTCATGACAACTGTACTGAGGGTGAATTTATATACAACTCACCTGTTCAAATGATATTAGAACTTGAAGTTATGCAGAATTAGGAGCGTGGATGTTTTGATTGACTCCACCCACCATCCATGTCTTTGCCTGTTATTAGGTTACCCTGCCAAGATGGTGACGGCCAGAGCGGCCAGATATGACGGGCATAATTTATACGGTCTATGGTACATAGTAGTGTCATGGTTGTTTACCTTGTCAATCTTGTTGGTATTGTTTTTGGCTGTATTTATGCAATCAATCTCGAAACCCATCAGCCATCGTCTGATCATGGTTTAGCCTCTTGGGAAAACATCCAGTGGGTAGCAGGAAAACAGACACCGGTTACCCGGGCCAAGACTTCACTGTGGTCTGATTAGCAACTTGAGAAAGATGAGAAAGACGCATTACTCAGATCTGCATATGAAGCAGATACATTTTTAAAAATCTAAATCGTCATCAGATAATTGCTGATTATGGGATTTCATTTCAACCAGTGTTTTCGGCCTTTGCTGCCTTGCATATCTGTTTATAGAGGTTATGTAAAAGATAATAACCTGTTCACATACTGTACAGTATTTTTCCATGATAATGCCACTTGTCCACACCATGTGCTGTCACTCATGAGCTGTGGTTGCCCACTCACTCGTGATTGTGAGGTGTGCAGTCCCCTTTTCCTTGGCTTTTATGCAAATCAGTTTAAATAAAGTTCAGACAAACTCATGGTTCAGCAGTCATATTCGATTAAAATACACACCACTGAATTCAGAGGTGAGCTGATGCAATTGTAGTCTATACAATGACGCAGAATGGCTGAGCTTTTACAATGCAGAGGCTAAACAGCTGCTGCTGTGTGGGGCTGCATGGCTGTTCATTTGGAAGGTCACAGCGACGTGTGAACTGAAATGAAGGAGATCTCACTTTAACATCCCTGACGAGATTTAGGTATCCACCCCACCTCCTTCCTCTAGAGGGAGGAGTAAGTGCCCTTAGAATCATAAAATAATAATGTTTTATTTAAGAAGGGCTTTTTTGATACTCAATGAAATCCTCATCAAACGACACACAATAACAGATTAAAAGCACCTCTGAAACGGTGAGTTTCATTCTCCCAGGTCTGGTGCTTGAGTCCTGAGTGGTGGAGACGGGAGGTTGGCATCAGGGTTCACCTCGTGTGCTGCTGTGTGATAAAATAAAGTCATACAGTGCATTCAGTGCTGGTTCAAATCTATCTTTGATTTTCCTTTTGTGTGCTTGTACCTCACGCTGTGTGTATCTCACATGCAGCCACACACATTGATTTTCAAGGGGCTGAGTGGCGTGGGAATAATTGTTCATTCCATGCCATATTGTATGTGTGAAATACACCCTCACCTCATATTTCACCCCTTTGTTAATCCTTGTGGCCTCGGCCGCCATCTTAAACATGTCTTGTTCCTCCATTCATTCATTCAACACCTCTACATGCACACACACACATTTTGTCACATGCCGTTGACTTTCTTTTAACGTTTGAGTTGTATAATAAATGTGACTGGTTATCCATACAGTGTCACTAAAGTTAAATAAATATATTCTTGAAAAAGTGGCCTGTGATTATTTGTGCATATTATTGTAAAAAAGCTGGTTCTGATGGTTCGGGTTTACTTTCTCACTGCTCTCTTAAGAAATGCAAATAGCAAATATTAAATAAAATTTCCTAAGTGAGACTGTTGCATATTTTAGTTTTTTAGTCGCTGATTACAGGGTGCTGTCCTGTATTCATTTAAGTTAATAACTTTATTGATCAATTACCTAGTGATATTTATTACATTTCTTTGTTTTGCTATTAACCAAAGCTGCCCTACCAGATGCCCAAAATATGACCACATATTTATTCCTCAGATTCCTAAACAAAACATTCTCACTGGCAATGCCAAAAGAACAGAAGGCGGATGGATGGAGTGTCGACCTTTCTCCATGTGTCTTTATCAGAAATACAGAAAATGACCAAAACAAAAGCCAGTGTTTTCACAGAGCACATTGGCCTAATCATAGCTATTTTACTATTTCATATTGAATTCAGCAGGTTAATGATCATTGACACTGACTCTGAGAGATCACAGAGCTCATCGTCTATCCTTGAATCAAAACTGAAAACATTTATCCAAAGCTCTCCTCCTTCTATTGATCCTACCTACATGATGGAACAAAACAGTGTTCACCAGTCCTCTTTATGTATGCATCTCCTGTGTCATCATTACATTTGTGACAGACTCCCTGCAGAGTTAAAGGGTGGACTGTGCTGCTGGAAGATGTACATGAATTTTCGGCAGAATCTTCGGTAAGTGTTGACAGCTGCTGTAAACACTGACTTGCTTTAATGGAGGAAGCAGACGACAGGATGGATACATTTTGCTGTGCATAATGTTACGGCTTCTAATGAAAGCTGGAATAAATAAATGACTCACGGGTACGAAAGGAGGTCTGCTCTTACAGTAAAATTCTTCTGAAATGAAGCACGGTCTGTTTTTAAAGCTTCCTGCAGCATCATCCATCCTTTAAAAGTGCACACAGCCACTGATGTGACTGAATGTGCAGTCATTAGTAGTGTCCAGCTGGCTTGTCTGCAGGTTTTAATGTGAAATGAATTATTATGAAATAATATAGGACACTATATAAAACTTTACAGGTTCTATGTTCCTGAAGCTGTTCAGCCAAATAAAGTGAACTGCTCTTCCTCTACTGTATATTCTTAATCTGAAGCTTCACAAGAGCAGCTTTGATCAATCCTATACACAAGGTCAGAAATCTAATAATGTCTGAAACCTTGCAAGTGTTAATGATGTGACATGCCACCAGCTTGAGCTTCAAATGAAGACACCTCGCACAGCTTTAATGTGAATTTTGAAGGTGAATTTATCAAAGACTGGAGGAGGTTTGGAGAAAATGTTCAAGAGGGAAACCTTCTGGATCAAGCACAAGAGGGTTTACAGAGGAATTAAAATCTATTTTTTAAAAGGTTACCAGATTTTTTCTTTTTCTTTAGATCAACAGGATATTTAGTTTGTGGATGAATGTGTGAAGTTCAGACACAGATGGACATTGGACTTTGAAATTAGTCAGGGTTGGTCATGGATGTGAAATTGATGGAAGTGATTTGAAAACTGTTTTGAAAGATTAGTTTGAGTAATGAGGTAATGAAGTCTCCAGAATTACATGCCCTATATTGAAAAATGGATATTTGACAGTTTTCTACCCATCAATAGGTCGAAGTTTAAAGATGATATTTGCTAGTTATATTATGTTCTGTATAATTTCTCTTTCAGTTCTTTTGTCATCTAACAGTAATGGTAATATGCACTATTGTGACTTACAAGAAGTAGATGATAATTATGCTGTTTTGTATACATGCTATCTAATTTTTTTGACTGATCATTCATCAGTAAAACTTCATCAGTAAACAGCTTCACCCTGAGCAAGACAGCCAAACTGTTTGGTGAATAAAGCATGGTGTCCTTTACATTTTAATGACATTATTTATTTATTCTTTATTTAACCAGAAAAGGTCCCAGTGAGATTAAATCTTTCAAAGGAGCCCTGGCCAAGATGTGCAACAGCACAAAAAGAACAAGTAACAACACACAGCACAAGTGAAAGAAAATTAAATGAAGCTTAAAATCTAGGAAGGTTAACTGACCTTTGTCTAAACCTTAATTTAATCAAAAGGGAACTGAAACCAGCATCCTGACTCTCACATTAAGACTTAATGAAATGATTCAAATTCAAGTTCAACAAAAACTAGACTCAAGACAAAAACTCCTCTGGTCTTAATACTAAACCACTGTGTTTATTTCATGAACCACTTTGACTTTAGTCAACACGATACAGGACAAAAAAGAGGCAGCATGGCTGCGCTCAGGACGGGCTGGATGTCCTGAAGTCAGGTTAGCTGTGAATGTAACACTACGTTGTAATCTGTCAACCGATACATGAACCAAGCAGACTTCCTGTTGTTTGTTTTCACCAGCAGCTAGTGTGGAGTCATGGGTTCTGCTTGTGCTCCAGGAAAACTCTCTCTGCCCTGCACCATTTCTGGAGAGCTTTTCACTGGATCTCCACCTACACTGCATCATCCCCTCTGTGAACTCAAACAGTTTAAACCTGATTCACGTTCTCTGGTTTGTGTTTGCACCTTTGAGTCCACTACTATTGTCTAACATAACATATACAGGTTATAATATGTGCAAAAGGAAATGCTGATTTATAAACGGCATGTTTATCTCGTTACCTTTCTTTCTTTCTTTCTTTCTTTCTTTCTTTCTTTCTTTCTTTCTTTCTTTCTTTCTTTCTTTCTTTCTTTCTTTCTTTCTTTCTTTCTTTCTTTCTTTCTTTCTTTCTTTCTTTCTTTCTTTCTTTCTTTAGCATGTAACCCTCAGTGATTTACTTAGACCACTAAAGATATTCACTGCGTTCTAATTCGTCTCAAGGAGCTAGGGAAGGTTAGTAGTAAACACAAGACTATTTATTCTCACAACATGGAAATTCAAGTTGAACTTGTTGTAATTCAAAAACCCCAAAAGGTATGAAAACAATAAACAAAAATAATAAACAAAAATAAAATAAATTGTCCTCTCAGCTCTTAGCTGTTCTGATATCAAAGTTCAATTTGTCCAGTCAAAAGTTTAGTTGGAGTCCGTATTAGTTCAAGTTCAGTGTGTATGTGGTCTACCCGGGTAGTATGTTTGTGTATGTATGTTACTGCACGCTGGTTCAGGAAATTTCCTCCAGGTGACGACTCTCCACGACGACAATGAAGATGAAAGAATCTGCCTCCTCTCTGTTTCCGCCTCTCAGACAGAAACCCCTGGTCAACTCGATGTAGATTCAGCAACTCGGCATATAAAAAAACCAATCTGCATAGTAGAACATAAAGTTAACTAGCAGTCAATATTATCTGTACAGATTTATATCTATTTCTGGTTCTCTATAGGAATGATGGGATGAGAAGGTAAGTGGGTTTCATGAAAACTTTTGGTGATGGTCGTTACCTGTGAGCCTCCGTCCATTAGACAGTTTTGTGGAACTCCGCCAACTGTGACTCTGGCCACATGTCTTGAACCAACCAACCTTCTTGTGAGCCGGCGTGCAGTTGCCGTAGCTTGTTGACATTCGGTTTCACATCTCCATTTGGATATGGGACTCTCCTCTGTGTCCTTGGTTCCAGTAGGTCCCGTTACTGGAACCCGTTCCAGTTTAACGGCTGTCTTGCTTTCCACTCGTCCTGCTTGTGTCTGAGTTCTGTGTATTTTTGATCCACAATGGCTTTGTTCATGGGCTTGTCACAGTTCCTGGCAATGTGGCCGTCCTCTCCACACTTAAAACAGAACCAGGCCTTTGGTTGAGGTCTTGGAGTGGGTGTGTTCTGCGGCATCACATGATGAGTCTGTGCTTCAGTCACTGGTGGAGGTGAGTTATTTATTGGAACTGTACCTTTAAATTCCTGTTTTTTGTCTTTTTTGTGATTCTTGCTGCTGAGCTGCATCTGTAGCTGGGCCACTTGTTTTCTCAGGCTTTCAGTTTCAGAGATGTATGACTGCAGTAAGCTGGCATTGGAATCAGAGAGAGAGATGTCAGGTACGGAATGAATGTTTACTGAAGGCTTTGTCTTGGAGGAGCCAAAATGACGCTGCATCCTGTCATGTTTTGATGCTCTCCTGTCCTCTTCAGTACGTACCTGCAGCAAAAGCTCTGCAAAATTGGGAGGTATTTCATTCTTGAGCTCCAGCTGTAAGACCAGGCTGTGGTCCCAGCAGCCACGCTTGAACTGCTTCAGCAGGTGTCTGTCTGCATTTACCTGCTTTGCACCACCTCTCTTCACAGCAGTGCACAGGAGACTCTGCAACCGCTGCAGATAATCAGATGCCTTCTCCCCTGGATTCTGGTTGGAGTTTAGGAACCTGGCAAACACCTCCTCTCCATCCTCCACTAGTCCATATGCAGAGTCAAGCAGCTGCACATACTGTCTGGGATGTGCAGAGGTACCAAGCTGCCTCACCACATCTGAAGCCGGGGGAAGCAGGCTCTCCAGTATTTTCCTCCGCTGCATATCGTCTGAAAGACTGTCATCATTGAACATCAATTCTGCATGTAGTGACCATGTCTCATAATCTGCCTCACCTGGGGGTTTAGGTATTTTACCAGAGAAGGTCCTCAGCCACTTGGAGTTGCTTGGCTGACTTTTGATCACATGTTCCACAACAACACGTTGGATTTCAGGGGGGTTTGTCACTTCATTACTCAATGTGGGGCTCGTGGGATCTGTATGTACATGGTATTTCTTTGTAACAGTACTTGAAGCACTTGGATTGTGTGTTGTGGTAGGGGTGAATGGTGGGAGGGGCTTACAATGTTTAGACTTCTTCTTGCTTTTGCGCACTAAACTGGTGCTGTTGTCTGAGCGAGCACCATTATCAGAATCACTGCTGGAGTCAGTGGATGATGCGGACAGAACAGCTGCAGCCTGGTCAGCAGACGAGGGGAGTGTTGGAACATGGTCTACTTTCCACTTTACACTTGGGTTGGTCACATTTGCTACTTCCATAGGGAGGAGAGGTTCAACATTTGCTCTTGTAGTTCCTGACTGGAACTCAACGACGACTGTTTCTCCATCTGATCCTCCTGTGTTTTGCACTCTCCGTATTCCAGCTACGGGGCCATACTTCTTGAGGGAATCAATGATGTCCTGATCGGCATCACTACTGGTAACACCAGACACACACACAAACAGCTTGTCATCACTGTTTGCCATTATCTTCAGTTTAAGTCAGAGGGGACAAAAAAAAGGAAAACTAATATAGGGGTTAATCAGATGAATCAAATTGCAATTTCTTATGTTCAAAGTAACAGTTTGTATTGTACAGTCAACCTATATAACCCTAGCTCCTGGCTGGCTCGCCATAATGTAGCATGTAACCCTCAGTGATTTACTTAGACCACTAAAGATATTTACTGCGTTCTAATTCGTCTCAAGGAGCTAGGGAAGGTTAGTAGTAAACACAAGACTATTTATTCTCACAACATGGAAATTCAAGTTGAACTTGTTGTAATTCAAAAACCCCAAAAGGTATGAAAACAATAAACAAAAATAATAAACAAAAATAAAATAAATTGTCCTCTCAGCTCTTAGCTGTTCTGATATCAAAGTTCAATTTGTCCAGTCAAAAGTTTAGTTGGAGTCCGTATTAGTCCAAGTTCAAGTTCAGTGTGTATGTGGTCTACCCGGGTAGTATGTTTGTGTATGTATGTTACTGCGCGCTGGTTCAGGAAATTTCCTCCAGGTGACGACTCTCCACGACGACAATGAAGATGAAAGAATCTGCCTCCTCTCTGTTTCCGCCTCTCAGACAGAAACCCCTGGTCAACTCACTTATTTATTGGAACTGTACCTTTAAATTCCTGTTTTTTGTCTTTTTTGTGATTCTTGCTGCTGAGCTGCATCTGTAGCTGGGCCACTTGTTTTCTCAGGCTTTCAGTTTCAGAGATGTATAACTGCAGTAAGCTGGCATTGGAATCAGAGAGAGAGATGTCAGGTACGGAATGAATGTTTACTGAAGGCTTTGTCTTGGAGGAGCCAAAATGACGCTGCATCCTGTCATGTTTTGATGCTCTCCTGTCCTCTTCAGTACGTACCTGCAGCAAAAGCTCTGCAAAATTGGGAGGTATTTCATTCTTGAGCTCCAGCTGTAAGACCAGGCTGTGGTCCCAGCAGCCACGCTTGAACTGCTTCAGCAGGTGTCTGTCTGCATTTACCTGCTTTGAGCATACTTAAAGCGCCCTCTTGAGGTCACATGAAACAACTACAACTATATACTTTTGTCATGAATTTAACACAAACGAACTGATACACACTAATCCATAACAAATACATTTAGTAAACCCACTGTATTTTTATCGGGGTTACATCCACCCGCCCTTAATTGGCATGCGTCTCTGCCTGTCAACAGACTTAAATATCAATAACTGGGCTTGTATAAGGGGAAGGTGAAGAGCTTGGTACAATGGGCAAGTCAAGGGCTTCTGTGAAAGCTTGGTCCAGACTAAGCAGTATGGAGCGCATGACCATAGTCAATGGATTCCCAAGGTGTTTATATGATAATCTTTCAGGCTCTCTTCTAGTTCTGGTTGGCCATCTGATTTCTGGTTCTTTTCCATCCTGAGCAGAACTGGTATCTGCTAGTCCAACATTCTCCCTGACATTGTCTCCTTTGCTCTCCTCTCTCGTTCCTCCTTGGTTTTCCGGTTCGGTGTTGTCAATTTTTTTTTCAGGTTCTCCAGCGAGTGGTTCATCGGGTACTGTTAGACTTTCATCGACAGGTAAGGGGTCGGCAGGCAAGTTAACATCCACATCTGCTTCCACACTTGGAACCTGCGATGCGCTTGAGTGTTCCTCTTCTTCCACTTGTTGGGGATGGAATTCTCTAGCAGTCGGGTTAAGATTTGACCCTTCTATGTTCACGTCCAAGTTTAAGGGAGGCTTGATCTTTGTTCGGGGAATGTCATGTACGATAGTAAATGATGGATAATTGACTTCACCTTGACTTTCTGATGAATAGTGCACTTCCATCTCTTCATCGCTATCACTAGGCAAATGTTCTGCCTCCTCAACTTCAGGTACTGGATTTCTCCGGGAGGTTCTGATTGGTTTCTCCTTTTGGTTACTCTGACTGACCTCATCGACTTCAGCTGACTCCGAAGGTGCAAGGAATCCACAAGGTAGGAGTAGATCTCGGTGTAATGTCCTCTCTGGGCCTTCGGAGGTGAGTGGAGCCACTACATACACTGGGGAATCATCGATGTGTTTCACCACCTTGTAGACCGTTTGACTCCACTTGTCTGCAATCTTGTGTTTTCCTCTAATCCCCACGTTTTTTACGAGGACACGGTCTCCAACTTGTCACGTGGATTCTCTGACCTTCAAGTCATACATCTGTTTGTTGCGTAGAGCTGTTTTATCACTGTGCTCGACAGCCAGTCTGTAGCTTTCCTCCAGTGTTTCTCGAAGTTTTTCCACATACTCACTGTGAGTGACTTTCCTCTGTCCTCGAGGGTTTAATCCAAAAGCCACATCAATTGGCAGGTTTGGTTGCCTTCCATACATTAGTTGATATGGGGAGAATCCAGTAGTGTCGTTCTTTGTGCAATTATAGGCGTGGACTAATGGCTGCACATGGTCACGCCACTTCACTTTATCTACTTCCTCAAGGGTTCCGAGCATCGCAAGCAAGGTCCGGTTGAAACGCTCTACCGGATTGCCACGCGGATGGTAAGGCGTCGTCCTCGATTTCTTTATCCCCAGGAGTTCACAGAGATTCTTGATGACAGCAGATTCGAAGTTGCGACCTTGATCGCTATGTAAGCGTTCAGGTATGCCATAGTGTACAAGGAAGTTGTTCCATAGCGCTCTGGCTACCGTCTTTTCCTTCTGGTCAGGAGTAGGTACTGCAACCGCATACTTTGTGAAGTGGTCAGTTATCACAAGTATGTTCTTCGTGCCACGGCCGTCTGGCTCCAAGGAGAGATAGTCCATGCACACTAACTCAAGTGGCCGGCTGGTCTTGATGTTGACGAGGGGAGCTGTTCTCTCTGCCCTTGCTTTGCGTCGAAGGCACCTCTCACATGTTCTGATCGTCTCCTCGACCTCTGAACTCATCCTCGGCCAATAGAACCGTGCACGTACCAGATCCACTGTCCTCTCATATCCCAAATGACCAACATCATCATGGAGACTCATTAGCGCCATCCGTCTGTATTTCTTCGGGAGAACGAGCTGGAGGGTAGGTTGATCCTCACCATTGCACTTTCTGTACAGAACCTCATCATCCAAAATCAGCTGGTCTTGAACTCTGAGTAGCAGCTGTACTTCTCTTTCCTCTTTCTGCCGGAGACGGTACGTGAGACGTTTGCCTGCTCTGACGATATCCATTACTCTGCTGATAGTTGGATCATTTCTCTGCTCCACAGCCCAATCCTGCTGAGACATTCTGGGAAGTGTGGTGGATCCAGGAAGAAGGTCAGCTTGAGCATATTCAGGGCAGATAGCACGTTTATCCATGGCTAGACACTCTACAATGACAGGCAAGTGACCACTTCCTTCCTCAGTTTCAGTGAATTTGTCCAGCTGATGTCTCTCACAGACGGCTTTGACAGCCTGCTTAGGAAAAGTGTCCTCCTTTTCCTCCTTTAGAAACCTTGACAGGAACTGCCGCACTCGTTCATCCTCAACTGCTGCACTGTCATCAATCTCCGCAGGGACATGTGGACGTCTTGATAGCCCATCTGCGTCCTGGTTCTTTTTGCCAGCCCTGTACTTGATGCTGAAATTGAAATTAGACAGGTCAGCAAGCCAACGATGACCACAGGCGTCCAGCTTTGCGGAGGTCAAGAAGTAAGTCAAGGGGTTATTGTCAGTTAGCACGCTAAACTCCACTCCATAGAGATAATCAGCAAACTTATCCGTGATCGCCCACTTGAGACTGAGAAACTCAAGCTTGTGCGTGGGGTATCTGCGTTCACAGTTAGATAAGCCACGACTGGCATATGCAATAACCTTCATTTGACCATCTTGTTGCTGGTAAAGCGCGGCTCCAAGTCCATGCAAGCTGGCATCTGTATGGAGTATGTATGGCTGCTTGGAATCGGCGAATCCCAGTACAGGTGCTGTTGTTAACCGCTCAATGAGGGTTTTGAATGCCCCCTCACATGAGGGTGTCCATTTTTCATTGAAGGGTTTCTTTAAGTCGACATTGGAGAATGACCTTTGACCTTTCGATGTGTGGTCATGTTTCTTTTTCTTTGCAGGGACGTATCCAGCCGTCAGATCATTTAGAGGCTTTGCAATCTTGGAGTAGTCTCTGACAAACCTTCGATAATAGCCTGTGAATCCGAGGAACGACTTCAACTCGGAGATGTTGTTCGGGCGGGGCCATGAGGTGAGTGCTGTGATCTTATTAGGGTCGGTCTCTACACCATTTTCTGATACTATGTGACCTAAGTATCTCACAGACTTCCTGAAGAAATGACATTTCTCTGGTGACAATTTGAGGCCGAAATCTCTTTCAGCTCTCTGTTCAGCACCCTCAAAAGCCGCTCTTCATGCTCTTCCAGGGTACTGGAGAACACGATAAGATCGTCCAGGAATACCAGCACTTCTCTGTGATTGAGCGAGCCCATGCACTTCTCCATAACTCGCTGAAAAGTGCTTGGAGCATTGGTCACTCCCTGTGGCATCCTATTGAACTCCCAAAAACCGATCGGTGTAACAAAGGCAGTCTTATGTTTGTCCTCTTCCTCCATTTCCACTTGATAATAGCCTGACTTTAAGTCCATGACCGAAAACCACTTCGCTCCTGTCAGAGATGCAAAAGCCTCTTCGATGTGCGGCAAAGCATAAGCATCTTTAATCGTCTGGCTGTTCAGTTTTCTGTAATCCACACATAAGCGAATTTGTCCATTTTTCTTTTTCACAACGACAATTGGCGAAGCAAACGGACTTTCTGACTCCCTTATGATGTTTGCATCATAAAGCTCTTTCAGATGGAGGCGAACCGCCTCATAATCCGATGGATGGATTGGCCTTGCCCTCTGTTTGAAAGGCGTCGGGTCAGAAAGGCGGATCTTGTGCTTTACAGCTGTCGTGTGTCCATAGTCCAGATCTCCTGGCTGGCTCGCCATAATGTAGCATGTAACCCTCAGTGATTTACTTAGACCACTAAAGATATTCACTGCGTTCTAATTCGTCTCAAGGAGCTAGGGAAGGTTAGTAGTAAACACAAGACTATTTATTCTCACAACATGGAAATTCAAGTTGAACTTGTTGTAATTCAAAAACCCCAAAAGGTATGAAAACAATAAACAAAAATAATAAACAAAAATAAAATAAATTGTCCTCTCAGCTCTTAGCTGTTCTGATATCAAAGTTCTATTTGTCCAGTCAAAAGTTTAGTTGGAGTCCGTATTAGTCCTTCTCTCCTTCCTCGGGCAGCTGATACTCAAGGAATTCACTTGTGAGCTGCTTGACCTCCTCAGGGGAGCTGCAGATTCCCAGCCTGGACCCAAGCTCCTCTACCGCCTTCCCCGTCACTTTCAGCCTGCTCTGGGGGCTCAGCAGCTGAGCTACACTCTTTAGCACCCCCTCGCTTAGAGGCAGCTCCTCTGCGATGCAACCTGTGAGGGCGATGTAGAAGGATAACACCTGCTCTTTAAACAGCGGCAGCGCCTCTGTAGCCTCGGACTCATTCAGGAAGTCCTCCACAGCTTTCCCACCCAGACTGAGCTCAGGGCTCGACAGGTGGAACTTTTTGTCCTTGAGGATTTGGACGTCACGTTCTTTGACGAAGCGAACAGAAGCTTGAGGGTGAAGAAAAAAGGTGGAGTAGGTGGACAACAGGCTGCTGGCTTCTTCCAGGATGAGCAGCATATCAGCCCGAGCAGCTCCATCACGTGTCTGCAGATGTTTTTGGAAAGTGTGCAGAGGCTTCAGGGCTTGCTCCAGGAACATAAACGTCGCCCTCACTTTGGGATCTTGCAGCTGGGAGCAGATTAATTCGACTTTTTCGTCGTCCTTGTCACACGACTTAAAGTACGATAAAAGATCTGTCCATATTTCCAAGATTTTTGTGACTAACTGGAAAAACTTAAGGCAGCTTGTGTTGAGATGAAATGATGGACTGTCCACACCGACATCTGAGCCAAAAAGAGCCTTGAGGTTGTCGTTCTTGGTAGAGCAGGAGGAGTAATGCGCATGGATATGCTCGATCAACTCTGGAGCCTGACTGGAGAGCGTTTTAACTCCAGCATGGCAAGCAGCATCAGCGACAGTGTACAGCCCTCCTAAGGCTACGATGTTCGGGTTGAGTTCCCTGCGAGTAGATCTGCTCCGAGGCCTCGCGATTACAGTCTGAATAAACAGCAACAAGATTATTCGTGGGTAACTCGAACTTCTTCAAGGTCTCCATTACAGTTTGATCTCCTGTGCCACCCACTGACTGAACAGCATCCAGAAATCGGATGCGGTGTCTGGAAGCTTCCATATCAAAAAACCCAACAAGGACCACAGAGACGGTGTCATCCTCTCCCAGTGTTACCCCTTCATAAATGTATACACAGTAAGGAGTGTGCTGGCAAGCAGATGCGATATCTTTGGGGTACTTCAAGCCCAGTTTACAGCGTGCAAAACGTCTCGACACCTGTTCACGTTTAGCAGAGCCGGTGTAACATTGTTTGAAGATAAACCGGATAGCTGTTTTGCTACAGGGCAGAGGCTCCGAGCGTTGGCTTTGCCGGGCCGCACGTTTGGCAATCTCAGTCCTTTTCTTGTGTTTCTTCGTTTCCATTTGGCGCCTGAGTTCAAAAAGACCTTTATGAAAGGTGCTCAGGCTCCTGTCACAAGTACGGCAGAAAGTATACTGCTCTCCAAGAGCACTAGGGTCAACCCAATCGAACATATCCTTCCACTTTTGCGTGTATGGGTAAGGAGCTTTGGTCCCCTCAGTACCATTTTCTTCTGTGCCTGATTCCCCAGATTTCCGTGATGATGGAGACGCCACAAACGCTGCGATATCCTGGCTGTGCCGAGCTTTCACAGGGTCGTATTCGTCACTTTTTGTGTTTTGCGCGTGGAAAGATTTGAACCACTTCAGGATCTCCATGCTGCTTTTAAAATCCCCCTTTAAGAGCTCTTCAACTGGAATCGTCCTTGTGATGCCCTTCTTGCTGAAGGCTTCCTGCAGGAGACTGAAGTTGTGCTTATAGTCGTCCTCGCCTTGTGCATGAAACTTCACTTTGGTCATGTCGACAGAGCCAGGAATAACACAGTCCATGATCTGACAGTGACACGCACCTGAACTCGTCTGTCGCACATCTCTGAAATCCGTCTTGAGAAGCGTGTTGACCCAGGTCAACATGCGAAAACGGCTTGACTTGTCCCGGATGGACTCTGGAGTCACAACCGCTGTATTCATCGTGCAACTCTCGCTGGTTCCCTTATAGATATAAATGATCGTCCTCACTCTTCAGCTCTTAGCTGTTCTGATTTTAAAGTTCAATTTGTCCAGTCAAAAGTTTAGTTGGAGTCCGTATTAGTCCAAGTTCAAGTTCAGTGTGTATGTGGTCTACCCGGGTAGTATGTTTGTGTATGTATGTTACTGCGGGCTGGTTCAGGATATTTCCTCCAGGCGACGACTCTCCACGACGACAATGAAGATGAAAGAATCTGCCTCCTCTCAGAAACCCCTGGTCAACTCGATGTAGATTCAGCAACTCGGCATATAAAAAAAACAATCTGCATAGTAGAACATAAAGTTAACTAGCAGTCAATATTATCTGTACAGATTTATATCTATTTCTCTCCTCTTTTACTCAAATGTAACTAATACTGACCACAAAGAATGAGTGAGACATAAAAAAACCTCAGGTCACCATTAATGTGTGTTTTTTTTTTTACAGTATTATATCAATCATGTTACACAAATAAACTCTGATCTCCTTTCAATCATGTTTCTCATTTACACTTACAAAATACATATTTCAGTTTCAAAAATGAATTTAAACATACTATTTACATTAAGAAAAAATCAGCGAACCCCTGTGTGTACATGTCAGGTTACGTTCAGCACACACCGCTCTTTTCCACTCACTAACCTTGAACATGGCGTCGGAATGACGCAGTGAAAATTCCCACGACACTCGTAAATTAAATGCACTTTCCTCAACTCAACTTAGCATGTTGACTCTCTACAACATCTTAAAAACACTTACAGTCAACTCCGATTGGTTTTTATGGCTTTACAGTTCAACATTCTGCATATATAAGCAACTGAAAACTCATGGTCATTAGCTGTTAGCAACTTAGCGTTGTAGCATAGCACCATAACACAGTACAGCAACTCACCGGAGTCCTCGGTTTGAAACACTAAACAAAGTGTCTCCTCCGGTTATAGTCGTGCGGGCACTCTCAGAAAACTCAAAAAATTATACAGAGTCGTAACTGTGAAAATAAAACCGTGCTTTTGCAGAAAACATCGGCAACTTCACTTAGCAATATCTCCCGACAGCATCCGTATCAAACAAAATCTCGCTTGTCTGCGTCCCAGCATGCAACGCACGCATGACTGCTTTTCCTCATTGAGCATACTTAAAGCGCCCTCTTGAGGTCACATGAAACAACTACAACTATATACTTTTGTCATGAATTTAAAACAAACAAACTGATACACACTAATCCATAACAAATACATTTAGTAAACCCACTGTATTTTTATCGGGGTTACATTTCTTTCTTTCTTTCTTTCTTTCTTTCTTTCTTTCTTTCTTTCTTTCTTTCTTTCTTTCTTTCTTTATTTCATATAGCGTGCAGAACTGATGTCAAAGAACGTTTTGAGTTGAGCTGTAGCACAAACTCATTAGTGCTCAACATTGGAAACTGATTATACTAGGGTGACCAGACGTCCTCTTTTCCCCGGACATGTCCTACTTTTGGGACCTAAAAAAATGTCCGGGGGGATTTTCAAAATCGTCCGGGATTTCGTGCGAATGTCTCAAAACACAATGTATTGCCAATAGAATTCCACTCCGTTCCGTTTTACTCCATTCCAGGTTTCTCTGTGTCGCTCTCAAACACTGACATCATGGGTCTCGCCAGCGCTTTATATGGTTGCGGCCCGCTACGCAAAAATTTCAGACCGCAACGGCAATTTCCCCCCGTTACGTTATTTTTAATATAGCGTAAGGGCTGTTTTCAGTTTTCGTCACCACCGAGCCGGCGCCCCCGGGAGCGGGTGGTTGACGAGGTAGAGGGAGCGCCGGACACACTGATCGGGGCGCACGGCGCATCCAGGTGCGCACGAGAAAATCTTCGTCTCGGGGGGGGGGTCCTCTTTTTCAACTACCCAAATATGGTCACCCTAATTATACACCTGTTTGCTACACATGCAAACACACATTTTGAATATACATACAGTATATACAGCTTACTGGCTGTCTGCAAGGCTTTTATTTTGGCGACTAGGTCACAGCAGCAGAGGGGAAAAAAGAAAGTTACAGCCATCGTGTGCAATCCTCATTAAAGCTTCAATCTGATTTTATTAATATATTTTAGTTCAGCCGACCGTACAAATTGCTACTTGGATGTGAAGAAAAGAAGAGCGGATAGCATGACATGCAGAACAGAAATGAGAAGTCTGATAGGGAGGCAAAAATAATCAGCAGCAGCATCCCCGCCGGTCCCTCTCTTTGGTGTTTTGTTATTCTTCAAGATCTGCCATCTGAGAAAGTTGGGAGATGGAAGAAAGCCAAGCTTCCTATTAAAAAAAAGCCTTCGAGTGCAAGAGCAACATCTAAGGAAGTATTTTACACTGGCGGTTGTATAGGTGAGCTTTTCACAATCTCAGCTGCATGTGAGAGGTGGATCTTGTCAAACGCTTAAAATTGATGGTTTTCTTTGCATTTGCAAGCAAGTTTTAAACCTGGAAAGAGCAGGAGGGAGATGAGGATGAGACACTGTATGACTGAGGATAAGGGGAGGGCGGGTTGGAGACACAGAGGCAGGCAGAAAACTGTAGAATGGAGCTTTCTTCAGGTTATATTTGGGGTCTCTGTGACAGCTGAATTCCCTTTGCTCCCCTTTTCCTCCAGGCATCATGTATCAGTCTTGGCTGCCAGTGTTAGATAGAAAAGGCAGCTGATGAAGAGAGCAACCTCAGACAGCCTCCACTTGAGCTGTACTGCCTCCAAAACCATTTGACTGTGTTTGCTACAGCGGATCATGAAAAAAAAACATCAATACTATTTCTCAACTTTTCATTGTGTTGCCAAAGATCCAGTGTCACCAGGTCCTGCATCTGTTCAATGCAACTTAAATCTGCAGCTCTTATCTCAAAATAATCAGCATCATCGACCTCTTTTTATGATACAAGCTCTGTTTTGCCCAGAATTTAATCAATTTCAATATAAACAGCTTGGTTCTGGGGGGAGCTTTACGAGTTTTTCAGCTTATGACGCCAATCGATAGGTGCAGTCAGATTAGATGAGGTCTCTGAGGCATAAGCATTACTTCACTCCTGAGAATTCAGTTCAAACATGAGGTACTCAAACAGTGCTCTACACCTGTCAACATTAATCCATAATTGGGGTGCATGTATCCACGTAACGTATGTACATGCACAAACCACTTCCAAAAGTGCTTTGAACAGGGAGAACCACAGGCAGGAGCAGCTCTCACCCCAGGACACGCAGCTCTGGTGGAAGGCTCGTCTTCTGTTTGATGTCGGCATGTTGCTGGAGTCGATACAGCTTACCTTCTCTGCTGTGCACACTTTCCTTTCTACATTTGACCATGTGGTAACTCACTTTCACTCTTAGTAAAAACCATCAAAAACAAATACAGCTCTTCTTCTCTTCGATGTTGTTTTCCCTGAAGCGACGTGCACGCTCAACAGAGGCCGTGGCTGCATCTTGTTAAAGTGTATGGCTTCAAATCCAAATGTAAGGGGTTTTAAAGGCTCAGCACACTAAAATTTCTAGAAACTCCAGCTTTATGTATGTATCTGTGCAGGATTTAAGATCTGTACTGTAACAAATATCTATATATTTATGTTGGATTTACAACAGTATCCTACTGTATTTAAAAAAAAATGTAAAATACTGTTAAATATTCATGTTTACATGTAAATTCACAGTCAATGCTCAGTAACAATAAGAGTGCTGTGGAAGAACGCAGTAACAGCAATGATGCAGTTTTTGAAATTGACGAGGATTCAACAAACAAGCACATATCTGTTAACAACAGTATTTTACATATTTTTTTTTTTAAGAAAACAGGATCCTATAGTTCAAAAACTTGACATGATAGAGAAAAACTGAGATCAGTTTTGGATTCCGCACCCAAAAATTTGTTAAAAACAGCTGTCAGACCTAACTCAACAAAAATTGTGTCCCCAGTGTAATTTATTAAGTGAAATAAGATATCAGGCGAATAAGTGTGAACGGTGTTAGAGTTAGTGCTCTGCTCTCTGAGTTCTGATTCCTGGTTCTTGAAAACAGCTTCAGAGTGGGCGCTCCTTGTACTGTCTACTCTTTGCCACTCTCCTCTTCCGTGTCCTCCACTAGTTTAACTTGCTACTTTTCTTCAGTTGAGCACAGACACATGAACAGTGATGAATGCATGTTGTTGCTGAATGTGTTTCTGATCTGATCTAAGCACTAGAAGGCAAGACGTTATTACAATACAAGAAAGCTGTGTGTTTATTGTTATTATTTACTGGCTGTTGGGATGAATGTGGTAGCCTTGGGCTGGGTATTTGAAACCCTGCTTACTTTGGTTTTAAACTGGTGAGGATTTATACGAATGCACAAACAGCAGATTTTATAACAAACTGGCATATACTGTAAAGTTACCATAACCCACAGTTCTCCTACTGTCATGTGCTGTAATCCAAAAAAACGGTAATATACAGATGTAGCAACTCAAACCTGTGTTTCCGTGACGGGGCTGTGACTGGCCCAGTCAAATAAATTACGGTAGATAGGTTGTAAAATAAACACAACACCCACCGTTATTCTACGGTCATATACTGTAATCCAAAATACGGTAATATACTGTTAAAACAAATAATAGCAGTTGCATTGTAAAATAACAGTAAAATACTATTAATATTTTAAAGTGAATTTCTTTACAGTGTGTGCCTGCTACTATTTCAATACAATAGTTCGATTAAAACTGTTGACAGCAAGCTTGCAAAAAAAAAAAATCTGTTGCTGTGAGCAACAAAAACAAATTTCATTGGTCTCCGCTGTGAAAGGGTTGGAGCAAAAAGGGTGTCAAGGACCATGCAGCAGTATGGCTCAAAGACTCCAGTGTGTGCATTTTATATTTATAAGAATTATCATCATAAATAACAAAAAGAAATAATTCAAAATCCAAAAACTAATTTGAAACTGTGGGTCACCTTAACAAACAAAGTAATGATGTCAGAACAAGGTCACGTTTGAAGGAGTTCTACACAAAGGCTAGCATACGCAGACGCACAGACCGGAATAAACATATTTCTGGTTAGAATTCAAGGAAATTAATAAACATTTTTGGGAAAAGATTGCTGTCTTGCTAAGAAATAAATAACAGGACTGATGTTTTTACAGTTTATATGAAGCTAAAGTTAAAAAGCAGCTAGCTCTGCTTATCCCAGAGGTTGGAATCTAGTCCAAAGGTAAAAAGTCTCCCCTGGTTGTCTGGCAACCTAATGGTGACAAGAAGACTCTGCCCGGTTAAGCAATAATTCCAGCACAAAGCTCACAGTAACTTCATTGATACTTAAAAAATACCCCAAAAGGCTGTGGATTGCTGTGATTTTAGAACAGCAAAGTGTTGAGCCCGGACAGGTGTGTTTTAAATGTGCTGTGCCTGAAGCGAGGATATTCAGCATCTCTTCTGGGTGTAGTTTTTGCTGGGATGATTCATATTTCTGCCCCATCAGATTTCTCCCGCCACCAGGCAGCATCATGGAGTCGTTGTGCTTCACAAGCAGTTGGTGGAGACTGGAAGCTAGCTAAAGGTACATTGTTGGTGTAGTTTGGGTGTTTTGGATGAAGGTAAAAGGTCAGTGCAATGGGCAACAACAGCGAGAGATGTTTCTCCAACAAAGCAACGGGACACAGCGGGCTGTCTGTTCAAACATAAATCTTCTCAGGTTCTCTGTTTCTTTCTCCGACATCTTTGTAGATCCTTCTTGTGCGTTTGTTGAGTGACAGCGCTGCAAACTTCTGTCCGTTCATTAATCTCGGCGTGTCTTCTTTCTTGTTTATCTTCCTCCTCCATCCTCTCTTTCTCTTTCAGCCACTCATCCACACTAAGCCCACTCAGCAAATCAAAATCAGCAACAAACCCTGAAGTTTTACAGTAACTAAGTAGCACTGATGAAACATGGTCACAGATGTGTTTTATAAAAGTGTTTACAATGGTTTTTAACATGGCATAGCCAATTATCAAGCACCCTAACTATCCATTTGTGTACAGGTTCAATGATTGTGACATAACATGCTTATTAGTGAAACGTAGTTGTGTTTTTTCTATCTGTATGCTAAGCTAATACATCAGCATGAGGTGAAAAGAGAGGCAAATACAGAGACATTTGCAGCCAGATTGGGAATTCTGCTGGGACATCAGGGAAGCCCATCCTCTTGTGCCATGGGATCTTTAATGACCACAGTGAGTCAGGACCTCGGTTTAATGTCTCATCCAAAGGACAGCATATCCTGCAGCACAGTGTTCCTGTCATTGTGCTGGGGGGATTGGGATTTTATTAGGACCAGAGGGAAGACTGCCCACTGACTGACTCACTGCACATTCTTCTTTTATAAATAGTTAGACAGAGACAACTTTAAGGTGTGTTTAAATTATTTTGCATGGTCATCATTTATACCTATCTAAGCTCTGGATTTGAGGGTTTTCTTCTCTGCAGAGCCTCTCAAGCACACAAGGACCGGTTTATCATGAAGGATGTCGCTGTGCTTTGCCCCAAACAGCTTCACCCACAACTCTGAACAGTCCCTCAGTCCCTGCTGCTGCTAAAAAAACACCCCCACAGCACGATGCTACCACCACCATTCGGATGGAGCGA
The DNA here is from genome assembly GCA_004119915.2 of Collichthys lucidus. Taxonomy (NCBI): domain Eukaryota; kingdom Metazoa; phylum Chordata; class Actinopteri; family Sciaenidae; genus Collichthys; species Collichthys lucidus. The sequence continues at coordinate 27,103,046 of CM014096.1, read as the reverse complement.
TGATGAGCAGTGCCTGTTCAGTGTTGGTTTCAGAGGATCTCACAGTGTTGGGGACATGCTGTCACATGTCTTTCCTTAAGAAGAGGTTTCCGTCTGGCCATTCTGCCAAATAGGCCAGCTCATTGGAGTGTTGCAGTGATAGTTGTGCTTCTTCCTCTACCACATCTCTGGAGCAACCTGTCTTACCAAGGCCCTTCTACCCTGATTGTTGCGCTCTAGCAGTCCTAGTTGTTCAGGCTACTGGGCTCTTAAAAGCATCATCGTGAAGGGTTTGAGTACTTGTCATTGTGATATTTAATATTTTCTATTTACATCCTCAAATTCCCTGAATTGCTTTTTCGTGTTATGAGCTATTGACTTCTAAGTAACGACCCTCTTGAGTGTGTGTTATGTTGCATTAGTCTACAGCATAGCAAAATTAAAAGGGTCTGAAAACAGAAAAGCAGTTTGCAGAGTGGGTTCAATCTTCACATCTACGTCATCTATCTATCGTCATACATTCCTTATAAGTGTTTGTGCTTTTTAATCTCACATACCATTAGACAGATCTGTCTCAGATTTGTCATGCACATTCATGAGCGTATGCTTAAGGACGTCTCGTGGTTGTCGCCACTTTGATTTTATACTTGAACTGGCGTATATGGCTGGTAGTTCCATACCATTTAGGCAGGATATGGCCATGTTATTTGACATATTTGAAAGGATAAGAATCGCTAGTAAACAAATACATTGTGTATAGAGAAATTTCACAACTAAATCAACAATAACTTGGTTAATGATTTTCATGAAATTTGTTTTGTTATAAATGCGGGAAATTAAACATGATATGGGTTATTTGTTGGAATTAAATTCATTTCAGGGGCAGAGCTAGACATGAACATGATTCAGAATTTCCCCTTGTTTACAGTAGATTAAACTAGGATACTATCTGAAAATACCATTATTCTCTGCATCCTAAAGAAAACAGAGACCACCCCATAAAGACTTATGTACAGTATATACAGTAAACATGCTGTACAGTACACTTATATACAATGGTATATAACTGTATAACCATCTGCTGCCGGCAGAGATTGCACTCTCCTTGTTTTTAATGCTTTGAAACCTGAACCAGTTATGATATTTCCTCTTTGAATTTTGTATTTTTTCTCTAAAAAAAAGACTGCCACCACTTTCATGCGCAATGTGAATGAAATGACATTCATCAGGATAACCATCTTGGCTGTTGTCTGTGCTTCTTTCAGGTTCGATACTTAAAAACCATTCTCACACTGAGCCGAGGAACGGTTTCTTCAAAGTGATTGAAAAAGTGCCTCCTATTCTCAAGATTGAACAAAATGACCAGTTACTGTGTTCACGCCATCAACTGGTGTGTTCATTCACTGTCTATGACAGGGAGCTCTGCACGCGTTGCATGTAACAAAGATAGCCAACTGTTGCGTTGTGCATCACTATTCAGCCCAGGCTCTTCATGTCTGCTTCACTCTCGCCTCTCTTCCTGTTCGCCGTTCTCTCTGTCTACCCCACTCTCCATCCAGCCCCATGGATTTATCCTCGTTTCACCTAGTTGACTCGGTATTACACATACGCTGCAGTGCCAGAAGAACTTGTTGAATTATGCAAATGGATACTGAGCGGCAAAGCTCTTTGGAAGCTACTAAAACAAACAGTCGTGTGAATTAGGAGAACAAACTCTGTTGTGTTGAGAAATTGTACTCGTTCCTGGAAAAACCTCACAAAGGATGAGAACAGTGCTTCGAGTTTGCCATCATCAAACAGGAAAAAAAAGGGATTGTCACCGCCTTGTATTCACATGTTTGACTTTCCTTTCTGCCTCAGTAGTGACACCTTTCCCGCCTACAACACACACACACACACACTTTCTTCCCTTCTGTTCTTTCTCTCACTGTATTTAAAATTGTGCACACACTTTAACTTTTCCCTGTTTTCATACAGAACATGCACATATTCACGTATTACTTTGAAATAGAGAATGTTTCAGTATGTAAATGAACTGGCAGAAACATTGTGTTGACTTCTAGAAATCAGGAGTTTTCATTTTACATATTATATGTAACATTTCTGTATTAAAATGTCCTGCCCTTCATTAGATATCTTACTGAGTTGTCTATTGTATCGTCAAGGTAATGATGGCTTGTTTGGTTGCCTGTCAGTGGCATCTGCTGCCTTTAGTTGCTGTATTTTGCAGGTAAACAACACAAGATACATCGCAGAGTGAGAAAGGAAGTCAGCAAAGTTCAATACATTTAATACAATTTCTGCCTGTGTTATGTTGGGTAGTTTTCATCGATTCATTTCAACTATATTTACTGTCTTATGACACCTTAGAGCAGCTCTAGACTGTGCTCTTTATAATATTTCCCAGCTTGGGATAAATAAAGTCTATCTGTCTGTCTATTATTTACAGATACCCAACAATTCTCACCATAACCACACACACAATGGGCTCATAGACATGCAAATGTGGAGAAATGGTGAAGTTAGGTCTTTGATACCTTGCTCAAGGGCACATCAACAGTGCCCAGGAGGTGACCTGGCACCTCTCCAGCTACCAATCCACCTTTTATACTGGACTTAAAACGGGCCACCATCCAGTTCCCTGAGTTAAATCCTTACGGACTGAGCTACTGCCAACCTAGATGTGCAGATATGACATACTGTGTGGTAATATAGGTCCAATAATGAACCTGGAATATGTGCATTATTCTGAAAGGCTAAGAAGGTGATAGAGTGTACATTAAACTAATATCAAAGTATTGATACTTTTGACATCATGTGCCACAAAACAAAACAGATCTACAAGAAAATCATTCTTTCAATACAAAAAACCCCAAAACACATTATTTCAGTTAACAGTTCCTCAGCTGTTGAGTTGAATAGTAATAACAATATTTGTTATTATCAAAATTATTATTATAATCAAATTATTACTAATATGTATGTGTTTAATGACTTTTTCCTGTAACAGCACTGTGTGCAGGTTGGTTAAAAAAAAAAAGGAAGAAAATGATCCTTTGCTATTGAAAGAGGTATCAGGTATGATTGTTTTATCCTTTATTGGATTGAGGCCTCAAATTTTGTTATCCTAAGTGCACATCCAACCCTGTTTGTCTACAGGCAGCATACAAAGAAAACCTACGTTACTGTATGTCAGCAAAACATCTGTTCCACACAGCGAGCTTTAGATGGAAATAAGAACTGAGGATAAGAACAATAGATGCAGGCTGGCCATGCCACCAGCTGTCTAACATACATTTGCATGAAGTCACTTCATGCTTTGAATGAATAATTTAACATGAAGCCTTCCTTTCTATATAAACTATAAACATTACACAAGGTCACCTTTGCCTACCCACTCTCTGGAGATCACTGCTGTGGTGCCACACAGGTTATTCACACATTTGTTTTCACTGTACACGTTTTTCTCTTTAATAGTTGTAATAGATTAATAGTCCACCGCCATCAGCAGCTGTGTGAGGCTGTAAGTTGAGCTCTGAGTTAAAGTTAGATGCAGAAAATGTGGATATAAATCACTGTGACATGTGACATCACATGTTCTCATTAGCTTTTGTCCTCTGCTTACTGTAGATGTCTGTGCCATATTTAATGGCATCCAGTCAAGAAAGTTAAAAAAAACCAAACAAACAGAATGAAATGTCAGCCCCTTGGTGTCACTTAGGAAAAAAGTCCTAAAAGCAGCCTCTGTAAGTCCTAAACTGTTTTGGTGTTTTTTTACCTGTGCTTTGTGAACTGTCATTTTGTCTGTATATATATCAGCTCTTTGTGAAAGGATGTTTTTGCTCGCAAAGGTTGAAACATTGCATCATTGTGTCATGTGGCGAGATGCGATTCCCTTCTGTGCAGGCTGTCTTCCTTTTTTTTTTTTTCATAAAGTTGCGTGTGTAACCTCTTATCTGGTCATAACTAAAAAAACAAACTTACCATATTTAAATACTTCATTACCGTGCTCCTGCACTTTCAGGACCATTCTTTTTGTTATCATCCTTATTCTTTTCTTCTTTGTCTGCATCAGTCTTTCAGATTTATGTAATTTATTTTGGTCCCGTTCCCACTCTCACATTTGTTTGGCATCATGTCAGTACATTTGTAATCACTGTACTGACCTAGATTGCTTCTTTTGTTATGAATGTGTGCCGTTTGAGCTTCACTAATCACCTTTCTGCCAAAGCAAACACTCATTCATCACTCTGAGTACTCCTATCATAACCCATCATTGTTACTTTTTTTTCTACTCTGAGAAAAAGAGACTTTGAAACCTCTGAATTAACTACTTATTTAATGTGTATATATATATATATATATATATATATATATATATATATATATATATGTATGTATATATATATATATATATATATATATATATATATATATATATATATATATATGTGTGTATATATATATATATATATATATATATATAGTCTCTCTGAAGGATATCCCTTTAGAGAGACTTAATGCTCAGGAAATTACAGCAGGAAAGTGTAAAATCTCAGATTTTCATCTTCACCAGGCTGAGGGACAAAACTAAAACATGTTTTCAAGTGAAAAGCAGGAAGACAAACATGTTGGTGTGGGTAGTTTCATTTATCTGTGAGACAGACAAGGGATCAAAAATGCTGCCGTTGTGGTTTACCCTTTAGAGTTTTACTTCACCTGCTGCAAACTAGCTGCATCATTTCTAACGTGACGTGATATTTACTAATACAAATGTAAATGAGCAAAGCCACAGTTAAGCATTGGACTGGACCTGCTGTTACTCTCGACAGACGCAGAAGTGAGGTAAAAACAACAGCTCCAACAGAGTGCCCTTCACATCTATTTTACTTCAGTGTAGTACTCTTTGCTTCTGTCTTTGAAGTAGTTTTTTTTGTCATTGATGAAATGTTGCAGACGGACAGGTTAAAGTTGTCCTACACTGCCACAAATCCTCTGTGAAGTAAAGCCTTCGATAACGGAGAGAGAGCTGCAGTGGTCTGCGGAATCAGATGATGTCCTGATGGATCCTCGGCCATTAGCTCCATTAAAGCTCAGCAGAAGACACTGAAGATTACTGAGTGTCACAGAGGTGACGGCTACATTTTGCTGCAGTGCAGATGTTGAAGGTTGCTGTCTGAGTTTTCTCAACAATCCAGACCAGTGGTGAAAAGAAGATTTGAGAGGGACATTGTGTTATTAAAGTGTAATTAGCTAAAGGGAATAGTGAAAAAAGCACCAAACTAAATGGAACATTGCAACATGTTTGAAAAAAATCAATGTAATGAACAGGTATGGAAGAATTATCCTATCTTTATTCAAGAGCGCACATTTTTAGTTTGAGAGCATGATTTCTCCTTCTCGTGCTCAGATTTATTGTCCTCGTGCTCACATTTTATGCTCACACTCAAAACTTATGTGCTCGCGCTCAAAACATGTCATACACCAATTTACCATACTAGCCAGCTATTTGAATCGTCACCTATTTAAGACGCCAGTTTATTTATGTATAATTAATCTTAAATAATCCTAATAATCCTAAAAAGAATTATCGTAGTTTAGACACCGTATGAGACTGTTTCTAATTTTATTTTTTTTTATTTATTTAAGCACACTTCCTTCCGTTGCATTTTGAACCATGGGACGCCGATTCGCATCCTGGCCGTTGCACTCTTGCTGCATGTCATATTATGATTTTGAATTAAAATTAACTGATGACTGTTACCGTAATATAATCTGTGTAATTCTCTTATTGTAGTTCAACAAGAGATGGTGGGTGTATAGGCTAGTCTACGTGATTAAAAAGGTATAATATAAAATACGCTATGATGATAATGACTTGAGGATAACATTGGTAGCCTATTTACAAAGTATGATTCAGCGCTCAACGTGTCTACGTATATATATCTATGATTACTTCGGCGACGCCCCCTGACTAGGCATGATTAACCAATATTGATCCATATATAAGGCGCATTGACGGCTTTTGAGAAAATTGAAGGCTTTTTAAAAATATTATCATCATAGCGTATTTTATAGGATAATTCTTCCATAAACAGGAAGTTATTAATGTGTTTTCTCAAGAAGAAAATAAAGATAAATATTAAAAACAGTTTCTGCTGTCAAGGCTGAGGTGGTCATGATCAATGAAAATGCCTAAATATCAAGTTCACACTGGGACACAGTGGACATGCAGTCTTAGAATCAGAAGCAGGTTTATTGCCAAGTAAGTTTTTCACATCTAAGGAATTTGTCTTGGTGCATAACAAACACTAAGTAAGAGAATTCAATAACATTTAATTGAAATCAAGGTAAGTGGGCTCTACTGTTCTTCTAGCACATGCAGGGCCTCCTCTCAGTCTGAATACAGCCTCAACTAACTCCCAACCAGCCAGAACAAAATGGATGCAGCCTGGGTGGTGAAATTTGGTATAAAAGACACTCAAAGTACTCGACTCTGCCTCCTGATCTTATTGCTGTAAGCTCCCTGTAAAAAATGAAGACAGATCAGATGAGCGTATGGTACTTTTATCTGCCCATCATCTGGATTTTGGCATCTTTGAAGCCAGAGAGATTTTAGTGAAAAAGCTGTAAAGATGAACCACGAAAAAACAAGCTCCCACTGGAAATGCCACCACTGATCATCTCATTTTTACCTTTAATAGTAAGATTATCCACTTTGTAATACTGTAGGTTGTATGTGCGGCTTCACTCCGTTGTATTGATCAGTCCTTAATGACATCACTAATCACGGTAATGCAAACATGCATGTGTTGGTGGTGTTATACAGAGGTCACAGACATTAATAGTCATGTTGCTCATCAGCTGTGTCTGCAGTGTTTTTATCAGCAAAGTGGTGGAACATTAGAGTGCTGAGTCGCAGCTCCACTTCCTCCATCAGCCATTGCTATAAATAAAGCAGACAAAGAAACCTGTATACTCCAGTGTCATCTGTAATGCCGTCAAATGCTTTAGTAAAATGTGTTGTAAAGTCCTTGCACTGTGTATTTTTTCAATTTAACATGGAATGATTCCTTTATTAGAGGAAAAAGAACTTTGTTGGGAAATTGATTGTTTTCTTGTATTTTCAACTAACTAACAAAATTGCAATTCCAGCCACTGAGCAAATAAAAGTTGCCTTAAGTTAAGTTTTGCAGAAATTAATGGACAGAAATGATTGAATCCTTTCCATTAGACGATTATTTAAAGACAAGCACATTTTCTAGATCTATTTAAATGCAGATGGTAATCAGGAGTCGCTGAGAGATTATTTTATTTTTATATCCCTTTGCGGTGGTCTATAACGTCCTTGTGGTGGCATCTGTCTGTTTGAACACATAACTCAACAACATGATAGAAGCTGCACCACAGGACCCTCCTATGGAGAGGATTATTTGATTAGATTTAAGAGCCCCGGCTGCATAAATCTGAATACTAATGCAGAAGACCAGATTTTGATGAACCCCTCTATTCCATCCTATATTTTCTTAATAATGCATGTTCATATTCATTTCCCATTGTCATAATATTATCACAGCATTTACATGTAATGATTATTATTCAGTTCAGGACAAAGGCAGCGTGTTGAAATCCAAATATTTGCTACTCAGTGCAGTAAATAGCTCAATTAAACATTCAGTATGTTATATAATTTCTATTGTTGTGATTAAGTGGGCAGTTCAAGTGCCTCTTGTCTTCTTAATTTATCTTTTGCACTTTCTTTAGCTACACCAGCTTCTATGGCAACCAATGTGAGAACAAACTGACAGCTACTGTATTATGAGCTGAAACACACAAAACCATTTCATATTTCCAGCTGATGTTGGAGTTTATTTAACTCCAAAACCAAATAGAATCACCAATTCAGCCTGTGAAGCTGCAATCAGGGAGGAAGTCATGTGGATACAAATGGACAACATGAGTCATGGACATAGTTAAGAAGAGAGGGCAACCACACAAGAAAAACAGGGTTTGTACAGCATGCCTTGATCCATAGCTGCAATGCAAAGAGCTACATTTAAACAACTTATTAACAGGACTAAAGGCCAGATTTACTGGTTTGCACAGTGATTGCCATCAAATTTGCAGCCACAATCTGTGTATGTTTAGTTCTTGATTTAGTAAGACAGCAGCTCATTATACGATCAGCTAGCCTGCTACTGAATCTCCAAGATGCAGTCTGCCAGCGAGAGAGAGAGAGAGAGAGAGAGAGAGAGAGAGAGAGAGAGAGAGAGAGAGAGAGAGAGAGAGAGAGAGAGAGAGAGAGAGAGAGAGAGAGAAGCAGTGGGGATTTCTATGAGATTGTCAAGTTTGGAGAATTAAAGATAAAACGATGATGATAATGTCGGATAATGATCTTTATTTCGCAATGTTTGCTTCTAGTGAACTCCGCATGAGAAGCAAGTACAGTTTATATCTTAAAAAGGTCTGACAATCTTCCAAACTCATGATATTAATCCAATGGGAGAACTGAGAGGTGGTGCAGCACGGCAGCAGGTGGAGGGGATATCGATGCAGCTGATGCTTCAGAAAAACACAGAGCAGTCAAACGATATTAAATAAATGCCTTATCGAGAGACTGAGCAGTTCAGATGCAGTCTGTAGTAATTTTATCATACAATCAATGTCAAGTTCAAAGTTTAATGAACACAAGCCCCCCCCCTCCAAATCCTGCTCATGTAAAATATTCTGTATATGTTAATAACGGTTCCTCTTCTTCTTCGTCGTGGGTCTATATTTTTAGAAAACAGATATGGTGCTCTAGAATAAAGGTCTTTTCCCACAACGTCCTTCTTTTGTGGCTGCTGTAAATCCCACCTGGTTGATGTTTTCCCGCTACTTTCCACAGGCTGAGAATCTTCTCGGCAAAGCTGCATAATTTTTCCAAATCCAGCAGGATACATAATTAACCTCTGTTAACATGTCTCTTCTCTATTATTCCTATGAGGTGCATGCAAATGTGATGCGAATGAGGGATGGACTCCAGCTTGGCTGTCTGTATGCATGTGTGACTGAGGATGAAAGTGTTGCACCTGCACCTGAACAACTGCAGCGTCTTAGTAATTTAATTTTTTTTTTTTTTTTACATCTTTATTCAATAGTGGCAGTTCAAGATTTCACACGAAAGGGTGGAGATGTCAAAATAGATCAAACACAGGCCACTGTGGTGAGGACTCAACCCTAAATTTCACTGGGGAGCTCTGTGACGGCTGTTTCGGTCCATACTCCAGTAGGAGCGCTTCAGAAGAGGAGCGTTTGTTAACTTAAACATAAACCACCTCTCCATGGAGCAGAGAGGAGGTCTGCTTCTAGAACACGCTACAGTGCTTCTGGTGGAATTACAAACATTAGTTCTGCTAGCCACAGCACAGCTACAGTGCAGCTGTGGGATTTAGATGTCAGCTTATATGGAGCACACAAGCTACAAGGTGAGATACTGGGGGGTGCCCTAGTCTGACTAAATCTGGTCCTACATCAGCATGCAAACAGGCTAATAATGACAATGCTAACACGGTGATGTTGAAGCAAGTACAAGGTTACCATGTCAAGGATTTTAGTGTGTTAGCATGGTAACATTTGTTAATTAACCCGCAACTCAGAGTACAGCTAAAGGCTGATGGGAATGTCATGAGCTTATGTGTCAAACAAGGGCCGGCAGCAGCTCAGCCTGTAGGGACTTGGCTTGGGAACCAGAGGTTGGTTGGTTCAAGCCTAAGTATATGGACCAAAGTATGGAAGGTGGACTGGTAGCTGGAGAGGTGTCAGTTGACCTCCTATTGAGCAAGGCACTGACCCCCAACTGTGTGGCTGCCCATCACTCCACCATCTCTTTCTTTGCATGTCCATTGAGCCCTTTGTGTGTGTGTGTGTGTGTGCTTATTTCTTTACAAAAGACATAAAACTGTTCATATTTTCTGTTGATGGTCAACCTATTCCACTCTTATGCAAAAGCCACATCCTCGTCAATGGAAGAATCGTAAAGTAGCTGTGATCAGGGTCATGGGTTTTTTTTATACGTCTTATGATCGCTTAAGTAAAAAGATCACAGGAAACAAGATAAAACACTGTTCCTGGGCTTAAATGGAACATGGGACGTGGCAGTTCATGGTCAGTGGTCTTAATATGCACTTGAATGTTTGCTGGTTCCGTGTGACTACTAGTGAAAACTTTGACCACCTGGTGGTGCAAGCTGACAAGTCAAGGGATCGCCCTTGCAGCCTCACCTGTCCTCTCAGAGGATACATTGGGATACAAAATTTCATAGCAACTGTTGAGATATTTCAGTTTGGACCAAAGTATTCTGACAGACTGACTGACAGAACAGAAAGCCTCGCCATTAGCATGGCCTGGGAAAGCTAGAAAATTATAGTCATGGGAACACAGCCCAGCCAGCTGGCAGTGCTCACCAGGCCTCAGCCAGTCAGAAACATAAAGTACAATGGTGTAGCAGCTATAAAGTCATGACAAAAGTCTTATTGTGGAGCGACATGTTAACAACAAGTGCATCAGTTTAATCTAGAAATCAATGACAGATCATTACACAAGCATCGGAGGTGACACACATCGGTAAACACTAGATTTACATGAAAAATGACAGAATCATGCAGAAATTGTTCCCAAATAATAATAGAAAAAGCTTACTAGTGCACTGCAGTGAAGATGTTCCTGCCCTCCATGATCTTTTCCCAATTAGGTGATTGTATAACCTAGTGGCCTGAAGGAAATCCGTAAAACCTCTAAAGATGATATACAGTACAGTCATAAAAACGCTGGACACAAAGCCAATACTGTATTTGCCTCATATATCAGTCTAATCCTCCGAGCTGCTGTGACTGCAGGGCTCCACATTGTTGCGCTTCCCCATGTTGCGGAGGATCCTGAGGGAACGGGAAGCTGCTACCTGCAACCGGAGCGTGTTGCTGATGAACAACCTGCACAACTTAAAGGTGCAGTCCATAAATCTGAAACATGTGCTCCATACATCATTCCAGCCAAGCTCTGGTTGTACAAGATGTGTTACACAAACCTATGAGTTAGGCCAGTGTTTATTTAACAGTTGAACAAATAAAGGCTAATAAATAAAACCTAATTTGAAACCACAGAATTTAGCTAGCTTGTTTATTTATGAATATCGGAGTTTCTGTGATAACAATAAATAGCTCTTACAGACCACAGACATCGTTGGGTGTGGTCAGAAACTCACCCTACAGCTAAAAGAAGAAATCGAGGTTTTACACGGGACTCACACAGGAGGCCTTGCGCCACGTTTTAGCTGCGTCCTTTGCCCGGCGTCAACTCACACCGGACGCGTGTCAGCTGCGTTACGGTAGTGGAGCGAGCCGGCCGTATTCACGCGAGAATCCTGGATGTACGCGAGACCCTGTGATAAACTGTGTATAAAGAAAACAACAACAAAAACAGCTGACTTTGCTTCTCCGACGTGGAGGAGTTGTCTGTTGTGTCATAAATGATTGTGTGTTGTTTCACTTCAACAATTAGTCTCTGATCGATCTTTGATCACCTGGTGCCACGGGTCATGACGTAACGTTGATGTGAAGTTGTAAAAAGCTACATGAACTGCGTATTGTGTTTTATTTTGAAAGGGGGCGGAAGCTTATTACGTTGATTCTGTGTCAGATTTCCTGTATGGTGCGCAGTGCTCTGTTGAAATTTACGAGGTTTAGCAGCGGCTCGCGTCAAAAATAAAAATTATACGGAATGCTTACGCCGCTTCTGAGACGCGCCCTGTGTGAGTGCTCTCATTGACAAGACTGGTAGCTATCTGCTCCGGTGACCGCAGTGCAGCCGTAACGCCTCCGGTGTGAGTGGGCCTTTAGCCCCCTTCATGCTACACACACGCACACATATACAATTTAGAATAAAATAATAGTAATGACCCATAGAGAGAGGGGGGTGACAAACAGTAAAGATGCGGGATTGGAACCGGGGTCAGCTGCAGCGAGGACTGTAGCCTCCACACACAGGGCAGGCGCTTAACCCACTACGCTACCGACCGTACCGATTTGCAATAACTTAATCTCAGATGATTTTCCTGCTCCCATTTTTATCTGCATATAACAAATTATCTGTCAGAGATGTGCATTACACCACCAAGCACAGATATACACAAATATATATATATATATATATATATATATATATATATATATATATATATATATATATATATATATATAGAGAGAGAGAGAGAGAGATATGTATTATAGTACCAGAACATCTCCCTGTTTTCCTGCTGCTATTCATTCATTCATTCATTCATTTCAGTGGGGGTCGTCCATTTCACCTCCGGTGGTCTGTGCTGTAGGGGTGTCGGCAAGAGTTGAGCCAGATCCAGCCTTTGAAAAAACTGTGCCTGACGTCAAGCTCCTGCCACTAATCGAACACTCAGACCTATCAACCCTCCTGAATTGTCTCTGAAACTGAGACTACACTTTTATACTCTACCTGTTGTATTCTGGCTTTGGCTTCTAAATCTGAGACAGGCTCATAGAGAAGTTTAATTGGATTTGTGTCCTACAGTCAATGATAGTGAGCGAGCGTCAGCTTTGATAAAGCTAGTGATAAGAGAAATAAAAAAATATTTCCTGATTGTTTTGCAGTAGTTATGTTCATCAAAAATAGAGAAACCCGCAGCAACCAAACTCAGCACCCCACCACATCTTACTCACTACTCTGCTCTGTTGATCTGTGTTAGACTTCTGCCAATGACACTTTAAACTTCCTCATAAATCACAGCTCAGAGGATGTACTCCATACTTAAACATTCTAAAAAGTTTCACTGGAGATAAATCAAATAAAAGAAATAAATTTAGTTCTGTAGAAATGTACATAATGACTTTACCATGTAAGCTATTGTATCATTTTTATATGAATCAAACTGCTGCTACAGTCTAAAGTATCTGTAAAGCCACAGATATTTAACCTAAGGCTATACCTTATGAGTCATCTGGTTTTTGAGACATAAGCTGTAAACTTAATGTTACGTGAACTCTGATAGTGGCAACACCATCTCTCTGCAACATCAGATGTTATGCATCTGTTTCATGTTCTTTTACAACCCTCTCCCCTGAGTTAAATATGATTTCGGAGGCACCAAGCTGGTTTCAGGAAGTCTCTTGAATACCAAACATTTCTTTGGCACCCCAGCTCCGTGTAACCTCCGGGATCCCATCGATCATCAAATGGTCCCTACGGAGCAGCCGACCACAGGTTGACACTGGTGAGGTGGAATAATAAATCAGCGACAGCCTTAGTCAGATGAAGAGACCTGGAGAAATGGGCCATGATAGGGACGGTGGATACGTTGAAGACCCGTGCCTGAACTGGAAGGAGCTAAATCTCCATGGTGTGGGGGATTTCAGAGATGAGGAAGACTGTGTAGTGTGCTATGAAAGATCCTGTCATTCCTTATGTAGGCAGTGATCTCTCTGAGATATCTGACACTGACTAAAGGGCTATATTTTGATTTTTTTCCATAGATATACTTACAAATGGACTGTGTGTTGGGAAAATCTTAATCTTATTGACATTCTTAAATAAATGACAGCTAATAGGGCAATACGTGAACAGATTTGAAGAGTACAGTCTCGCAGAAGTGCAGACAGGAATAGTCTGCTAAACTTCAAATGATCAAATGATGAACTTGTGGGTGTTGCAGACAAGTGTGTCAGTTTGGGTTCTGCAGTCGTGCCTGATGGGAGAATTTGCTTCATTTATGGAAGGCTGCCAATCAAGAGTTCAGTGTGAAATATCAACAAGATGAATGAAGTACATTTTACAATACTCTGTATTTATGTGAATGCAATCTCTGTCTCTGTTGAAAATGTTCACATTTTCTATATTGTGTGTGTATATACATATATGGATGTATGCTTTCTTTGGTTTCCACATCTAACATTGATATTATTTATACATTCAGCATGGTTCCACCATTTCATGTAAACATGTTTTATATTAATTTTTATGCTCTTATATCTGTCTCCACTACAATCCTATTGACACCTCTTTATATGTACATATATATGGTATGTGCAGAAAGGTAACAACTGTGGGCGAGAAAAATCCATAAATGCAAGATAAGTCATTCTCTTTCAAGTCAAGGCTGTCTGTGAACATAATATAATAATACATAATATTTCAGCTTTACTTTACATGGTCATAACCAACAGATTCAGGCCCAGACAAGCTTAATAAAAGACGAGAAGAAAAAGCTTCATGGGAGAAACCTCAAGGAAAATCTACAGAACAACAGAATTATGATCCAACACAGAATTATATTAGGTCAAATGTAAGACAAGGAAAATAAGTCATGAATTAATCTGATATCGGCCCGAGGACCATTAAAGTGGTGTTGGAGTACAGGGATTGGTCAGTGTGTGGACCAGCTTGGAAGTCGGGTCTGGTCTGGGAGGGGTTGAAAAATGAGGAGACTCAGCTCTTCTGAACAGTCTAATAAATAAAGAGAGTGCTGCTAGCAGAGACGGTAAACAACTTCCATGCTTAGCATTAGAATGTTAACATAGTCTTTGTGAGCATGTGCACAGCCTCACAGAGCCGCAAGTCCAGCTGCAGACTTTGTTTTTATATTGTTGGACGATTAATACGCAGCCTGGAAATGTGCCCGCAGATCCCTCACTGTCCTCAGTACCTGCATAATTCACACTATTGAGAGATGAACTGCTATTTATAAGCAAGTCAACTGTGACCTATTAGAGAGGACCTAAACCACAAGAATGCAAGTTAATGGATGGCTGGCGGTCAAGTTAAAGGGGAACGTCACCATTTTTACACATCAAGTTGCAGCACATGTGAGCTTTGGGTCAAATTGTGTGTTACGGTCTATTGTGAAACAATAAACAAAGCTTAAAAGCTTAATGAGGAATTTAGTACTGTTCACTCCGAGTCACTTTGAAAGAGCAATGGCCAATGGGGACTCTCCAAGACTTAAATGACCAATGGTGGAGATTTGATCACTTTCTCAGTAAGACAGACTTTGGCGTCTGCCCCTTGCTCTGGGTCTAGCTGAAAACAAGTTTTCTTTAGCCTTTAGTGTCTCTGTGTGAAGCCTGATAAATGTTCTCAAGTGATGTCACTTGAGTCGGCATCAGTCGTGAGCTTACAGACATCTTTATCCCAGCCATCATCTGTGCTCGAGGCTACCTGCTACGAGCATGACGCACCTAAACCTAAACCTCGCATTACGGGTAATTATGAGAAAGAAGAAGAATGTGTGGGATAAAAAACAATATCCTCGGTTCTGCTGCATTCATTTTAATCCATTGTTTCAATTGTGTCCACACACCCCTAGTCTGACAACAACACAGGAGTGCAGCGGAGTTAGCAAAAATGTAGATTGTTCAGTAGACGTTCAAGAGCCCTGAAGTGAAAAGGTTACAAAAAGGTTATGTAGCAGTCGGTCAGCTACTATCACCGCCCTAAACATGCTGAAGATGAGAATTTGTCTTAAGTTATTATGCATATTCATATTTTGGCTGTATCTGCAGTTTCAAATGCAGAAAGTAAAACCCCTGTGGATCATGATGTATTATTAATCCAGGATCAAGTATTGATCAAAAAAGTTAGTTAGTTAGAAGTTTCCCATACTTTCCTCTCATTGTGCACTTCTATATTTAAATATACAGTGAAATACATCCAGAAAACATATGGACTATTGCAGAAGGTTTGCGTCTGTCCCGTGTGACCTTACTACTTCCCCTCATCATAATATTACACCATGTCTCATTTTCAGAATCACTGACAATCCTGGAACTGGCTCGGATTTTCAGTTCCAAACATAGCAGCGTCAGTATCACTGTGTCATCGTCACAATACATTTGTTGCCAGCAAAATTCGTCCCTCACGAGGCTGTCAGCTGAAATTATTTACAAAGTCTTTTTCCCAGAGCTGCTGTCGCCTCCTGCCTCGCCTCTGCAGCACTTGACAACACCCATCACTTTTTCCTTCACGTTGGATCCAAACACGCTGCATCGCTCTAACTGAAGAGGCTAAGGGCTTTGGGTTATGATCACCCTTGAACTACAGAGGTGGCAGCTCTCGTATTCTCTTTGAAAACTAAATCCTGTCTCCGGCCCTTGACATCAAAAAAAAGGCAAGAGATCAAGAGGAGGAGGAGAAGGAGGGGGAGGAAGAGGCGGAGGAGGTGGTGGTGGTAGGGGTGCTAATTAAAGGCATGGATTATTTATTTGCTTCGTGGTGGCATTTTGCTTGTTTGCCAAACAGCTGCTGTGGGCTGAGCACTGCCTTAGCTTGGCTGGCTGCCGTACACTGGCTGTATTGTAGACACATATGGTCATACACACAAATTCCCCCTGCTCGCAGATGCATTCGCTGCTGCACACACCAGTATTTCCCCAAGAATTTTATTCCTGTCAGGGTGGAGAAACCTTTGAAAAAGTGTTATGATAGAACTCGCTCTGAATGTTAAAATACCTACAGTGTGAAGGCGGGTATTGAATTTGAATTTGGTAAACCAGAATTTGCATCCCATATTCTAAATTTGCAATGTTTTCTGATTGAGAGCTTCTTGTATGTCTTTGCTTTTTACATGTTTTTTTTATTTTTTATTACACATTTCTCTGGCTCAGCCAAGCTGCCAAAGTATGCCAGGTGCCTCAAGTGACCGATGGAAGAATGACTTATTGTCATGGTAACGCTGACAAATTATAATTGGGGTTTTCAAATGCAAGTTGCATGTAGGTCACCTGCCTCGGGATCAGATTTGGCACCGTGTGTTACACATCCATGTGGTCCAGATGGAATAAAAGAAAAAAAAAGAAAAAAAAAATGAAATACAACTCGGTGACTGACTCACACTGATTAAAAAAAATCAGATCTGTGTCACATGTGAGGGGACTGAGAACTGGGACACTTTCAGCTACAGTGCGGCTCGAGCCTAAAAGTCTTGAGAGCCAACACTAATGAAATTCTTGTAGGTGGGTTAGCAGCTTGTTGGGACAGGGAAGGTTAGGACACTTACTGTAGGACAGAGCTGTATTAATTCTTTGAGGTGGTAGCTGTATTGTTACAGAAAATATAGCACATATAAAAATTGTGAAAAAAACAGAGCAGAGGAGTAACGTGTTCATTAAACTAGTAAATGGTAAACAGAAATATGACATTTTAGTCAACAACCCACATGGGACATGTAGTGTTGATACTGGTGTCCAGGTTCTTATAATAACAGCATGACACCAGTCATTACACCTGCACTAGCTCTCTGTCACTTCCACTGTCTGATTCCAGTGGGCACGGTCGTGACACGTTCTGGCTGTGACGTGGATGTCGGAGGCCATTTTACACAATGCTGATGGTTCCACTAGATGAAGATTTCAGACACTGCTCCAGAAGTGAATACAACCAGTTTGACCAGCCAGCATGCAGCACACAGCAGATCGAGCTGGTGGGAAGTCACACCCAGAAACGGAACACAGAAGCTGATCAATTTTCAAAATAAAACACACAGTTAAAAAAAAAAAAAAAAAAGACAAATAGGAAAACAATATACAATTGTATAAGAAAAACATATCAAATCTATGTGAGTTAACATATGTGAGTTGTCCTTTGGGGACTTCTGGCTGTTTCCAGCTCAAAGCTGAAAAACAAGTTTGACCATGCATACAGCTCGACTCTGGAACTGAGTCCCAGAGGAGCCAGATCAGTTTTGTGTTGTGTTGTACACAAGATCTGCTGTTTTCACCTATTATCATATCATTTGTCTTCTTCCTATAAAGCACTTTGTAATTTCTATTTATTGTGCTGTATAAATATAGTTTGAACCATTATTTGAACAGAAGCTACATGTCGGCATCAGACAAACGGTGAAACAGTGAGCAGACCACTGACAGAGCTATGAATAGGGTGTGTGGGATATAAGCAGCAGTGAACTTGCACACACACACACACTTCTCTTCACACACAGACACAGATGGGTGGATGAGAATTGAGCCAAATGAGTGCAGTTCTGCAGATAATCATGAATCAGACTTAAACTATCCATCCCGCTTGTCAGTCTTTCAGGTGTGACCCTACTTCAATGAGAAGATGACGTCCACTTAATTTCTTTTGCTACCAGTTATTGTATGAGTGAAGCCTGGCTCCACTTACCTACTGTACCTACAAGCTCCCAACATCTCAGATGGCCATCTTTAATTAATTTAATATCTGTTATATGTCCTTCAGCAGTGTAATGTGAAGTGAGAATGAGTAAAAAAGCGAGCTCACCTCCTTTTCAAAATTGCAACCTTATGGTGTTGTTTACACAAATAAAGTTGAAAGGTATGAAGGTATGAAAAAGACTAGATAATAGACACTGTAATGAGTTGAAGTAGCAGTTGAAACAGGAGTGCCAAAAGACATTGAAGTGTCAATTACAGTGGAAGTGCTGAAAAGAGATAAAGTACAAGCACTAAATGGAGTGGAGGTGGGAGGCATGAGAAGATGGTCAGTTAGTGACGGCTGAAGTGTAACCACTTAAACAGAGTGAAGTGGCAGTCGAAAGCAAGGCACTGAAAGGAGATAAAGTGGTACTTAGTGTGTAAAAAGGCAAAGCAGACACTGTTTCAACTCAGATGCTTGAAGAATTTCAAGGTATCTCCTCAAATTCTGAAGAATTTCTACTCCTGAACCATCGAGATGGAACATCACTACCTGGTACGGAAGTAGTAAGACCGGAAGGCCCTGCATAGAGTGCTCATCCAGCTGAATGTACAATAGATGGTCCTCTACAAAGCGCTGCAGAAATAAGGATGGAAGAATCTTTAAGGATCCCAACCACCCAGGAAGAAGGTTCCAGATAACTGCTTTTATTATAATAAAGGTATAACGTTTTCCTAATATTATGGTGAAAAATATTACTAATAATACTGTCGATTTCACATTAAGTTTAACATTTTATACCATATTTTAAGTTTTTCTTTATCAAAAGAAACCAAAATTCAACATACAAAAAACAATAATTTTACAGGGGAATTAAAGGTCCAGTGTGTACAAGTATGTTGATCTCCTGGCAGAAATGGAATTTGATAATAATAACCATGTCTTCATTTGTGTATGTGAACCTGGCCCTAAGAATCATTATGTTTTTCTTACCCGAGAAAGAGACTTTTATTTCTACAGAAGGAGCAGGTCCTCTTCTGTGCCATGTATGTCTGTTTCTGCAAACCCAAAACTCTATAGGACCTTTTCTGTTTCACGGCCACTGTAGTTTACCCTACATACTTGGAATGGGAGGGTGAGGCAAGCAGTATTCAGTTGGTTGCAATCCGCAACGTCACCACTAGGTATCACTAAATTCTACACACTGTACCTTTACCAGTGTCTGATATAAAATGCTTAATTCTCTATAAAATTCATGGCATATTTTACGACCTTTTACTGTCATGGTTTAGCAGTTTTTCACTGTAAAATCTACAGACATTCTATAGACACAACTATAACGACAATGACAGTGATGAACAAGATCACTTTCAGTACAGAAACATGGACATTATTAGTAGTAGCAGTATGTTTTTTTAGTTATTACTGTTCTGCTTCACAGTATATATGAAGTGAAAATTGTTGGTGCTTACATAAATATGACTGATTGTACCCGTATGACTAAATGTAAAGTGAAGTTGAAATGCTAAGAATTAGCACAGACATG
The DNA here is from genome assembly GCA_004119915.2 of Collichthys lucidus. Lineage (NCBI taxonomy): Eukaryota > Metazoa > Chordata > Actinopteri > Sciaenidae > Collichthys > Collichthys lucidus. Next base: position 27,083,347 of record CM014096.1, on the reverse strand, counting down.
AGCTGAAATGAAAAGAAGCATTGGGATTACGTTTCTGGTGGAAAGTAGATCTGAGCTCACAGGAAGGTTTGAGTAACGGGGACAATGTCTCCAAAATCAAACACTGCTTTTGAGTCTTTCACTTCTTGTTACTCTTTGTGCACCAAACAGGCATCCCACTCATCTCCATGGGACTGTGGGAGGACGCAAAAATCTCACAGATGGATATCTCAAACCTGGGCATTAAATCCAAAGCTATCTGCATGGCGACATGCCACTTGGTGTGAGAATACTTTATTTTTGGGCTCTGCTTGTCTACCATGAGCATAAGCATCAAACCCGGGAAACAGATTGATGCAAAACACCGAAATCTTTCATGAGTGAATGTTGCTCTGTATTAGCAGTGGCTCCACTTTTCATAGCAAACATTGTCCAACCTTTGACACCTACGCACGCTAACACATGCACAGTAGCAGGCCTGGTGAGACTTTTGGCAGGGCTTGCATGGACTAAGAGTTAGGAACCGCATGATATCACACATGGAGGGGGTGAGGATGTGTCTGAGGTTGTGGGCATACAATTAATCAGCAGCCAGTGTGTGAGTGTCCCAGAGCCATGCTCTGATCTGATCGCTAATGATTTGACACTCATCTTTCTCTTCTCCTGCTCCTTCTACCCTTCTCATCTCTGTTCATTATCGTGTGTGCTTTTTCTGTCGCAATTAGTCTGTGATTTGTCCAAAGATATTGTAAGGCAGGCACCAGTTCACACTGATCAATCTCCGCAGTAGAGTCCTGATGCCCCGATGGCAGCAGGAACTCAGCGTCACTAAGGGCTCTCTGTTATTGGCGTTCCGTGATTGAAGCTGCGTCTTTGAAAGGGGTGCTTTTAATTGTGCAACTCTTCAGAACCAGTGTTTGCTGTGATATCAGCTTCAGATTAAATACAAGATGAATTCTCTTCCTTTGGTTTATCTAGACTCCCAGCCAGAGGAGGAGCATGTCATGCCTCGGTATCTCTTCCTCACAGCGTCTTCATATTACCACTGTCAAAGGTCATGAAACCAAGATGTAACATTTGGAGAACAGTGGCAACAGTGACACAAGACGAGGACGTTTAACCCTTAACCTGCCCAGATTGAGGGGAGTGCAACTTTGTAATGGAACCATTCAAATGCTTGTGTCCAGGGGTTAATGATGTTGGCAGGTAGGGGAACCTCAAACTCATCTTGTGTTACTGTTTGTCTGGGCGTAGTTTTCCCTCTCCACCCTCACCACCCACTGCTCATCATCCAATCAGCCCATGCAGTATCTAACACCGGTTCAACCTCCCAGACTTGACCAGATCAGTTAGGTCTCCTTGAGAGTAACAAAGCTGTGGGTTAACTTTTTAACCTTCATTTCCCCATGTCTGTGGATCTCTGTCAGTCACTTACCAGATACGGAAAGCTGTGTTTCGTCATCTTTCCTGTTTCTGGATTCTTGCCACCACCGGCCCTGAACCTTTTTGGATTTTCCTCACAGCCAGACCTCCACATTGCCAATAAAAGTTTTAAACTGTTCTTGACCTTGAGTGTCTTTGTTGGTCGGACAAAACAGAAGTTTAAAGTCGATAAATCCAAGAAACTGACGTAATGTAATAAAATATACAGTATATCATACAAGTCAAAAATAGAACTAAATACATGATTACGATTACATTAAAAGTAGAGTTCAGGTTTTTTGAAGTGTGTTTGTATGTGGTACTCTCATAAACTGTGTTTTCTACACTCCCACTTTGGAGAAGGATTGTTCCGGTCCACTTTAACTCCTGCCTATGACGTGCTGAACTGGACATTCCTGGGCTGGATCCAGATTGCCGTCACATTCGTAAATTGATCTCACATTTACTATAGGGTCTCTTTACACTGCGTCAGTGCTGCATGAAGTCACTGCTAACGCTAACAGAACATCCTGTTGCTACTGTTTCACATTAAACGCACTGAAGAAGAGAGACATGTGGTTGCTTCGGTGAAGACACCACAGGAAACAGAACCAAGCAGTTAACTCTGAACACAGTGATCAGAAATTAATTTATAAAACAAGTGGTTTAATTTGAGCATTTTTTTTGACAGCAGGTCATTTTGAATATTAGCAGGGAGTAATGGTGGAGTCAGGAGCCAACGCAGTGAGCTGTTAGATGAAGAGCTTCAGGCGACAGGCTGCACACCTCCAACTCCTCAAAACTTTACTGTGTCCTGCTGTTTTTGAAAACCACTCACACTGTGTGCAGCATGAAATAACACAGTGGTTGGAATTATCTTTGACTTTTTTTTATTGAAACAACAATTTGTTTGGGCTGCATTGGAAACAGATAAATCAGCTGCCCCTCTCTTGTGTTTCTGACAAACCGTTAAAACAGTGTTTGCTGTGCTCTGAATTCTGGGACCTGAAATCTGAAGAATTACAGCTTAAACCGCATGTGATACACAACTCTTAGAGTCAGCGTGGATTGGAACATCTGTTAAACTGGAAGCATCTGTTCCTTAAGATGGACAAAAGACAGATGCTGTAGCAGTAAAACCCATGACTGTATTGAATTGAGAAAGTGTTCATTTTACTCTCTACCAATCCAACTTTTCACATGTACAAGGAAAAATGGGCCATTTATTCTTTAAAAAATGACATAGATGTTGATGTGCACAGCAACGGGGTGGCATCTGTGATTTTCAGATTTTTAAAATGACTTGAACTTCATGTCATTTTCCCAAACAAAGGCTTGTTTGCTGCTAACTCGTTTTTGAAACATTTTGAAGTTTTTTCACGAGGCGTCAACTTGCAGGTTTTTTCTAGGTTGTGTCCATGCAGAATCATTGCGATTGTGCTGCAAAACTGAAAATCTACTCTCACAGTTAACAACGTACAGAGTTGCCAACGTGTTCCCATGGTGTCTGAACATATGTGACACTTCAGTGTTGAAGCCTGTCCTTCATGAGAAATATCATTCTATGTTAAACAGGCTTTCTGTGCACGCAGCACACAGTCTGAACACCAAGATTGTTTCCAGAGCTCAAAGCACTCACAGAGGTACAGCCTCACTTTGCTCTTCTGCGACAAATTGAAATGTTTATAAAAAATGCGCTTAAAACAGATTAGCTTAGACTCACCAATAATGTCTCCTCCAGCCTCTGAATGTAATCCGGATTTTGCCAAAACATGGATTACAGTGAAGTGCTGCTGCAGTGGACTGTATTATACTGACAGGTGTTTCCAATGTTTGGCCCCATTTACATTCATGAATGCAGTCCAGCACGCAACCACAACTAACCTCAAGAGTAAACATATAATTAACATCTCTAACTATATACGATTATAATCTTCATAAATACTGAAATAGTGGCAGATCTGTCATATTCAACTGCATTAAATTGTAGAGCTGTACCACAAAAGGCCAGGGAGTGATTATTGACATTACCGCTTACTTATCGCTCATTTATATAAATCAAAATGTATTGATCAACACGCGTCCCTAGACTCATTTAAAGATTCCAGGGCTAAGGCTGACCTCAGAACAGCCCCGGCATGCAGCAAATGATGTAGCCTCGTCTGGGATTTACACTCAACAAGATTCCTGATTTGGATTGGGATTGTAGGGGATTTCAGTAAGTGTCTAAATAATGTCAAAGGCTTTTTTCACGTGACTACACCGTGTCAGATGGAGCTTGACACAGCTGGTTGTCTGTGCGTGCAGTTACTGATTGTCTGGAAACTCTCTTGTCCAGCTGAGACATCCAGTCTGACCCCTGAGTTCATAGTGAAGCAGGAAAGACGCAGAGTGTGTTATAATTGTACTTTAGCTGATTAATGATTTGGGGAAGCTGTTTGCTGTGTCGGGTAAGCAGAGAAGCTTAATGCTGAGCTTTTCAGAGCCCTCTCTTCAGCAGGGCTCATCATTGCTTGAACCAGCCGATTTTGGTACATTAAGTTAGGATATATTGCTTCTATAACTACTGTAGTTTCTTCAGATATAAAAATTAATCATCAAAATTAACCATAAATAATGTGTATTTTACACCAGCTGCTCATGACACGCCGTTCCCCGCCGAAAAATGAAAGCCTTCTGCCAAAAGTATAATTATTCTGCTCCTCCATCGCAGCCTTCATCTAACTTCCAGCCCAGAGAAGGTCTCAATACTTGATCCCTGAGATATTTTATCAGTTCAGTTCAAAGGTGCTTTGTTGGTTTATCTCCTTCATGCCATCTCTAAATGTCAGCACCACACGGCATTATATCTGTGGAAATTGATGGGAAGTGACGGAGAGGGGATGGAAGAAATTTTTGGCTTAATAGCATAGTGCATTATTTATTTCTCACATTCAGGACCACATGAATGGAACACAGCAGGAAACAGCAGTGCTGGGCCCACCAACTCTGTTGTCTTCCCCAACATGAAGATGAACAAAACACTGAGGATTGTGTTTTTGCACTTTTTGTATTTATTCATTTTGTTGTTTGGACAGAATAAAAGCTTTTATTGTGTATGCATAGATGGAATATTCTTTCAAAGGCCTGTAGACCCTTAAACATGTTTCACATTCTCTGAAAATCACTCTCCACTTGAATGAAATCATTTAAAACTTCCTGGATATTATGTATCAAAGTATCAAGCTCAGGCACTGAGTCACTATAGATCTGAACCCTGGCAATTCCTTATCCGATGAACATGATCAATAATCCCAACGCAGGAACCTGTCTCACGTTTGGATGTCAGTCACACACAGAGCAGGATCAATCTCATCAGGAAGCGGAGCTGTAAACACACCGACTCGCGCGCCGACACTCACGGGTCGATGGATGCAGACGACGACTCGGCTCAGAGGATTTGACGTTTCGAACTGAAAATATTTCCACTTTTTCCCGTACTGATTTTTCACTTCCATCCACCCCTTGGGTTGACATCATATATTCAATCAATCAATGATATTATAAAGAGTAAACGCTGACCTGCTCCATGTGAAGAGTGCAATCATTGTCATGAATCAGTGCTCCATAAAGAAACACTGGATACAATCGGCAGATTTTGTGTGTGTGTTCTTCATGTGTACAATAAATATTTAGATTAACGAGAATCAACTCCAGAACTTGATATTATATTTTGATCACTCATTCATCACATCATTTTGATTTTGAAACAACTACATTTTGTTATTTTGAAACCTGGTCTGGGTTTGGAGACTATCTGGAAATATATCTATATTCATAAGAGGCTCTGCAGACGGCAGATAAAATGACTGTACATGTACTAACTCAAATAAGCATTTAGCGTATACTGTCATGCAGTCCTCAGGCTCAGCAGCCAAACTGGACTGTTCTGTTGCCTGTTTAGGGTTAGGGTTAGTCTGTTTAGTTAGCAGTTAGCTACTTTAGCATGTAGTTAGGCTAAAGCAGGCATGTCCAAAGTATGGCCCGGGGGCCAATCACAGCACACAGTCAGATTTCATGTGGCCCACCGAACCTTCATTTTTATGATATATTGTTTATGGCCTGCTAGGATTGTCAGACACTGTATGGCTGTAAGATTTGGCTATTTTGGCTGACATAACGAAGCATTTCAACCCGTAAGGATATAACTACTGCTGTTATATATCTGTACATGTGACAGAAAATATTACTTTCTCAATGATCTTGTTTAAGACAAGAGCAAGAGTGATACGTTTTAAACTTAAATGTTAACAGACTTTGAATTACTCATGGTAAGTCATGTTTAGAATTAATATTTGTATCAACGTCATGCAAGTTCAGTGTATTCCATACAATGTATTCTGTGTAGATTTATATTTATATTTAACATTTAGATATATATTTAACATTTAGCTTCAACATTTATATTTAACATTTAGATTTAGGTTTATATTTAACATTTAGATTTAGGTTTATGTTTAACATTTAGATTTATATTTAACATTTAGATTTAGATTTAACATTTAGATTAAGATTCAGCATTTAGATCTTACATTTAACATTTGGATTTAAATATTTAAAATATCTCTAAGTTCACAAATATTGTTCTAAATGTGCAAAAAAGTGACTCTCGAAAATTCAAACCAGTTTTTTAAACAACATTGTTTTAGCAAAATGTTGCTGTTATTTTCAAAACGAGACGCTTTACAAACGGCACCCCATGGAGGCACACCTCGATGAAACCTCCTTCAGCGACAGTTGGACCGCTCTTTAAAGGTTTCTCTTTTAACAAATCAAAAATCAATGTTCTCTTTATCACCTCAATAAGCTGTTCCTCTATCTTTAGACTGGTTACTGATTTGCATCACACCACCTCTGATCAGCACCACTTACATCAAGGCTGTGTCTGGATACCCATGGGTCTTTTTGCTGTCACGGGCCAATTGGAGCGCAGCTCATAAACTGGACATTAGTCTCAAAAGCAGGCTGCATCAAAGTTTGATGAGCGTTTGATCAATAAAGCTTTGAATCCATAAACCTAGCTCTTGATTAAAAAAAAACAAAAAAAACAAACTCTTTTACAGGTGAGTGCATATTTGCCAGAGGTGATTTATTTCACCTCAAAACAACCCTGTCAGATCTCAGTCCTGGGCGGATCGGATTGTTAGGTAGTGTCAGCTTGGTCTGTATCTGTAAGAATGATTAGATATTAATGTTAAAGGAGCTGACAACATCTTTTTTTTTTTTTCTCAAAGTGAAGCAGCTGTCATGTCACCCTCCATGCCGACTCATCAACATGACATCCTTGACTTAATTATTTGAATTTCCCCTCTCTCCTCTTTCTCACGCTGTGTCTCTTCTAGCTTCACCCCGTCTATAGATCAACCTTGCCAGAGTCCTCAAGTCTCCGACACATATCACTTTTGACTGGTGAATCAATAACTGAATTACTTTTATGAAACCACACCACTAGAAGTGATGAGGGCTCTGCGGCTGCCTGAAGCCAACCACTTAACATTTTTAATCTTGCAGGAGTTCAGAATGGATCAGCCAGTTGGGGGAAGAAGTGGAGGGAAATCAGACACCCGGATGTTTTTTAATTAGAGGCAGGAGCCAAACAAGCAATGTCAGCTGGGCCGCTTATCAACATTAGTCAGCAATAGTGAATGTACGTGGAGGAGGGTGGAGGCTTGGGAGGAGGTGGGATGTGCAATCGTACAGGTCACTTTAATAGACAGGAAAAAAAAATGCATTAGCATTTGAGGCTAAAGCTGTTATCCACAGCAATTTACAGGAAGCTGACAGACAGACTGATATTTAGGATGAGTGGCCAGACAGACAGACAGTTAGATAGACGGCTGACTGAGACCGAGAGATTCAGGTTGCATGTACGGGAATTTGATAGACACAGACTGAAAATGTAGTCAAAAATATTTTTCAGGTGTCAATTTACCGACATCATCATTTAATCAGCCCCAGAAGCCCCACCTGTCATGTCATGACTGATTTGGAACCAAAAAAAACCCCAACTAATTCTAATTTGGTTAATTAGCGTACCTGCCATGTCGGATAAATCTACTGATATCACTCAGACTGTGAACACAGATCACAATGACAAAATCAATCCCTCAATCAATAAGACATTATTTGTGTAGCACTTTTCATATTTTTTTATTTTTAAAAAAGTAAAGTGCTCCACCTCCCAGCTCCCTACTCCACCATACTGTAAGCTAAAGACACAAACACAAACTGAGAAAGATCCATCTCATCATCTAGCAGAGAGGAAACACTGACAGCAAATTAAAAAATAGAATACAATAATAATAATAATTATAATAATAATAATGAAAAAGAAATCATTTCTTGTAAAAATACTAAAATTAAATAATAATTAAGAAATACCAATTTAAATATAGAAATACACAAAACAGAATGAAAGTCAGAAGCATAATAAAATATACATACAAACAGCCAACAATAAAGAATAAAGGTTATGTTATATAAAACAACCAACTAAATAAATAAATAAAAGTGAAAATGATGTAACAGATTAAAATATATCAAGAGACTAACGTACAAATAGAGTTCAAGTAAACGCAAGATTAAAAATATGAACATTCTCTGCCGCCCTCTGGTCTTTAGACAGACTTTAGAGGTGACTGGGTCTTTGGTTCACCTTCATCAGCTCTCCATCTGACTGTCCATGTGTTATTACCGGATAAAACAATTCCAACATTTTCACAGGATCAGTAATGAAGCCACTAGACGAGGACGAGCTATAGAATGAAGTGGTTACTCCTCGGTAAGCACTCTGGAAGCTGATAACCTCTGTGTGAACCAAACCATCAGTCGACACTCTCACTGGCCACTCTCAGACACTTCACACTCACTGTGGAAATGCTTATTGAAGGACGGCGGTAATTTTATACGTGACTATATTCTATAATACACTTCTGAAATAAATCTACAAAAGTTATTCACTCGGATGGCTGGAGATTCATCTGGGAGCGATGACTATTTCCCCGTGTGATTGTGAGAATATTACAAGACGATATGTGTTCAGAGGAGGTCTGGGAATAGTCATAGATAGGGCCATAGGTGTCTTAGCAATGGAGCGATTATTCTTTAAGGAGCAAAGGTAAAGTCTGATAACCCACTTTTTGTCCTTTTAAAAATACTTAATAATTTATCCTCACACAGTCAGGACTTTATTTGAGCAGCCTACATCTTGTTGGTTTAGTCGCCGATCATTTCCTACAGCATGCTTTGGCTTTCAATCAGTCTATCAATATGTGAGCACACACACACACACACACACACACACACACACACACACACACACACACACACACACACACACACACACACACTGGAATATTCCTGACTGCATCCGAGACACCAATGTATTTTTTAGTATCCATTGCAATTGGTGTAAGCTTCATTAGCGGTACATGAATCTCTGAACTTCAATGTTTTAATTGAATAAATACATTTAGAAACATTTAATACTTTCAAAACTACTTAAACTATGAGATCCTGATATGTTTTGTTTCAGTATCATTCCTTTCCATAGTCACATTAAGTTCATGCAGGCTGCAGGCAATCCATGATTAGTTACAAAATAAAATGTGATGAGGAGCGATGAGGAGCCTCCTGCGTGAACTGTGTGTAGCTGAACAGGTTCGGCCTATACTGTACTTTAATGTCTAGCAGCATTTGGAGAGCTGAATATATTAAGAGGTGGTACACGTTGTAAAAAGTTTGAGAAACACAGCACTAGTCTAAACACAATTCATCATCATGATCAGAGTATGTAACAGTGCTGACATTGGCTGTCCTGCCCAATCAAGGACAGCCAAAGATAGACAGGAAGGCAGGGCGAGAGATAGCAGACGACATGCTGCAAAGGACCACAGGCCGGAATCAAACCCAGGTCGTTGCAGCAAAGAGCCTTACATGGGGAGCTACCAAGGTTGGCTCAAAGAGTGAAGAATAGATATTATATTTTGTATTTGCTCAGTTGACTTTATTATTTAGGACAGTAAAGTGTAAAGACACAAAAGGCAAACAACCACAGAATATCTTTCCAAAGTGTCTTCCCTAAAACATAACTTGGTGCCCATGGATTGGACACCATTACAGTGAAGCTTCATGTATCTGCTACATGATAAAAGCGTATATTATTGAAGTGCTGACACTAAGCATGCACTTTCCCTCTACCACAGCTGTGATTTAACATTGCTTGATTAATTAACAACATGTCGTGATTAAAAATAGTTTTGTGTCGAGTAACCTGGAAATTCAATTAAAAGAAGATAACACCAGCTACTGCTACACTCCCCTCCCTGTGAGCCAGCATGTGTAACCCAAGAAATGTAATTATGACAAAACCAGCGTAATGAGTACACTCAACAGGACGTTTTAATTCAGACACCCTAATGTCAGGTTTTGTCTACAGAACAGCCTGAGTTCTGTCGTGGTGGATGTGCTGCACGTGGTCAGAATGTTATATGGAGGAGCAGAGTCCCCAGATAAAGATGGAGCTTGCACTTGGACCTTTCTTCATTCATGCTGTGAATATCTCATTTTGTCTCAGTACAGCGATGCTTTTTTGGTTTGAAATGTGTAGGCCACAAAGTGAACACAAGACACCATCATGTTCTGGGACCACCATGTTATTTTTATATATATATATATATATATATATATACTATATAACATATAAATGACCACAGCCTATGTGAGAATTTGTGCACATGGAGATGAAAAGCTCTAGAATGTGGATTACTTTTTGCCAAATTGACAGTTCCAGTCTAATTTCAATGAGTCATCTGGTTGTAAAGCAACAATTATTCATGTGAACTAAACATATGGTTGTTAGATGATTGTCGAATTAAAGTTGCTGCTCCAGTGATCCAGCTCTGTTTGTTAGGCGCTCATTTATCAGACTGTGATGAGGAGAATGAACCTCTCAGTGTCTGACTTGTGAAACTGTCACACAGCATCAAAACGAGCGTTGACTGGTATCTAGATTGACAAATGAGCTACAGTAAAAGTACAAAGTTTTACACTCGTCACTTATGATTTACATAATGACACGTCCTAATGCCTATTTGGCTACTCCTGGTCTACTAAAAGGATGGCACAGCAGAATTAGAATAAACTGAATGCAAAACAAAACAAAGCTAAATATCTTGCATGGTTACAGGCTTCAGGATGGAAACTGGTCCCCATTATAGTATCTCATTAGTTAGCTACTCTCTAATTCTTTGACATATGTAAACACAAAATCCACATAGTATCCATACTCTGTTCCCCAGTCTTTGGTACACAGATTAACAAGATAGAGTCCACAGCCTGGCTAGCAGCTCTGTGGAGTTGTACTTTTTTCTGAATATAAAGATATTTCTCCAACTGCCAAAGATAACCACCTGCTGATCGAGGAAATATCAGGGAATCACACAAGTCAATAGTTTTCATTCTCTTGGCACCATACACGTCTGTATATAATTCATGACAATCTATCCAGTACATGTTGAGCTATTTCAGTCTGGACCAAAAGTGTTGGACAGACCAACAGATGGACAGACTGACTGACCGAGCTCGCCATCCCCAGATCCACTTAAAACACATCAAACAGTCAGTGCAGTCTGCTTATCAAGATTTCATTTTCCATTTCAAGACCTATAGATTCAGATAGTGGTGCCATACTGCAGACTGAACCTCTTTCAACCATTGCCAGAGCTAATCAGAGTATTTCCATGACCACAGTATAAATGTTTTCAGTTATATTCCTGTCTGAATGCAAATGTGATGAAGTGTCATAAATATGCCTATGTCTACAGTTCTCCCTAATACATACAGATATTATCTTTGTTAAAATTGTACAGCCATGGTTGTTTAGGGAACAGGCAGGCAGGGTCTTTCTCTTCCTGTTTTATGCTATAGCACTACGGACTGCAACAGTCAGACTACAGCCTGCTCATCTTTGGTTTGATGTTTGTGTCCTTAATCAGATGTGTTGGAAGTTCTTTTGTATTCAGGCAGAGGGACGGTGGCCCAAGTACACTTTCCTGTGGCACACCATAACTGCATTTGGCCACACTGATTGACTGATTGGGGATACTGACTACATCCTTGTAGATAGGATTCAAACCTTTTCATTTTAACAATTGAAGCTGGGCTTCTTTAACTATAATACTTTGTGCTGAAAAATAGCAAAAGCCTTTTTAAAATGAAGAAACACAGCAGCAATGACTTCCTGTCTGTTTCAGTTCAGTATCTTACAGAGGAACTATTTTGCACATTTTACATCTGTTACAGGTCTTGGTGAGTACTAATTTGTGAAGTGGCTACAGAGGAAACTGTATGAAATCTAATAAATTGCCTCGAGTGATGTCACCTAAGTCAGCCTCAGTTTGGCCTTAACCCGAAGAAATTAATCTGTGGATGTGAACCTACATAAAGAAGTGAATTTACGCCTTATCACTACTGCAGGCAGGATGGAACATATACTGTATATATGCACCCACACAGTATATGTTCCGTATATATATATGAATTATGGCCAGGGTCTGTGTGCCACTTCATGTGTGGAGACAGAGGTAGGAAGTGTTTGTGCTCCTCTGCACGTCATCTACTTCATGCCTAGAGTTTCCCCATGTGCAGTTAAGTGTGCAGAGAAGAGGATGGGGTTTCTAGTGTGGGTGTCTGGTGACAGCAGAAAGAACAGGCCCTGGGCCTTTCTGTGGGTTCCTCTGTTGGAGGTTACCCCAGGGAAGAGAAGGGGGCGGGGGAAGGAGGACCCTCTGCTGTTCTGTAGAGCTAGCAGGCACAGGAAGAGGAGAGAGCAATCAGTTATACTCCAAGAGGTGTTTTCACATCTTGAGGTGAAATGACCGCCGGCCAATTGGGACTCTGTTATAGGAGCAGGGGGTCAGACATGATAAACAAGACTTGTCTGGTATTGTGGTAAATTTCATTTGAGTCTCATTTTATGTGGTCCTATAGCAGAAACAAATTCTTATATTCACTACAAAATTCTCAATCAAGCTTTTATTCTGCTGAATACATAAAGGGTCAGTCAAGTATAGTGTGGCTCTCGAAGGTTAATTGGCTTAACCTTCTTCTCAAATGACTACAAAAGAACTACTTAATCCAAAGTGTAATTTCAGCCACTACATAGTGATAGTTTTATCAATTTGTGAAATTATAAGAACATTTTTTTCCATTATCTTTTTAGTATACCAGACAAGATGAGATCTGTGAAAATATTTGCAGTTAAGATAACACTGTATATAACACAACACAAGAAGGAAGCGAAATGGGTCAAGAAACACACATGCTCAGATGATCAGGTCATAAAGGAATTTTAGCATTGGGATGCTAAACATAATCTCTTAATACTTCTAAAAGAATGCATCCTGTTGTCACTTTCTCTATTCTACAAGCTGTCGTAATACACAGCTATACAGCTGTTGTCAGCTACCAGAGATGGCTTTGTCACAAGCATATGCTGTTTTGGGGCTGAAATTACTGATGATGTCAATTTTCTTGAAAGCACAGTCAAGTCATTATTTTTGCCTTACAGATAATTTGCACTTTAGAGCTATTAGCAATTGATATTGAAAGACCCCTAGACAACCCCCAGTGACCCCACTTAACCCCCGTTAATGCTCACAGTGTCAAGTGATTAATATGATAGGTTAAACGAGTCTAATGTGCTTATTCTGTCTAATCTGTCACATTCAACTCATCATTTGTTTTAGTACTTACCCACCCACTGTAGCTTCACAGTGGTTAGGCTGAGATTTGTGGCCTCATTTATCACTGCAGAGCAATTTGAAATGTATGGAGAACCGTTCTAACAAAGACACTGATGATTACGTTATCAACCATACTAAATACAAAACCACAGACTGAACAATGATGAATCTCACCTGTTTTGTTGGACATCCATCTACGTATGCACATATAGCCACATCTCTCTGAAAGTCTTAGTAGATGAAGAGGTTAATATCCTTTACCATAAAGAGTGTGTGTCAGAAAGCTTCTCTACGGTTGCCGGGAACCCTCAATGCTGCAAATAAAAGAAACACTGCAAACAAAAAGAAACAGCGCTGCAAATAAAAGAAACGCTGCAAACAAAAAGAAACAGCGCTGCAAATAAAAAAGAAACGCCGCTGCAAATAGAAAAGAAACGCTGCTGCAAATAAGAGAAACAGCGCTGCAAATAAAAGAAACTTCACAACGGAAGTGAATTACCAGGGACTATTATTGCCGGTGCACCTGTAGTTTTTTATGTGAGCGAGAAGAAGAAGTACAGAAGCGTATTGCATTGACTTGAAAAAAATAAATTAGACACCTGATCTCATTTATTAGATCAGGTCTAAACATAAAAATGGACTAAATATCAAAATGATGTAGATGTCTCGTCTACATGACTTTAAATGTGTTGTGATTTTTGGTGCCAAACGATGTACAAACTGATGTAGTCAGGGCACTAGATTTTAAAGTGTAGATAGTGTTACCACAGTACTGTATCATATTAAAGTTATTGATTAATATTCCTAATAAAAATTCCCAGAAATTATGAAAAGTCCTAGTAAACACTAGTGTTGTTAGTGTGGCCCCGAGGATGGCTTGTTGTGATGAACATTAGGTTGTAGCTCGTTGTGATGAACATTAGGTTGTAGCTCCTTGTCTGTCTTACTACAGTTGAAAATATGCGTTTTGTGTTTTAACAACGTTTCACTTCAGAGTTATTGATCCCGGAAGTGCCTTTTTGCTTGCAGCGTTTCTTTTATTTGCAGCATTGAGGTTTCCTGGCCACTGTACTTCTCAGCATGTTCCTAACCTGTGGACGTAATTCTGCATTGTTCCTATGATTTAGTATGTCATATTGATTCCACAGCATTATTATTATTTCCATTATTTGTACGTTTCATTTATTGCCATACAATTAGCTATTATGAGATTCAAGATTCAAGATTCAAGATTCAAGTTTTATTTGTCACATGCCTAAAAGTACAAGTACAGTGGCAGTGAAATGAAGGTAACAAAAAAAAGGTAGAGAAAAAGAAGTAGAAGGGATACAACATTGGGATAGGGGAGGAGAGAAAAAGAACAACCCCCAGTCTGTGCTCCTGTAGGAGTACACTCTGGGAGCAGGACAAAAACACCTCAGCATTTACTAGCACATATACAACAACATGAAAACACAACACTGCCACCAGGGGGTATGGGAAGGGTAGTTGAAATAGTCCAGCCCTGACACGCAGCCATCCGGGTCCTGCAGCCAGAACAGCGCTGGACACACCGGATCCGCCTTGTCAGGCCGTCGGGAACAAGCGGTGAAGGCGGGTGGATGGGGGTAGGGCAATGAAGCAAATCTGTAAGTCTGTGTGTGTGTGCGTAAGCCTGCAGACTTGTCCCGCCCTGTCCTAAATCATGGAGCCTCAATGTGCAGATGTTATGGCGATGGGATGGCAGTTGCTATGGAGACAGCCTTGATCAGGCCATGGCAGAACAGTCAACAAGTGTCAGTGGGAGATGGGGGAGTAGGGCAAAGAGCGTCTCGCTGAAGTGATCATCCGGGGAGTTGTTATTCCAGCAGAGACCTTGGCCAAGGCTCTGCAGGTGTGGGGAGGTCAAGATAAGATTGGAATTTGTTGGTCTTGGGGCCCCGTAGCTTCGTTTTCTGCTACAGGCACACTTAGCCAGCTTGGTCTCCAAAACGATCCATTTGCCTTTGCAAAGCTGTCAGCTTCTCCATGATGTAACCCATATCCTGGTTATTCCTGATGTTTTCCATCGATCGAAGTGAATGCGGTTAGACAGCAAGTATTGTGGTGTGCATAATTTCTCAAGATCACTCCCCACTGATAACAGTCTGTTGTTACCCATATAATTATTTGGTATACTGGTGCACATTCTCCTTTCCATTAATGTTTCATAGCTGAGAATCCAAGATAACCACAGAAATAAATGGAATCCTGCTAAATTTCAAGATTTTCCACAAGAGGCTTGTGCAAAGATAGCCTAAATGGAGATATAGTATGAGGACAGGTTTAAAAACTAATAGATATCAGGCACAAAGCACTTCAGTGCAATTCATAGATTACAAATTTCAGTTTGCATTGTAATTAATGCGTTACAGCAACAGTTTCACAGGAAATATACATGGTGAATCAATTCTAATGAATATTACAGGTGTGTAAACCCAAATAAACTAATGTTATCCACCCCCTGTCCACCTGTATCAAACAAAGAGAGAGAACAAGGTAGAAACCATACTTACCCACCTTTGTATTTAATACTGCACCTCTAGTTTCATGAGGTTCATGTTCAGCAATGACTTTGTGACAACAGCTACTATACTGGCTTCTAGTGCACGTCCTTCCTGTTAGCTTTAACAAGTCTGGCCAGTATCCTCTGACCTTTTCTGGTGACAAAGTGTTTTCGCCACATAAACTGCCGCTAACTGCATTTTTTTTGTTAGTTTGTTTATCACATCACTTCCTGTAAACTGTAGATACTCTAGTGAATGAAAATCTCAGGGGTTTCAGTCCCATGACATTGAAGCTCCTGTGTTTGGCACCAACAATCACAACACATTTAAAGTCATGTAGATGAGACATCTACATCATTCTGATATTTAGTCGAACAATAACTGATCCTCTTGACTGTGTCTACATGGTGGGATGATTGAGCTACAGCCACATGATTTGATGTTTGGAGAAGCAGGCTGTTTGCTTTACCAGGCATGTAGTAGTTTTGGCTTCCTTCAAAAAGACCATTCTCACATGACATCTCGTGAACTGGAATAGCAGAAACACACAACTTCAATCAAATTATATTAAATCTCAATCAAACATGTCTTCATCAAGATTGGCATCTTTCTCTTCATAGACAATAAGCAATAATGGTGCGTTGGACCCTATCACTAGACACAACTAGAACAGGAATAAATTATTTAATAACTAAATAAATAGAAAGAAGCATAATAATTAAATCTAGGCAATGCTTTGGTAAATAGCCACATCATAGAGTTGTTCTGGCTATGATTTAGCCTTGTATTAGATTTTTTTATTATGTGCATTCATGTGCAGATATTTGTTTATAAAGATGAGTCTCCTGGAGTTTGTGTGCATGAAGTAGCATATTTGACTGCAGAGGAATCTTTTTTCCAGATATCCGATGGCTACACGGGAATCCCAGAATCACCGTCCTCACCCTAACACTAACCTCATGGAGCCAAATAAATAAATAATGAGACGAAAGACAATACATTTTCAAACAGTAGCTTGTGATCCACACAAATCTGATATTTTCTGTTGATTTATAAATTTATTATACTATTACCTTAGCAAAGCACAAAACTTTGTGTGATATTTCGATTGATGATTTTTCTTATATGCAGATTAAAAATGTACATCAAAATTAGTGTATGGAAAGACATTTTTGTCATGACTCCAGTGTTCCAAATGTAGTGACTGATTTTAGGAACATGCTAAAAAACTGTTAAACTTCTCAGTTTGAACAAAAAAAAAAACACACTTCAGTTTGAGCTGTTCCTGACACCCGTTATGTTTTTGGAATATCTGTTGGCTTGTAAACATGACATCACACCGCTTCTGCAGGCAGGCATAAAACTAGTGACATTAAATTAAGAAAATTAATGAAATTTGGTCAGAGTTGATCAATATGATAGAAAATTATAAGAGCATAACGAGTCCAGCTTGTAAGCAGACAAGTCTGGGAGCCTCTGGGTGTAAACACTGTGGGGATAAATATTGTTTGGCTCTCGTATAGCTGTAAAAGTGAAACAGTGAATTGGCCCATATTTTATGACATGAGCACACGCTGTGTACTACATTAAGAAATTAATTCCCTGCAGAAAGACAGATACTGGTCGTCTAAAGTCAAGGCTGACTCATTTAGTTGCAGAAGATGAATTGCATCGGTTATGACAAAACATACAACCTACATATCATTTGTGCAGCGCCTGCAAATGTTATATCACTCTTTATGGTTAATTCAAGCAGAGTAGAGTACACCAGATAAATCATGGCAAGTTACAGCCATTTACATGAATTATTGAATTAAATTTCGTAAGGAGTATGTTGTGACACAGTGGTATTTAGCTTGTACTTTAAACTGATTCACAATAGAGTACTGCTTACTTCTATCATGCACTTCTCCACTGGCCTTTCTCTTCAGAATCTCACTTTTCTCTCACCTCTCTTGCTCCACTGCTGGCCTTGTTACTCTACCTTCACATCCTATTACAACTCTATATTTTACTATATTTCATTTATTTATTTTATTTTCTATGTATATTCATATCTGTTCTATGATGAAACCTACGAAACACCAACAGGAAATGACAGGCTGCTTTTCAGATTTTATGAAATGGACTTGATTAGACTGAACCTCTAAATACCAGTGAAAGTAAGCCATGCATGTTTTTTTCTATCAGTGTGTTGTAGGGGTTGTACAGAGTAGTCGACAAATGTGGCCAGGACCGGCACTGAGTCGACTAGTCGACTTCACTACGCCACAATGACGTTTAGAGCTTGACGTCGACTAGTCGCGAATCGAGAGAGGGCTGGCTTAATTTGTGGCAGAGGCAGCTGCCACCGGAAATGCCACTACTACTGTAGCTGCCGCTGCCACGAATTGAGCCAGCCCCTGCTGCACTAATCTCATATTTTGATGCAAACACGATGGACCTGGCTGTCCCAGAGACAAGCACGCCAAGCGAGAGGATTTTTTCACTCGCTGGTAATACCATCACGCGACACTGTTACTGTTAAATTTAACAGCTGAGTTGCTGCTTGTTTCTACTTTATGCTTGCTGTTCTACGCAAATTCTGTGTAACAGCTGTGCATTGTCAGTCAATACAGATTATTGCAAAGCATTTCCACCGGCGACTAGTCGTCGTCGACTCGACTTTCATCATATTAGTGTCGACTTAAAAAAAACTTTAAAAATCTTGTGCAACCCCTAGTGTGTTGTGTTAATTTCCATGCTAATGCTAGCTCAGCCAAGATGCTATGGTAGATCAAATCTAAATAATTATCAGACAACAGATGCACCGTTAAAGACAATAAACTTACAAACACCACCCTATGTGTCCAATCAGTATGAAAAACTTGAAAAGGCTTTGACCGAAGCCGTTTCACCTCTAATCCAATCTTCAGTTCTGACTGAAGGTTCTGATAGGATAAAGACGCCTCTTGGATTCTTCACAGATCTACAAACCAAACGTCAACCGTCAGTGTCAAATCGGAAAACATTGTTTTGTTTTTTTGACTTCCCAGTTTCCTTGACAATCCTTCACTGTTTTTGTATCATTTTTTATAGTTGATAAACCTCATCTGAGTCTGCTGGTATCCCCCACCATTGGTTCAATGATATAAACAGCCTCCTGACCCTAGCAGCAGGTTAGTAGAGTCCTATATTTGGCCCATATACTGTATATAGGACTGATGTGTGATGATAACAACTATTAAATGGCTTGGTAAGTCAAACTGGGTTCACTATTAGGAAGGCGCAGACAAATAATTACCATCCTGGTAATATGTATCATCATAGAGGCCAATTACAAACAACATATCTTGCAATTTAATTGGAAGGACTTGTTAGAATTGAAAAATATGCATAGAAGAAATAGCCTATATTAAAAATGCAGCCTTCTCACATAAAATAGTGACCGTGACATGTCAAGAGGGAAAATAACTCGCTTTAATAACTCGGTTCTTTTCACTCTATACTCACAGAGGATTTGCTCTCAGACTGCTGGTGAATATGTTGCTGCAACCCAACACCAGTCTTCAGTGTGACTCCACATGGTTTTTAATGGCATCTTAGACTGAGACTTATCCTAACAGGAGAATCATCCAGTGTAAATAAAGGAAGACCACAGCCTATCCCAATGACACGTGACCTTTAGCATGCAACATGAGTAACGGCAGGAAGTAACCAAGGGCAACGCTGTCTCTCGTATGTTACATCCATATGCATCTACCTATGGTGATTTACGTTCACTGGCAGTGCTCATTTCTAATTCAGAAAGTGGAAAAGCAAAGTAAACGTGTGGAGCTCGGTGTGATGGATGGGTTTTCGTTGCTTTCAGCACCAGCAGTCTGGGTTCACCTCCTCTCTCCATACATTGTTGCCTAAAAAACTAGAAATGATAGATTCTACAGATCCAATAAATTGACAAAATTATGAAAACAGTCCACTCATATGTGACTGATGAATATTGAATATTCCTGAAATGTTTTTCAGCAGATATTGAACCTGGTTGCAGAGATTTGCTCCCATCCAGCCGCAAGAGCATTTGTGAGGTCCATCACTGATATGAGGCCCAGCCTCAAGATTAGGTCATGCAGGTGTTGCATTGTTGATGTGGTGTATACAGTATTACCTTCAGGCCCCTAAGGACCATTGGAGAGTTGCCCACTTTGGCTGGTTGTAATCTCTTTAAACAGACATCTGTAAATGAATGCAGAATCTGTAAGCAAGGGACCAAGATTTTGGCATCGGAAGGGTTCTGGGTTTTTTTTGCAGTCTGAGTAGTAACGACCAATCATGTTTGAGTGGGATTTGGTTGCGTGCAGCTAAACAATCCATGTGGAAAGCAAAAAAAACGGAGTCTGAAATGCAGTCTCTGAGTCCATCACCCTATCATCTGATGATGATTCAGCTTTTTTAAAAATATATCTTCATTTATATGCAGATATGCAATCTGTCCATAGAGATTAGCTGGAATGTGTGTCTTTATCATCCTCACATGTGATGTTGCTAAGAAAGTCTTAGGTCGGATATCCGTTATCTGTTTCCTGGATTTTAATTAACTGGCCGTTGCTCCCAGAGGCTAAATTGCTGTCAGGCAATAGCCGATGGTTACTACCAAGTCAAACTAAGAAAAACAGCCCTAAACACTAAACTGTGTGGCCAGTGTGTCCACGGGTATTTGTACAAATGACAGAAATGTTCATATTTATCCAAAATAGTTTGCTATTGGATGAAGC
>CM014096.1:26849857-27062787 GCA_004119915.2 Collichthys lucidus | reverse complement strand
CAGACGGCACAGTGTACAGAACAAATCAACAGAGACATATTGTACAGTTACAATGAATGATAAAATGACAATGAATTACAATGACTGATAAAAATGACAATGAATTACAATGAATGATAAAATGATTACAGTAGCAGTGGAACCTGTGATAGAGCTAGAGAGACACAGATGCACAGCAGCAGCAAATCATCAACTAACTATAAACTGTAATGGAGATATGGCAGCAATAATGACAGTAGTAATATATGTAGTGGATGACATGCAGGATCACAGCAGCAGCCATGATCCATGAGAACCTGCTGGAGGAGAGAGCACAGGAACTCCAGGAAAGAAGTTTAGTTAGTAACATGCATTAATGAGACATGTATGTTTACAGATGGTGGTGGTGGTGATTGGTGAACTAGAATCCCAGATATAGACTGGACTGTCTCTGAGTTTCCCACAGTGAAAGTAATTGGGTGGTTGTCAATGTATTGACAAGCCCCCCAGCTTAGCACCACTGTCTTCGCAGCTTTCCTTGGAGAACAAGAAGGTTATAGGGAGATTCAGGTATTTTGTTCATATGGATGATGACCCAAGTGGTGTTTTGTTATTTGACATCTATTCTAGTAATAGATTCTTCATACTGAACACCACCTGGAACCATATGCCAATGTTCATATGTCCACTATGTCGTGGTGTCAACAGCTCAGATTGACATGGCAGTAACCAAAGAGCAAACTGGTGAACACCAATTATTAAGATGGCTGTTCAGGTGCAAGCAATTGCCTTCAAAAATCACATAATCCATCTGTCTGCAATTTTTATAGAGTATAAATTTACCTGTTCTGTTGAAGCCTTGGACTTTATTAGAGAACATGACTAAACAAACATCATCATGAAGACTATGGAAGTAACAAAACAAGACAAGGATAAAGTTTTTGAGATGTACAAAGTAGGTTTAGGCTATGAAAGGACCATCGATGTGAGGAGGAACTGAGCCTGACGGCATAGCTCTAAATGTATATGTAGATGTGCCAAAAAAAAGGGTTATAAGCTTTGAAACTTTATGAACATAAGCAGAGGATTGCGGCCTCTACACAGGGTAGCTGGGTTCATGCTTAATGATCAGAAGATTTCAAACATCTGGAAGTAGAACAGAGGTCACAGGACTTTCATATCAAAAGTAGCCAGATGAGACTGATTCTTCCTGGACACGACACTCTGTGGAAGAAGGTGTTTTCACAGAACATTAATAAACACAAGATATTTAAATGAATTAGTCAGATCCATGTTTATTAGAATAGCAGACACTTTATGTAGCTGTACAGTACAGTTCAGCGATAGGTTCTCCAAAATATAGGTTTCAAAAGAGAATGAATGAACATACAAGTTGTCAGTTCCACCCTCTCCAGCAAATACACGCTCACACAAAACAAAAAAAAAAAAAATGAAAACGATTGTCAATACATAGTAAATAAAAATGTAAGCATACTTCCGGTTTTCTTTGGTTGTTCAGTATCTTTGCAATGTGCAGTCCACATGCATATAATTTTTTGTATTATGTAATTCAAACAAAACATGAAACCTCTGATAGCAATAGCACCAAACATGACTGCATGAGCATGTTGTGTCCTTGTGACATAACTGAATGTAGTAAGGACACAAAAGAATATGATACAACAATCCATCTATTATTTTTTAAATACAATGATATAATTGCATATGCATATATTACTAAAGATAATACAGTACAGTATAAAATAATTAAGGCTGAATCATTTTATTCAAACTACGATTTTAAAGATTATTTAGATTAGATTGTGGAAGTACAAAAAATACCAAATTTGGGTAGACAATCATGATAAAGCTTAATTTACAATTATTAACATGTTAAAAAAAACAGTCTAGCTCACAATTATCAGATTTTCATACACAAGAAATAAATGTTTTGGGACAATATGTCACCCAAGTTCAGGTATATATGACATATATAGAGCAAAAACTTTCTCAAACAAGCTTCTTTCATCCAGTGTTCACTCTGTCAGGCACAATTCATCACACTTATTCTCCAGTGCAACCGTTTTGACTAATTGAGCAATATAAACACCCTGCGCTTGATTTTCTCAATGGGGCAGTTTTGTGGACCAAAGTCCTGACACTCCAACACTGACAGAAAGGCAGCAAACAGTGTAGAATAAACATGCATGTCCACCTTAATAAGTTTGTCAGGCCTGTTCTCAAAACATTTCTGTCTTGCAGGAATATGAAACGTACAGGATATGTGGCAGAATGTGGCTCAGTCTCCGTTGTGTCCTCCTCCTTGTATCCTGGATTTGTGTGTTGGAGTTAAGTCCTGATGTCTGAGGTAAAATAGGTAAATGTTGATTTATAAGATGACCGTTCCCTGCTCTGCATCGTGAGTCACTGCCCTGCACAGCTGTTGGCAGTAGAACAGATCAGAATTTATGTTGTGTCCCTTTAGCAGCAGTTCAGAAAAAATGAAATGAAACAAATTCCCACATGAGGGAGGTTTTCTGTGCACAGAAAAGAGACCAGCGGCCTCATGTACAAAGCATGCGTATGCACAAAAAAGTGGCGTACGTCCTTTCCCACGCTCACGTTCAGATGTATCAAACGTGAAATGATCGTAGAAATGTGCGTGCCCCAACGCCAATTTCATAGCTGGCGTACGCTCGTTTCTACAACTATTGTTCCTTTGGCGACACTTAGAGGTGACGCTGGGAAACTGTTAATAATGTGAAAACAAGTAGTCATCAGAGTGATGTGAATATCAGAGACACACTTATGAACAATTAACACACCCACATGTTTGTAATTATATAGGTGGTTATAAAAGCATGCGTAATGTGATGAAGAAAATGATATTAAACAAATTAACAGCGTTAGCGTTGTTAGAGGACCTTGCAAACGTGAGCGATTTATGGAACGCGAGGATTTACTTGCAAACCATGATAATTGGCTCATAAGCCGATTTCGGTTACCAAGGCCAGTGTTACTGGAGCTGTGCGCAGAGCTGCGGCCGGCCCGAGAGCGCAACGGGGGCCGGCGAGTAGCTCGGGGTTGTGCTGACTATACGCGGGGGCTCCTGGCAACAGGGGCATTCCAGCGGGAGCTGTTTATCTAAGTAGGAAACATTTTCATTGACTTTCATTCCATCAACGTTTAAATCATATGTGATGCGCAAATGCAGCTAACTAACATCGTGGCAAGGTGGCCTGGTTCAACGCACGACTCATTCATTATGACTAACAGCATGGCTGGGAACAGGCTGGAGGCTGGCACGGTGCGCGATGGGTGGCTTCTATTCGTTTAATTGTCCCGTATGTAACGCTGGTTTACATACGGGACAATTAAAGGATTAAACTATTTACTTACCCAGAAGCCGTGCCAGTGTGCCAAAGCATATGTGGGCATGTGCGCATTCAAATATCATGTTTTTGGTTTTCTTTATTTATTTATTTTCCGCTTGTGAAATTAGAGCTGCAGAGCTTTCTAACAAGCCCCTGATTGTCTCCCTGTGTTCAGTATTCCTGTCAGTAAAAGCGGGCGTAAAATGTCGCCGCAGCGCCACACCTGTCCACACCTGTGTGTGCGCTGCTCGGATCCCACGGCATTTACAGCCTCACACACACGCTCCCACTCACGTCTTTTTTTGGTCATATTTATCCCTGTTGACAGGGAACCAAACAGAATCTCAACTTCATTCACTGGAATCTCGAGCTCAGACTCTGTGAAATTCATTTTCTTTCCTTTGTTCATCGCGTTATCTGAATGGACAAAGAGGTGAATCTCAGGTCCAGGGCCTATTTAAATAGATTTGCATATGTAAATGGGGCGTGGACAGGGAGGAGTTGCACGTGCGCTCAATTCCACGTTGATTGGGATGTACAAAAGAAACGTGCTTGGATCAATATTTTTGTGCGTAAGACAGTTTCCGTGTTCTGGCGTGCGCCAAGTTTTAGTAGGAAATCCACGCAAGTATTCGTACATGAGGCCCCAGGTCTGGAATGATATTAGAGGAGGGCCTTGAGATTTGGAAGACGAGCCAAGTGGAACCTATCGCTCAGACTTGACCTTGTAGCGGAGGACAAGGTAGGTGGCCAGCCGCAGGATGATGAAGAAAATGCCCAGCACGATGAAATCCATGTAGAGCTTTGCATCTTCCACATCCAACAACTGCAGAACCTCTTCAGGCTGTTGGAACTTACACACCTTCCCTGGACACTCCAGCTCCGAACGGTTCATCCCGTAAATAGACAGGATCACACCTTCAAAACCATACCTGTGGGAGACGTACAAACACTTCAAATAGCTGAGACTACAAGTTCTTCCACCTCTGCTCACAGAACTCCTAAAGTGTAAAAATGTTCATAGCAGCCCAAGTCATGGAAAATAAAGAATAAATTCCATAAATGAAATCAGTAGGAGCAGGTTTGAAGACAATCTGGCGATTAAGTTCGAAAGTTTACATTTTAACCCAATGGAGTGTCTAAAAAAGGCCAGATGGTCACTTAAAATACTCATATTAATCCTCTGAGGACCATAAATATTCACAAGAAATGTCATAGATATTCAAGCAAGCAGGCGCGCAGATAGGTTTGAGAAACTGGGGGGGACGAAGCAAATATTATGTTAATTCATATTTTGGTTTCCTCGTGATGCTTGAATCAGAAGATTTGAAGAAGACAAAGTTAAAAAAAATATATATATAAAAAAAAGCAACGTTAACCTACATAAAAGTGGGTGGGACGGATCTACGGTCATTCAAAAGTGGGTGTGTCATGACACACCTGACACACCCACTAATTGCGCCCCTGCAAGCAAGTAGCTTTTGACAAAGCTTGTAGGGCCACGGTCAGTACTCGAGTTGAGGGGGGGTGGGAGGGTGGGGGCATCCCCTTATAAAATGGTCATCCCTTCTTCCATCCCTTGTGGCATTTTATCAATGCATGTGAAAATTACTTATACTTAACACTGGAAATAGAATTACCACTCGACATTTAGGGGGGCTTTATGATAATCAGTCGCGGCGGGGGAAAAAATAAATAATATCTTACAAAGATATGTCTCATCACTGTGCAATGAAAACTCTGCGAGCTAGCCCCCAAAGAGTAGCAAAAAAATCCACAAAACGATACAGTATGAATGATCTTTGCTGTTTTGTGTCAAAAGTTTTATTTCAGCGTGAAGAAACGCTGTTAATGTCTCTGCTAATGTCTCTGCTTTAGTTTGAATCAGTGATGAAACTCCTGGTTGTTACATAAAGACAAAGAGGCTTTGACAGTGAAGTGAGAGCTCTTGCTGCGATATACCTTTGGCTTTACTTCAGTCTGGATTGTCATTGGTGGGTCAAAGGTGAATGTGGGCGGTACTAATAGATTCTCCTGACTCTGATTGGTCGACAGGTGACAGGTGTCAATCATCCACACTGCGTTGTTTTAGCCTTAGCAGCACCTCTAGCTGCTACCTGCTGCTTCATATTCTTTAATACCGCTTGTTTCAAACATCGCGTCGTATTAAAACTCGAAGTCTTCTTTACTCCTCCTTAAATTGTGTTTTTTAAGTGAAACACTCAAAGATGTTAAAAAATGGACATGATGTCCATACTTAAGTGGTTTTTGTTTCTTTCCGACTTTTCTGTGGTACACACCTGACATAGGACACATAGGAGCTCCACTGCAGATATTTGGGGATTGTGTCAAAGTTCACAAAGAATCCAGAGAAAAGCAGCACTGGGATAGCTGTGACAGGTCCAACAAATGTGGCTACCTGTATATGGATGCAGAGAACATATTATGTCTTATATGTATAACATTAGCCAAGAAATTCTAAATTTAACAATATGAACCTGCAGTACCTGTAGTGAGTTGGAGGCGGCCCCAACCAGCAAGCCTAGGGACTGGGCTACCAAAGCGGTGCAGGTGGACAGGGCTATGAAGAGTAGGTAGCGGCTAGCCTCTGGAGGCTGCTCTGTCATCCAGTACACTATGCTGCAGTACATGATGGGGCAGATCACCTAAAATAACACCTTTATTAACCTTTATTTAGTGAAGGAACAGTTCACCCCAAAATGAAACTTTAGTTTAACTAATGTAACCTCACAATGACAACACACACACACACAAAAAAAATGAATGTGTTATAATGTTAAATTGCATGCATGAGTTCATATTTAAGGTGTTCAAGGATAAGTGGCAAGGGACAGAGAGCACAACCTGCAGGTCTGACTTATTTCATGTATGTAGATGAGAAAGAAAACATCATAAATATATGAAGGTGACAACACACTACACCACAGTGAATGCATGTGATAAATATGGATATCTGTCTTCCACAAACTGCCACACCCTGTTCGTTAATCCATGCAGTGCTCAGTGTGATCTGTTCTGTTTTGTTGGTGGGGTCAGATTCAGTCCTGTCAGACTGTGTTGAGGCCTGAGTTGTATCTGCATTTCACTGAGCTCTGCTGTTGGCTGTCACTATTCTTCTGAGCTCCTGAAAAGCTCCTGAGCTCTGTGTCAGCCTGTGACACATAGAGGATAAGGGGGTATGGAAAATGAACATGAATGTAGTGAAAGTCATTAAAAAGCACATTGGATGAACAGTAATATGATAAATCTTGCAGCACCGTTGGCCCATCCTTAAGGCACGCTGGGGCACCCACTTTGGGAACCATTGAACTTTCATGCTATTATTCATGCTGCAGTTGTTGGGTTAGCTAACTTTGGGGTTAACTGTTCCTTTAAGCTTAGCAATGACATGATTTACAATATACTAGAAAGAATAGACACACACACACACACGCACACACACACACACACACACACAAAGGGTTCATAGACACGCAAATATGGTGAGATGGCGGAGTGACCTTGCTCAAGGAGGTGGACTGGCATCTCTCCAGCAACCAGTCCGCGTCCCATACTTTGGTCCATACCAGCCACTCTCCGGGTCCAAAGACAAATCCCTACAGACTGAGCTACTGCTGCCCCCGTTTTATCATTCATTAATATATTACTCAAGTAGAACATCCATGAAATGAACTCAGTACAAGACCATGGTACACCACATGCAACACTATATTATATTAGTATATATATGCTAAGATTTGCATTTGCCTCTGAACAATGCTGGAAACTTTGGAAAGGAAAACAATATGTCGACTACTTGAACTGAGAACTCACAGTTGACATTGGTTAGACCTTGCAGGTATGCTGGCAAAGTGGAACCCACTGCAAACTGGAGTTCCATGAGAGTGCAGTGGTGTACTATGTAGGCGTATTTGCTGCGTGCACCTGAGCCATCCCACCCCAACCCAAACACTGCCAACTCACCTGGAAAGGGATATCAGCCATGGTCTTGGCCAGGTAGTAGGCTTTCAGGCTGTACCAGTAGTTAAGATGCTCCCGCAAGAAAACCGACATCTCCAGAGGAACTAAAAGATGGTGCATAAAAATGTTCACATACTGTATCTGTCAACATCATTTCACAACATATAGGATTTTGAAATTGGACATCATTGATCAGCACAGTATCAACAAATATTGCTAATATGAATAGATTCCCTCATCTTGATCAGACTCACAGGTTAACACAGTAGGCATGAGTGCTCCAAACATGATAAAGAGCATAGAGAAGAAGAGGAACCCAGTGTTGTTGAAGACCTTGCTGGCATCATTGCCGATGTTTAGATACAGCAAGCCTATTAACACACCTATGGCGATGTGGGAAATCAGTCTGAGGTGGGTCAAGACCTGACAAACGAAAGAAAAGCAGGACAAAATAAACATCCAGTCTCAGACCTGAATGATTAACAGTTTTAGGTTATGTCATTTTTTTAAAGATGACTTCATCTGGTAGATAGATACTTTCCCTTTTCATTTGTTTAATACCATTGCACAACTTATATTTTTTATTTATACAATAATTTTGAACAATGTTGTCACGCACCTGGTCTCGACATATGGTTATGAAGGTTCTCTTGAAGAGGATACAGAACTGTGTTAATGTGCTTGTGGCAAAAGTATGTCTCTCTATGTGTCCAACATCCTGAGGGAAATAGAAACAGATAAACTCAGTAACACTGACAAATATGCCTGATTTCACCCTTACATCAAAATAATCTGCTGTCAGGGCTGGATTAATACACTGCAAAAATTAAGTGTGGGCCCCCACTATCTGTTCTGCCCCAATCATTACTGGAATACCACAATGGACATTTTTGGAAGAACTTTCTTGCAGAGAATTAGATGAGAAAATCAATACCACTCTCATGCCTGTACTGTAAATATGAAACTACAGCCGACACCCCAACACCCTTTTTAATTATTTCAAATTTGTTAGTTTGGCAAACAGGTCTTAAACTACAACACCCACAAGCCCTGCCTGCTGTTTCCATTGACAAGGCGATAATTGGAGGCACAATTTAGAGCAGCAGCAAGTTCAAAATGCTTTATAATGTTTAATTTCTAAGCTAAGCTATCTTCATATATATCACACAGACATGAGAGTGGTATTAATCTTCTTGTGTAACTTGACACAAAGTTAGTGTATTTCACAGAATGTTGAACTATTCCTTTAAACAACATGGATAACGTGTGAATTATGTCAAGTGAAAATAAATAGTTGCTGAACAATACCGAACAAATGAGCAATTCATTAATTTACGACAAAGTGATTCCACACATACCACTTCAGGAGCTCCCAATGGCCTGAAGCCCCAGGACACTTGCCCATTTGCCTGTTAGTTGCTTAGTTAGTAATCCAGACTGTGTACTACAGTACAGAAGGACAATATCAAATACACACCATTGGGCACTTTGTTGCACAGACCGATGTGCCGTTGTTATCACATGGGTTCTTCTTCTCCTCTAATGCACACATTCCACCTTGGACTGCCTCAAACAGCACTGGGTTCAAATCTCCATACTCTCCTGATGCCACCTCGATGACTGAACCAGAGGAAAAGGCAAAGTGGCATGCAGATAATGAAGGAATTAGAAATGTTCCAGATTATCCTCAGCAAAGTGTAGCAAATACATAATAATAGTAAAGTGGACATACTGAAGTCTGCAGGGTTGTGGTAGGTAGGACAATAAAGGCCCAGAGTCTTTAGATAGGGGATTAGGTAAGGGACGGTGCCTTTGTAGATACACTGTCCCTGACTGAGAATGTAAAGCTGTGGGGGAGCAAAGGTATTCAAGGTGAATGACCATTCAAAATGTGTCTAACTGAACAACTGAAACTGTCATTTATTTTATTTTAACAGTAAGTGACTGTATGAAATGTAACAGCCCATAATAAAATGAATAGAACCTGGAACGTCCATGCATCAATTCATTTATTGACAGATTTGTACCTTGTCAAACATCTCAAACAGTTTGGCACTAGGTTGGTGGATGGTGCAGATGATGGTCCGTCCTCCCAGTGCCAGAGAGCGCATCAGTGAGACCACCTGGTAGCATGACACACTGTCTAAACCACTGCAGAGAGAGGGACATACAAGAGGGACAACATTAACAAGTAAGTGAGGACCAAGCTATTATTACAATGAGCCCAATTTATTGATTTATTTTTGTCCTGTGAGACTTTATTATTAGTACAGTACAGTAGGATGGTACTATGTAAAGTTTTTTTTAAGGTATGCATACTGTGAAGTGGCCTCATCTACTAAAGGAACTTAACAAACTTAACTTGTTTGTCGATACTGTAGACACATCAGGCTGATATATATATTAAACACTTTACACTTAAAAAAAATTAACTAATCGCTATGTAAACATGCCAATTTATTATTTAGCAGCAGTAAGACCAAGCCAACAAAAATAATTAATTTATCCTTTGATTGATCCTTTAAAGGTCCAGTCTGTAGGATTTAGTTTTGTAATCTCACATCACCCTCGCTTTTTCTAGTGTGAAGGAAAACACAGCACTTGAAAGGCCCTGTCTAGAGTCAGCATTTAGTTGGTCTTTTCTGGGCTACTGTAGAATCACACATGCATGAAAACATAGCTATGAATATTATATTCCATGTCTGCCTTATTCTGAAAATAGAGGCTCCCAATCTTACACACTGGACCTTTAAGAAAGATGAGATCAACTACAGAAAACCTGTGAAGACACAGTGATGGGGGCAGCCAAGGACTGCTTTAGTAGATATTATGGTTCTCTCATGGAGTTTCCATGAGAGAAACTTAGCTGACTTATCAAGATTGTTCTATTCATTCTTCTCGGGAAAAGTTCATTTGGAAGAGACCCTAGAGTGCCCAACCGCTCATATTTGCCAGATGGTACCACTGTAATTACAAGTATAAGTGTTAGAGTTTCAAGTCATTCCAACACCATATGTCCGACTGTCACATGATGCATTACAAATATGCAGCCAGATGTTCTGTCAGGACAAACTGAAACTGCCGTTGGGTTTTCCCACATTTTTGACTTTTCTGGAACAAAAGTTAAATTTGAAATACTAAAACCTTAAATTTCTCTACTATAACCTTTGAACAGGGAAATTATGTGTACTCTCCTCATCCAGTATATTCTTCATTTTCTAAAAATAAACCAGCTCAACACGGATGACCAGTGCTGTGTCAGTTTTATGGACATCATATTGTCATCATATTGTGCTTAGTGGGTGTGACTTTTTTGCCAAGTCATCCCTATTATGGCACATTTAGTTAGTAATGTATTCCAATCCCCGCTGGGACACAGTGTTTCCTGTGGATACACCAGCAGTAGTCTATTGACTTCATACTGTGAGAGTCAAAGTCCACCGTACATCATATATCTATTTGATGGAAGCACTTTTCAAACAATTCAAATGTAGTGAGTTCTAAACACTTTTTAAACCTGTAATCTTCTGTAATCTGTAAGTATAGTCTTTACCAGCCCTTCGGCATCTGTCTGTCTCACCTGGTGGGCTCATCAAAGAACATGACCGGAGGATTGTTGACCAGTTCGAGGGCGATGGCCAGCCGTTTACACTGGCCGCCCGACAGCGAGCTGGTTCGAGTGTATGCACACTCAAGGAGCCCTAATGCAGTCAGAATCTCATTCACCTGGACAGAGAATCAAAGACAGAAAGCTTTTTTACACACAAAACTATGTCTTATAGTGTTTAGAATTGTGCTGTATAATCATAGTGATATAGTATTATAATAGTGATTAACAACATACATCCACACAGATCTAGTGTGATTATTAAGAGCTACATACCGAAAACAGTAATATTACATTTATATTATGTTGATTTTTTTACCTTGTGGGAGTCGGCTAAAGAGAGCACTAACATATTCTGAATGTTAGTGTTATCTTAGTTTAGTCTTTAGTCTTCGTTTACTTTAGTTACTTAGTTACTGTTTCCTAGCAACAGTACTATTTATTTGGAGCCATATTCTTGCGACCATCCAACCTTCACTTCTTCCTTTTAGTTGTGCTTTGGTCTCCACCAAACATAAGAATTCTGTTTCTTTAGCTGCTACATGTTTCACTTTCTTCATCAGCTAATCGCTGACTGTATCTTCCTGGGTAGTTGTACAGTGTATTTATCGGGTGTTCTCTTAAAATAAACATCTGCTGCAGCTACAGTGAATGAAAGCACGATTAAAACAGTAATAGTGACCAAAACAATCGGCTGTAAGACACTTTAAGGTTTCAAAGAACTGAGGGGTACTGCTGTGTTATAGTGTGATAAATCTCATCACGATAAGCATCTTGCAGTCATTTTGGCTTTTCAGTTAATATAAACACTGATTTGTGTAGCGTTGTTAAAAAAGTTCCAGTGTTTTTATCATGGTTTCTTTTATTTGTTAATATACAGAAGAGCAGAGAGGATTAACTGTTGAATTCAGCACTGGGACACTGTGATCACATGGTATGTGTCAGGATTCAAATGAAGCTATTATTGTTACTGTTTCTATGTAAGTAAAGGTAGTAGATGTTTGTATAGCTCACCAATTTTTTCTTCACATCCATAGTTTCATCCAGCTTTAAGTTGGCTGAAACCTGCAGTAGGGAGGAAAAAATATGCCATGAATTTGTGATGCAGCAGGTATTTAACATCTGTATGGAGTGAGATCACATCAGTGATAGAAAACCTTATAAAACAACTGTTAACCTTCTGTTTCTAAATAAAGAAACATTTGAAGACGTCCACTCACCATCATGGCCTCTCGTGCAGTGAGGTGTGGCAGCAGCATGTCTTCCTGCATGATGTAGCAGGACATTTTCCTGAATGTCCGCAGGTCCCTGGGTTTCCCATTTACCAGGATCTGACCCTTCATCCCTGTTTCCCTGAAGAGCAGGAAGGACACAACCACACACACACACACACACACACACACACACACACACACACACACACACACACACACACACACACACACACACACACACACACACACAGGGCACGTAGTTCAACGGGCTGGACAGACGATAGTGGGTGGAATAGACTGAACGTGTGATTTACAAACACACAAACACATGGTAACACTTCAGTTATGTCTCAGTATCTATGTCTTCTCTTTTAATTATGTTTTTGATGGTTTGGAACAAGAGCTGCTTTGCCTCATATTATGAACTGTGAGTGTACAATAGTAATTCTGGCACTCTCACCTGTATCCAGCCAGAATGTTCATTAAGGTGGATTTCCCGGCTCCTGACGGCCCCATGATTCCTATCAGCTCCCGACTGCAGAACCTCCCAGACAGGCACTTTAGTAAGGCTTTAAAACCTGGAAACAACCAAGGAGGCTTCATATTGCACCTCCACCTTTGTGCTCTGTATAACAAGCATCCATATCACACTTTACAAAGAACCTGTAATAAGCTCCATGACGAAGAGGAAAAGTGATGTTAGAAACAATGACAACTTTACAAAGAATAATAAAGCATGATAATATGGAAACACAATGTTCCAAAGCATACAAAAAGCCTTGGGAGTGCCTGATTTCTCAGGCAGGTGCAGATGGCAGCTGCTAATTGGAATTTAGCGCCTGAAACATCAACAGTTGAACAGATGCGCACATTTATAAAGAGCATACTTATTATAACACTGTTTAGAACACAATGAGTTTGAGGGGTTCCTGATGGATGAGTCAGTTTTCCAATGCACCGTCTGGGTGCCCCCAAACACCTGAACTTCTGTAAATGTACCTTTAGTTCAGTCTTAATTTTAGCTTTATACTGTCATGGTGCATCACATCAGCTCTCCTAAAGGCCTGTTATGTGCCTGTTATGAAATATTGGAGGAAAACTACAACTAGATTTGATGTTGTAGGAACTACAAATGTGTCCACTGGCAGAGACAGCATAACATTCAGTCGTAGCAGCTCACAATGCCACAATGACCTCCCACTAGAAAAAGTACAATGCAATGGTACTTCCTACTTGTTTTTTTCTCCTCTCTGTTTCTGTCCTTTCTCCTTTCCTCAGCTACTGCTGGAATATTTTGAACATGTTGGACATATGGATAGATGAAAGAAGTCAGAACCACAGCGAGGGTACCATTATAAAAATAGTGACAGCTCATTCTGTGCAGACACATAGTCAGAGAGAAAAGACTCATTCAAACAAGTTCAAACATATGACGTGAAATCTTAGACTCAAACTGAGTAGCACATCAATAAGAAGTGAAATTTATTTATGATTTACCATCCACAGTGTCTGCAGGACACTTGCATTTCCCCCTCTCCTCACTTCTCTCCTCTTATATATCTCCTTTCCTCACCTTGCATCCTCTCTTCTCCTCTCGTCCTCTCCATCTTCTACTCTCCTCTCTCCCCTTGCCCTTTCCCTTCTCCTCTTCTCTCTCCCCTCCTCTCTTTTGTTGCCTCTCCTCTCCTCTCCTCTCCCCTCCTCTCCTCTCCTCTCCTCTCCTCTCCTCTGTCCTTTGGCTCACCAGTCAGATACATTATTGATGACCTAAACTGTCTCAGAAAATGCAGCACTTACTGGAAACCTCAGAGGTTAAAGTCGAACACATGCACACAGTTCACTAACATCAGACTCTGGTTAGAGCCCAACTTTTTCTTTTTTCTTTTTTCTGGTTAACTTTTCTACCTCAGATAAAGAGCGATCCAAGCTGTTCAAAGGAACACATCAGATCATAGTGCACATGAAACCAAATCATGCGACCCCTGATACTACTGGAAAAAATTGCTATGAATCTCTATGCTCCCAAGAATGACACTAATGCCCTTCCTCTAGGTCCACTATCTGGGCTAGCTATTGTGGATAGAGTTGAGGTGGGCTGAATGACGCCTAGTTGCTCAAACAAGCCACCTGAAATGGAACCCACCTGTCAATCAAAGTGGCCCCGCTGTTTCTGCATAACTTTAAGTCTTAATATCATTTGAACAGGGAAATTAGCTATAAAGACCAACACATTTTTTGTACCAGGCTGTAAACATGTTTATTTCTGCTGTGAAGTCGGACATTTGAACATGGGGACCTTCGGAGATTGACTCCTTTTGTAGCCAGCCTCAAGTGGGTGCTTAAGGAACTGCAGTTTTTTACTATTTGTTTTGAACAGTTGCTATTGCTCAGCTTAAAATGAACAAACTTCAAACTCAGTGAGTGACTGAATCGTTGTACTACAGCAAATGTCAATCTCCACTATAAGAAATCATTGGTACATTTAGACTCTAAATTGTCTAATCTGACTCATTGGCATTTATCCTTGATAATTTCAACTGCAATATAAATTTAACTTACTACCAATATACTAACTTCATTGTGTCACACTGACAGTGCATCGTATGGTGATATCTCAGTTTGGTGTGCTAACGATCAGAGGATGCAGGGATTGAAGCCTTAGCTGTGGATCATTACCGGTAAAGAAGTAAATGACTTTGATCTGTATTGATTAAAATACACTCAATGGTAGCATGTGTATACCTCCTGTATTTGTATATCAATGTCTATGCCTCCACTGTGCATTGTCCATTGATCCTCTGTGCGAAACACATGGGCACTGATGGATTTTGTGGAGGTCAGTGTGTCAGAAACAATCAGCCCTCCTCCCTCTTCTTTTCCCTCTGTTTCTAGGTGGGAAAATTATCCCGACAAGAAAGATCAATAAAGATCAGGGTTTGCTACAGTAACTATAAGCATTAGTTCAGCACTCACTGCTGGAGGCCTCAGTCAGTCAGTCATGTGCTACGTGTTTAGTTTAGTGCCCAATAGAGAAAGGGTAGGAAAAAAACGGAGTGAGGAAAAAGGAGAGAATTATGTCCAGTAACAGGATTTTTCTCACTCTGACTGCTACTTGCAGAGGGCCGAGGTACTGCAAGGCCAAATGGAGGTGAATTATTAACCTTGCTCTAGCAGCCGGGTCAAACGGAAGCAACAGAAGAGGGCTGATATTAATCTACCACATCTTATCTCTGGCCATGTTTACCAGCTATCTGCAAATCTCATATAAGCGTCCTAAAAAGTGTTATGCTAACACAACTGAACTGTCTGTAAAGAGATTATAGTTACACATTACCAAGACTGAACTATTTGAACTGTAAGAGTACATTTTCATTAAATCATTGTCTCCCGAGTCGAGATGGGTTCTACTTTTGAACATCAACAGCATTTTGCATCATCACTGACAGGCGTAGTTTTGAAAAACTTTATGCTTTAGATTTTAAACACAGTTCATGGATGTATTAAGATAACTGATTACCATGTTCCAAGACGGCAGCCTTTTCATTCCAACGTAATTAGCTTTCTGAGTTACTGGTCTTGTACAGCATTGGAGCACACGTCTTATTCCTTATTTCTTTCTTATATATTAATGGACCTAATCACATTGTGTAAAAGCAAGTCATTTTTATAATATTTAGCATGATAAAGTAGTTTTGATATGTTCATTTGATGGAATGTTTGAAGAAAGAAGATGTGAATTTTTTTTACAGCCCAGCACTTTTCCTTGGGGTTTTTCGGACACTCAAATAAAATAGCTAAAAATAGCGCACTAAGTAGCAAGTAGAGCAATGTGTCAAACTCAAGGAGATGCTTTTGATTTTCTTTTAATAGCCTTAGACTACTGACCTACTGCTACTGCGACTTGCATAGCCAGAAGTATCTCCACACAATGTACTGGGAAAAAGTCTGACTGGACCCATAACCAGAGAAGGGAGAGAAAAGCACTCTGGTTTGGTTGTATTTCTTGCACTCTCGCACAGTTGTCTTGGGCTGAGCTAAGCACAGGGTGTAGTGACACAGTTTCCTTTCTGTGATTGTCAATGGCAGGCTCACACTCACAGCCTATTTCCAGTACACTACAATGTCCAGCAACATTGTGCATTCTAAACCAACCAGGTTGTCTGCTGAAAACATGGCTGCAGAACAAGCAAGATGTACACAAGACAAGTCAAGGGTCAATGTAGATGGTCAGGAGTAAATAAATACACATATAAAGTAACTAGTAACCAGTTTGTTACAGAACGAGCACCAACAGAAGAGATCTACTTTTAGATACTTTAAGTGTTTTTGGAGATTGTAGTGCAACATGTTAGACAGTGCTCTCCACCACAATCAGCAAAACAAACAAAGGAATATATATTTTAGAAAAAAAGCTGTTAATTCTTCCTCTGCTCTCCATCTTGTGCCTTCATAAAGTCATCTTGTCCTAACAAGTGTATGAAGGATGGATAGGTGTGTGTTACTGTACCTCTCCTTCTCCAGCACGGTCCCTCCTGGATGGTGTAAGAAAGGTCAATGAAGTCCAGATCCACGGCTGAGCGTTTGGGGAGGTGGGAGAAACGCTGTGCGTCAGTGATCTGGTTCTCAACCTTCTTCAGGTGGGTCAACATGGAGGCTTCTTGCTGTTGCAGAGACTGAGGCTGGCTGCTTCCATTACATATTATGGCCTCCATGGTATCCATGGGGATACTGACAGACTCAGGTTCCAATGCGTGATTGTCCATACTGGCTCTGTGCCTGTGGGAAGAAGGGAAGAGGGAAAGGAAAGAGAGGCATAAAATGAAGTAGAGGTAAAGAAAAAGGCAAATCAGAAAAAAACCAGAGGGTATTTTTGGAAGTTATTTAATAAATCTTCTGAGGGAAAGGGAAACAACAGGGGTCTTGAACCTTGATGCCAAAAACAGAAGAAGAGGAGAAGGAAAATACATTTGATCAGTAACTTTGTAACTTTTTCAAAGCATTTGTTTCTATCACAGTTAGCGTACAGATCATGAATGAATGTGAAAGCTACTCATGTTGATCATGAAGAGGAGCTGCTTTCAAACACAATAAATACATACAAGCTTACCAAATAATAATCACAGGGAGACATTTCAGAAGAACACAGCTACATCATTATGAAGGCTGGCATTTTATCTACATTTTCACGGCTGGAAAAATCCAGTAGGGACACAGAAGTAAAGTCAAAACAATAGAAGTATTGATGATTTGCAAAATCATTTGTTTTAGTGGTGGAGACACACAAGAACATAGCACTGTACACACAGAATGTTCACACACAGACATCACATAAGCAGTATGTAGTGTGCTGTTCAGGTTTCTGGGAGTTGATCTTTTCAGATACAAGAACAGGCCGGACATGACATAAATAAAAAGACTTCACTACGAAAAGATGCCTTTGGCATTTACATTCAATTCTACACAGTAGACATGTGTAGACAGCAATAGTAGTGTAAAGACTATGTTTTACAGAACAAGTGAGCAGTTTCTTTCATTCCCTACATGCTCAGTGAAGGTTCACCCAACATTTATGTTCCTGAGCTTCACCAGTGCTTCACTGGTAATAGACAGACACACAGGTAAAGAGACAGTGCTCTTTCCTCTGATTCTGTGCATACTGCTGATGATGCACAGACAGTGGTGAGTAACAGCATGTCTCAGTAGGCTGTGTGTGTGTGTGTGTGTGTGTGTGTGTGTGTGTGTGTGTGTGTGTGTGTGTGTGTGTGTGTGTGTGTGTGTGTGTGTGTGTGTGTGTGTGTGTGTGTGTGTCTGCGTGCATGTGAGAGAGAGAATGTGTGTCTGAGTAGAAAGCCTGGTAAGCATGGACAGCTCAATATCACTTATGATAAAGACATTTGTAGTCAGGCCTCTCAGAGGTGTGAACAAATCAACTGAGTCTCATAAGAATTACAATCCAGTTAGTTGTTGCCTGGATTACATTTACAGGCTTTTTGGTGTAAGGAGCAGCGTGATGTGCTTATACTGCAAGGGAAAGTCAGAGAGAAGAGCTGGCAGCCAATAGTTGGCTATACAAAACACTCCAACAGCAGAGTCCACTATCTGCATCCTATCCTACTTCAGCTCAACAGATACATTTTCCGTATGCAGGCAACATCTTTTCCAAAGTGTAATCAAGTTTAGGAGAAGATGATCAGACACAAAAATGATGGTTGATTATTTTCTGTCCACTGATTAATCAATAAATCAACAAATTGTTTCAACTCTATGCATAACTAATGAAATATGTGCCTAAGCAGCCAACAGTATAAGACTTCAGTGAGTAAATGTGTTTTTGAATGTACAACTTTACTGTTTTAAAATATTTAAGCTGGCTTGGATAGAAGAATAGTCATCTGTCTGTTTCATGGAATTAAACATCACATTTCTCATCATTAAAATAAAAAACAAACAAAGTACAGTACAGACTGGAAGCAGAAAATTAATTAACCAGCATTTATTAAAAAAGAAATCCTAATTTTTAGAACAGGTATACAAATATACAGTTTATCTTAACGGACAAGAAGCCTGTGGACATATCTTATCTTTCTAGAGTGACGTGTCTTTCAGACATGTAGAGAGTTCATGAAAATGTCATATTTCTTAAAGGAAGTTCAGCAGCTTTGGTTTCATTCAAACTACTAATATGTATATGGATTAAATGATATGTCACCACTACAGACACAATAACTGCTAAGGTGTAATACAGTTGTCCCTCGTTCACTAGTTACTAATTTCAACATCTTCCAAGTCCATCTTCAATGGAGATATATATACATTACTTGGGAAAAGATAGCTAAGGAATGACCAACGTCAGACAAAATCCTTTTCCAGTGTCCTAGCAGGACTCTAAGAAGCAGAAATATGCAATCTCCCTGTGATCGCGAGATGTTTAATGATTATGGAAATGGAGATACATCTAATCTACTTTGTTCTGCACAGACCACTGTAAAAATGGTTCCCAAGTCTGAGGTGGTACAGTAATTTGTCCTTTTTGAGGCAGAAGTCTCATTTAATCACTCATGAGGTTCTTAATCCCCTTTGGACTTTCTTTTCTACCCTTGATCTGTTCGGAGCCAGAGGGGGCTGGAGTTATTGGCTTGGGAAAAAATCTGCAGACTCAGGTAGACTACCAAGCACCAAGCCAAGCTAATGTATGGGAATTGACTGATCCTTCACTTGCCCTCCGGATCACACCTCCTCTTTTCAAGGAGAGAGAGGCCAAAGAAAAGTCTTTTCTGGTTCTCAAATGATCCTGATGAGAAAAAGGCGATGAAATGGAGAGACAGTTTACACATGCCAACATGTCACGAGTCACCCTGGATGGGACTGCAGTGTACTGGATGAAGGAAGGTCCAGAGAGGGTAGAGAGGGAAGGAGAACTCTGAGACCTGGGATCATCCTGCTTTGGATTATCTACAGTACCGCTGTTACACCTGTACTGTAGCTGACTCTAAGACTTGATGCACAATTACAGCTGGATTAAAGGCTCAGTAGAATCAAATTAAGTAGTCAGTTCCACATAGCTAAATGAAGACATCGAGGTCATTATACAAAATCATGCCAACTGCCTGGATTAACTGGAATGAACTCAGAACAACTGTTTGATCTAAGGACTTTGTGAAAAAACACATATCATGGTGTGTGCTGGTTTACAGCACTAAAAATAAAGCTCAAACAAACATCCACTATCATTCAGGCTTTTTGCACTACTTCACAGGTCTAAGCGAAACCCTATGTTATACTAATAAGTAATAGCCAAGGCTAGCATCACTTCACCTGGACTACTATATGATTTTCTTCTAACAGAAATGTAGAACCTGAAAAATTGAGGTTTGAGCATCATGTTAAGCATAGTTTGTGTCATCTACCATGACTATAAAACCCTCTTTCGTGAGCAGCAGAAACTTTGGTGGAAAGTTTCTTGAGTCATTCTGGGAAATGTAGGCAACCACAAACTGACGAGGCATGTTGTGGTAATTACAACATGGCTCCTAGAATACGCTAACTATCACTGGGAGATGACATCTTTTAACGATAACATTTCCCAGAGATCACCTGGTCTACATGGTGACATCATCTTCTTTGGGTTAGTGCTTAAGGTTTGGTAAATGTTCCTTTATTTCGGTGTTCAGTCATGGTGCCGCTAATGTTATCCAACTATTTTAAATTATTACAACCAAAGCAAAATTGAAAAAAGCATCACTCCCTTTGTGTTGTCCACAGTGTAATAACAATAGGCAACTTTATTTTCACAAAAAGTCACCTTCAGTGGAGATTTTCAATCTGAATTGATGCATCTGAAAGGGTTATTTTTATCCTCTGCAAGAGTTGTGAGCATGGGTTGATGTGTCTTTTGTATTCTGATCACACTGATACAACACAACAGTCAGACACAGATTGAAGCTGACTATGTTGAAGCTTTTAAGCAGTGAGTTGTGTGGTCTTAGAGTTAAATGTGTCGAGGTGTTAGGGGTAAAATGGGAGAACAACCTTCAGTGTAATTTTGAGGAAGTGGAATGGGAAGCGCTTTACTTTAGTAGTCAAACGTAAACACAATACAATCTCATTCACAGAATATAGTAAGAAATGTTGAAGTGAAATAGGAATGTTCATACAGATGTTCTCAGCCTGCCCATGTCTACACTCATATTGGACATCTAAACTTATTGTGCTTAAGGACATTAGAATTGCTCTCTTCACAGCCAACAAATGCTTAGCCATGCAATGGAATGATGCACAACAACCTTTGGCTAGGTAGACTGATGAATTAGTGTCATTTCTACCAAATAAAAGGTAATTTATAATATAACCTTTCTGCACACAGAGTCTACTCTATTCCAAATATTCAATCCAGCCATAATGTATAATTCAGACATGGTCGTTCTCTATTATTGAATTCCCCCTCTGCAACTGTTGTTTTTCTTGTTTTCTTGTTATTCTGTACTGATTTTTACTTACGCCGTTTTCTTTTACTTTGAAGAGCTACATCATCTGTATAAATTAGTGGAGGGGTGGGTGGACAGCAAGTATGTGCTTAGGTTGTGAGTGGTGTATGGTGATAGGAGGGAGGGCTGAGGGCCTATATTTTTGTACACTGTATCATACAGGTCTAGGGCTATTATATTATAAAAACAACAAGGACAACGTAGAAGAAAGGTCTCAACAACAGTGTTCACCAGTGTTTCAACATTGCACCACCCCACTGAGTTAAAGAACAAGCTATAATTCTTGTATTTGATATCATATGCCACCTGCAGCATCACTCCTCTCCAGCTTGAGTTCCTGATTCCAGGTAGGTACCTGTCAGAACAACTAAACAAACTACTATACTATTCCATTTTTACACTGCTGTCACCAGTGGTGTAGTTGTGCCTGGAGATGTGGGTATGCAGAGGATAAACCCCCCTTTGTTATTTACAGTGACATGTAGGATCACATTGAGCTCACCAAAAAGGAAGGAGTAAAGATCATTATGAAATCAACAGAAGAGATGCAGATTGTAAATGCTGACTTACAGACTGAAAAAACAACAACTACATAATAATACATACTGAGTGAGGTATTACTTATTCTTTACTCCAGCCACTCATGAAAACTATGCAACCATCATAACACCCACCCTAATAAAACAAATTCTGCTCGTAGAACACTGAATGATGCACACTGGAGAAGTGGGTATACCTGCACTACAACACTGGCTGTCACTCCACTGGCTGTCACACACAATTTTTTGTCTTTTTTTTGGTTATAATGTTTGGTGCGGGGGCGGCACTGTGGTGCAGTGGTTAGCACTGTCACCTTACAGTAAGAAGGTTCTGGATTTGGACCCCTCAGCTGGATGGTTTGTATGTTTTGTTTTCGTCTACAGTCCAAAAATATGCAGGTTCATTGGTGACTAAAGGTGTGAATTATTGTTTGTTTCTGTGTGTCAGCCTTGTGATGAATTGGTGACCTGAGCGTGGTGTACCCCGCCTATCAGCTGGTGTAGGCTGGGATCGGCTCCAGCTCTGCGGTCTGAGGACAGACGGGTGTAGAAAATGAATAAATGAATGTTTGATGTGTGTCAAATGTTTAATACTCTGTGGCTGCTGAGCTCCTCCAGTGCGGATAAAGCAATACATAATAAATAATTATGCATCTGATATCCACGTGCTTTGTATTATATATTTAGACTTAGATTATATATTTAAACTAGCACAAATCAAATCTAATTTTATTTGTATAGCACAAAGCCACAAAATACATTTGACTCGGAGGGCTTTAACTAAACACAAATGAGAATGTAGGGGGAAGGTAGCGGTAATAAATACCTTTAAACATGCCGAAAGATGACTCATGCTGTACACACTGTTAGAGTTACTATTGTTGCGTTGACTGGATGCTAACATTTAGTTAACACAACAGCATGCAGAAAAGAGGCTATGCATGGAGCCTCTTTAACCTCAGATATGGTCTGATTATTCAGCCGGTGAACGGCAGCCTGAACGGAATGGCTGTTCTTGCATAATGTGAGAAGACTGAATGTAGGATTATTAAGATCAGACCCAGGGAAGTGGGTTAACAGTGCTGGTCTCCCATGACTCTGTAAGAATGAAAAGGCTTTGACGGAGAAAAAAAAAAGATCTAAAAGCTCACGTACATTCCTCGTCAGAGTTGCAACGTACAAGCTTTCTAAGCTACAGCAGCACTTCACTTATGAGAAGCTGAAGCAGAGAGTGTGTAAAGTTCAAAGTATCCCAGCCATGCAGCTAATAAGTTCATAAATAAGATTATAGTACTGCAATAGCACTAATGTCAGTAATTATTACAACATGTGTGAAAAGCTAATTTTATGATAATTAATTTGACTATGACTCCAATACAAAGAAACCCCAAACAACCGTATAGAAATTTATATAGAGTTTTATTATGTATTAGCTGATATATTTAAATCTATGTAGAATTTTAGGTTGCTGTTGTAGATATCAGTAAGTATACATCAGCTGATCAATTAAGAAACAGAAACAGAGGTGCAGAAATGCCAAAATATGTTTTGAATGAGTGTCAAACTCTGAAATATCAATATCTTCTATCCAAAAAAAGGTTATATTACACATCATATCAGTTCATGCACTTAAACTGGTACTAATTCATCTCAATTTATCACCTAACTTCAGACAACTAATATATATATATATATATATATATATATATATATATATATATATATATATATATATATATATATATATATTAGTTTATTTAGTTAGTTAATTGAAAGTAAACGCCCACAAGCTACATTTGAAATGCCATAAATAACATTATTGTTTACCTGGATTGAATAGAAGACGTTTGCTGTGTGTTACATCAGCTACTTTTTAAAGGACTAAACACAAGATAAGACATCAGAGTTGTGTGAGTGAACAGGGAGGAGGCACATTCGCTCCAGAGAGGATGAGTCATGAGATGTAAAGTCACACCTGTGAGGAATCTACTAAAAACAGCGAGGAGAGAGAAACAGGCGGAATGAGGAGCTTACGTCGAAGTGCTGCCTCTGAAAGTGTCGCTGTCCTCCGCGGTGTGTGTCAGGATGTTGTTATCCTCCCCGGCTGCTGCATTCAGGACCAAACACAGTCTGTTCCAGTCTGACGCATCTACAGCATCGATGCACGCCGGAGCACAGCACAGCACAGCACAGCAGAGAGGGCGGATCAGGACGGGAGGTGGTGGTGGTGATGCTGGTGTTGGTGGGGTGGGGGCAAAATGAATGGAGGAGGAACACTGAACTACTGTACAGACCCTGCTGTCAGAGCCGGGTCACATGATGACTCCTCTACTTTGTAGAAATGTGGATTTGTGTCTTTAATCTTTATCGCAGGTGACAGTTGTAGGCTTATGTTTATGTAACCCACTTTTCAAAAACCTGTTAACCCTGAAGGCTCATTTCACACCTATTAGTATAATATAGTATAATATAATAATAATATATACAGCATTTATCATATCTG
This sequence comes from Collichthys lucidus, assembly GCA_004119915.2. NCBI lineage: Eukaryota > Metazoa > Chordata > Actinopteri > Sciaenidae > Collichthys > Collichthys lucidus. The sequence continues at coordinate 27,038,606 of CM014096.1, read as the reverse complement.
TAAAAAAAAATGTAGTTATATATTAAAATGATGAAATGTGAAAGCCTTATTGGTGTAATGGCAATTTTAACAGATACAAATGAATTCTAGGCCTTACCTTACTGTAAAGTTTAAATTTTATTTTATTTTCACAGCTTTCAGTCACATCTGTGTTGGTTTCTTCAAACTTAGCATTCTTCATCTGCTGAGGATGATCATGATTGTAGTTTGTAAGACACAGCCTGTAAATGGAGCTGGCGTCCTAATTCTTTATTTGGGATAAATCTTTTAGATTTTTTGATTAGTGTGTAGAATTTATACCCATCATTTCACTCTTCTCTTATGGTGACTGTGAAACTCCCAGCCCCAAAAAAGTCAGTGTTTACTTTGTCCACCCTGGGCTACTGTAGAAACATGGCAGTTCAACATAGAGGACTGGGTCTGCATCTGGAGATATAAAAAGTTCACTAACAAAAACATAATTCTTTAAAGGGATTATTCATAAATTGAAACTGAGTTATGAATATTCTTCTGCAAATAGATCCCCCTAAATCTGACACACTGGAAATTTAAAGTGAAATGAAATAGAGTATCTGGTATCTTAAGGTCTTAAAATCTTAGTGATCTTAAAATGAGTCAATAATTGTGTGTGTGTGTGTGTGTGTGTGTGTGTGTGTGTGTGTGTGTGTGTGTGTGTGTGTGTGTGTGTGTGTGTGTGTGTGTGTAACATGTGTGACATGTAAGGCATGTGTTCACGTGTGTTTGCTGTTATACATCCTGTGGAAGTTAGAGACGGTTAAATTCCTCAGAGTTTTTGGGGATGTGACAAACATGGCAACAAGCCACGACTCGTCAACAAGAACCGCATGTCTCAGAAACTGAATGTGCTGCTGAACATGAGCCTGGCATGTTCAGACAACTCTACAACACCACACAATGTATACATTCTCCACCTGTCACATCTGTGTTGTTGTGGTTGATCACTGGTTGGTCTGCCTCTAACCTATGCCTTTTCTGAGTTTCTTTATGATATAAGACATCTTTTGGGGATGGTTTGATCTATATCTGGTTGCAATTCCTTGACTTGAACTTGATCAAGCTAAAATGTGACCACTTCAACCTTATTTGGGGTTGAGGTAGTGCAAAATCTTCCATCTACAGTGCTGTGTAGGATATACATGGTTCTTTTGGTTGGACTGATTAAACCTTGAATTTTAAATTGCAAAAAATAATATTAATGTAACGTGTTTTAACGTTTCCACAGTGTAACATATGCAGTCATTATAACAGATCTAAACGATGGTGAGACATTACACATGGTGGAGTTTTGTTTGTTTATTTTTTCTAAAAAAAAGTTGATACCTTATTAACCTATTGTTCTGTGAAGAGAATCAAGGTTAGTCTGCTGCTGTGGCCTGGAGGAAACGTGCAGACATGACTGAGTCTAACAAGTGACAAAGACCTAATTTGTCTGTAATTAGTCCTTTGAAATAACATGTTGAAGAGGAATGACACCTGGCTCCTGTCAGGCTTGGATAAACAATCGCATTCTTGTTAAGATGGGCAGATATTTCTTGATATTTGATATCAGATGATAATTTTCTTTCCAGAGTAAAAGAAAAACCCCACCAGAATTGTGCTGCATGGTCACAATGGAATCTTTTTTAATCTTTTGGGGAGATGATTTCATTTTCATTTCATTTCTACGTAAGTGTCCTATTAGTGGTGCAATTGTAATTCTGGCACTCTTGTCCGATCATGTTCAAATCATTTCTATAAATGTGGCCAACATTCTTCATATGTCACTTTATGAGTCATATTTTCAGTTCATTTTAATTTTGTTGCTTGAGAGTCCATAATTGTATTGTTCAGTCTCTATCTGTAACAACAAGCGCCATTTTTATTTGTTTTGTTGTACTTTACAGCCTGCTGGCTTTGTATTCAGTGTACAGATATGAGAATGACACTGATGTTCACATCTAACCCGAAAGAAAAGAAATCCTATATTATTTATTTTGACTGAGTTTTCTAATTTACTTGTCCTATTTTTGAGTTCTCATTGTCTCCTTAAATCTTGTTTATATTGAAGTCTGCTGACATTGAGAAACCTGCGCCTTCCAAATGCCTTTTGGAATTTGTAGTCCCCTAAATATTGCAGCTCTACATAATAGATCCAAGCATGTAGATACCCATACAGTAACCTTATGCATGCTATGATGAATGCCAGTGTATTACAATTACATACAGTTTTTTAGGAAGCATTACAGTTTTTCCACCAACTAGTTAATGGTGAATATGTGTACCTTTAGATAAAGTGTTAGCCTAGTTGTTTTTTTAAATTTTCTTACATTTGTCCAGTGTTTTGTATACAGATTAACTCTGTGTTGAACGGCAATATTCATCACACATGTTCTTACAATCACAAGGAGAAAACAATAAAGATATTGCAGAACTGTGTTAAGACAAAGGTGACAAAAAATGGTGATTAGTCATGTACAGGCTTTCTGCCTAATTTTCATTTCTTGGTGTCAGTATTGTGTAACATAGACTGCAGACCACACACACATACATACAAGCTTTTGTCTTCATACAAGTGCACAACTCATCAAAATATAAAACAAATATCTAGACATGCTAATGCAGAAATGTAAAATTGTATATCTTTAAAAGGGATATTTTATGTCAGACAGCAGCACATCTTAGTCATCATACTTTCTTCTAGAAATATAATTGAAGTTATATTTGTTTTGTTTTTTGGGGTTGTTTTTTAGTTGAATTTTTATTTTTTTTTGATGGAACATTTAATGTCTTTGTGGGGGAAACCTGAGCACCAGGAGAAAACCCACACAAACACTTGGAGAACTCCACACAGAAGCAAGATGGTGATGTTTCTGTGCTGCCCTGAATGGCACAGTTCACTTTGACACATCTCTGGAGGAGCCTAGCATACAATGACAGATCTTTTTTTCTTTATTGACAATGTCTTTGTGGGGAAAACCTGAGCACCAGGTGAAAACCCAAGCAGACACTTGGAGAACTCCACACAGAAACAAGATGGTGGTGTTTCTTGATGGTAGAAAGATGGATGGATGGAGGAACAGGGGGATGGAGGGAAGATAGAAGGATGAAGGGGGCAGGAAGAGGAAGCTAGTGTTGTGCGACCTGAGTCGAACAACAAGGAGCCTCCTCCTCCTCAGCTTGGCTGTCACAGCTTTTCTTTTTGTGGATCCAGCTCAAAAATCCCTTCTTCTTCTTCTCCTCTGTTTATGTCCCTGATGTGACACTTGTTCCCTTATTACACATTACTCTTTCTTCCAGACTCCTCTCCGAGTCCTCTTCTTTCTGGTGAAGGGAGTTCTTCTCGTCCTCCACCAGTTTAGATGTCTTCTCCGAGTCCTGTTGTTTCTGGATCAACTGCTCTTTGAATTTCTCCTTTAGGGCGTTGTATTCTCCCTGCCAAGCTTTGTAGGTCTGGAGAAATTCAACTCTGCAGCTCCTCAGCTCACTAGTTTCTGTCTCTGTCAGCTTCTGGGAGTGTCGTTCAATCTCTTGTTTGTCCTTATTTCTCAATTCCTGGTTTTTGTCTTTTTCTGTCTTCTCATTTTTCATTTTCAGGTGAAGCTCCTCCACTTTTTTCTTTTCCTTCACCAGCTGTTTTTCGGTGGCCTCACAGCTCTGTTGTTTAGTGGCCATCTCCTCTGTGAATTTCTCCTGCCGAGCGTTGTATTGGGTCTGCCAAGCGTTGTTGCTTTGAAATTTAGCACTAACTAGCAACTGTGAGCTTGTGAGAGAGATCATGGTTGTTCCTCTGAAGATCCAGGATCTCTTTGTCCTTCTGGAGGAGTTGTTGCTCCATCCTTTTTAACTTCTGCTGCAAGTCATTCTGCAGCACAGCGCTCTCCTGGACTTTTTTTCTTTTCTGACTGCGGTCATTACGTCATTTTCCTACTTTCTCAAGAGTTGGATTATGTCCTCATTTTTAGATTGGAGGTGTTTTTCGAGGGAGGATACCTGTGCCTCAAACGATGAAATGGTCTCGTAACTATTCTTAAACTCAGTTTTAAACTCCTTCTCCCTGAGCTCCAGAAGTTCCTCCAGTCTGTCAATCTGCCATTTATAATTGTGCAATGTTTTGCAAAGCTTCTTCTTATTAATTAGTAAGTCTGATTTATCCACTGTATCCTGCAGGCGCTCAGTCCTCCAGTTAGCACAGTCAAGGTACCTTTGCAGAGGGTGGAGATCTTGCGTAGTCGTGAAGAGCAGTGTCAACAAACCTAACACACCGCTCTTGGATAGTCCTTGGATTTTGGCTTTGTTCCACTGTCTGAACTGTTAATTGGCTCTGATAGACTATACTACAGTCGACTGTATATATATTTGAATTATTATTTTTTTAAGTGGGAGTAGCTAATTGCACTCCTGGTTCCTGAAATTCATTCATTTTTTCTCACATGTTAAGTGATTGGCAGTTGAACCGTCTGTAGTTTTAAAAACGTTCATGTTGAATCACCAGAACAAAAGATGATCCGCGTGCTGCAAGGATTTGTGTATGTCCAACAAACAGCAACCTCTGTGGCTGGGAAATTAAGTCAATGCGGAGGTGCCAAAAAACTGTAATCCCTCAAGAGGCTGCTTGATGCTGGCTACAAAACCTTTCAACCCTTCTCTATTAAACTTATACTTGTCTCAGTTTTCTCAACCCTCTCCTTTTCTCCAGAACCCTTTGTTTGATCTACCCATCCCTTTTCTCATCCATTCACTCTCCCTTTCCTCCTATCATTCTCTTGTATTTGATCCTGCACATACCTCTCCCATTCCTCCTTTTCTAGATACGGTCTGGGGCCAATAATCACCACAGGTGACTTTACTCCAGAAACCTATTCCCCACATTGAGTCTCCTCCTTCCCCACCTCCAATACATCCTCAACATCCTTATATTTCTTTAATTCATTAAAGCTTACAAATCACAATGCAGCATTACTGTGGCTCATGAATAAATAATCAATAACAAGTAAAGATCCAAGAAGAGAAAAAACAAGATAACTGAACATCATCCTAAAGACACTGAAACATACTGTATTTGTGCTATATGTAAATAAAATGTGTACAGATTGTGCAGTATATTGACTTTAGGAGGAGCTACCCCATATCAGGCCTCCCTTAGCAAAGTTTTTTTGGCCTTTATTGATGGTACAGCTGGAGATCGACAGGAAACGCGGGGAGAGAGATGGGGAGTGACATGCAGGAAAAGGCCGCACAGGTAGGGAGTCAAACCTGGGCCTCCGCAGTGACCCTTCGCATATGGGGCAGCTGCTTAAGCTACCGAGCTAAACACCACCCCCTTGCTCAGCAATCTTCGCCCAGGGTGCAAATGTGGCCAGGACCGGCGCTGCATGTATGAACAAGTGGAGTTCTATTGAGTTCAGGGGAAAAGGCAGTCTACATCACGGGGCTGCCAGGCCTGTGTGTCAGACCTGCAGATACAAGAGAGAGTTTTTTTTAATTAACAGTTTATTTGGAGGGGAGGGCTCGTTGTTGTTGTGCACGACATAGAGCTGCAGAGACGAGCGTTTTGGAAGCCCTTTGTTATGCAGGTATTTACTGTTGTGCACGCTTTAGGCCAGGTAAACCATACAAACCCCTTATTAGCATTATCATTGTTTGCACTTGATAGGCTTTTTGGTCTCCCAGTGTCACAGATCACAGAGCGGAGAATGCAGCTGGTTTGAGTACTGTATACAGTAGCCTTGTGATTTGAGTGTGCTCATGAACATGAATGACTCCTTTTCATTTTCGTCCATTCCATAGGCTAAATGGAGTAAAGCGTAAATGGAAAGAATATGTATGAAATAAGTCAAGTATGTTTGGTTTTAATAAATTTTGCAGTATATGTTATGTTTTTATTCTACATGGACACCACTGTTTATTTTCCACTATGCCCCCCTCCATTATAATAATACACCGCACAGCTTTTGAAAGTTCAGAGATAAGTCTTGCAAAAGTCCACGGTGACTCTCGTTTGCCAAAATGTCTGTACGGCCCTTTACTGCGTGTCATTCCCCGTCTCTCTGCCCCCTCCTTCCTGTCTCTCTTCAGCTGTCATATCCATAAAAGGCCCAAAAATATACTTATAAACTGACCTTACGAGCGAAGTTTTCTTTAATAAAACGTTTATGTTGGCATGTTGTTGTTGTGCGGGACATAGAGTTGCAGATACGAGCGGCTGCAGCGCTCAGTGTTATCTTATCACTATATCTTATCAACTTTTTTTTTCCTATCAACTGATCCGCTGATCGGCTCACCCGCTCACCCCAGCGTATCTGTTCAGATGTGTCTTAGTTTAGACAGACCTCACTGCTCCTCCCCGTGGACAAATGAGGTATTGCAGCTGGTTTTCACACAGGCTGCTTAGGGGCGTTTCCAGTCAGGGCCTCACTGACTACGTCATCGCGGGGGATTACATTTCATTCATGGACCAGCGAAGGACCTGTGAAGGACCAGTCACGGTCCCGTCACGGACACAGGGGAACTTTTAAGTTGCTACATCTGTAGTGAGTCCATGACAGAACCCCCCCCACGAGGAACGGCCCCAGAAGTCCCAAAGAAAGAGACAGAGACAAGCCGGGCGGGTGGGAGAGGGTCCAGGAGGACGGCTGGAATTCCTCAGAATGGTCAGAGTCCATGGCCTCGTCTTCTGAGGCCAGTCGCGTCCCATCCTGAGGATCACCCGCACCTGGTTCTGAGTCGGACTCAGGTACATAGGATTGGGCACCGCGTGGCCGGGGAATGGGAGACAGGCAGCCAGCATTCTGGGAGCCCTGTGGACGACCCCTCTTGATGGATGGCTGGTTAGGGTGCTGACGATGGAAGTCAGAGATCAGAGTCCTGTCCACAATCCTCTGGGCGGGAATCCAAGACCTCTCCTCCGGACCATATCCCTCCCAGTTCACTAGGTATTGGAGACCCCTGCCACGTCGTCGAGAACGGAGCAGCCGTCGGACGGTGTACACAGGACCTCCATCCACGATACAAGGGGGAGGAGGCGGTGGTGCTGCCGGGACCAGAGGGCTTTCATGAACAGGTTTGAGCCTGGAAACGTGGAACATTGTGTACCTTCATGGACCATGGTAGTTGGAGTCTGACTGCAGATGGGTTGATGATTCTCTGAACGGGAAATGGACCGACGACCTTGGGTGCCAGTTTTTGTGACTCAACTCGAAGAGGTAGATCCTGGGCCGAGACCCACACCTTTTGACCGACTTGGTAGGCAGGAGCAGGACTTCTCCGTCAGTTAGCTCCGGTGGCATAGCTGGTGGCGGATTTAGGGAGAGTGGTCCTAGCCTGGGACCAGGTACCACGGCAACGACGAGCATAGGCTAGGGCAGAAGGGCAGGTAATATTCCCTTCTTGGCTGGCAAATAGGGGTGGTTATTATCTGTAGACGCACTGGAATGGGGACAGACCAGTGGCAGTGCTGGTCAGGGAATTGTGAGCATACTCCACAACAGGTGTTGTGCCCAGGCTCAGGGGTTTCGTGAGGCCATGCAACGGAGTGCCTTCTCCAACTCCTGATTGATTCGTTCTGCCTGACCATTTGACTGGGGGTGGAAGCCAGATGTAAGGCTGGCAGTGGCTCCCAATAGGTGACAGAACTCTTTCCAAAAGGAGGATGCGAACTGTGGACCCCTATCAGACACAATATCCTTAGGCAGACCATGGATCCTGAATACCTGTTCGAGGACAATCTGGGCAGTCTCCTTTGCAGATGGCAGTTTAGCTAGTGGAATAAAGTGAGCCATTTTGCTGAAGCGATCAACAATGGTGAGTATCACAGTGTTTCCATCTGAAGGGGGTAGACCAGAGACAAAGTCCAGAGCTACGTGGGACCAGGGCCGCATGGGTATTGGAAGGGGCTGGAGGAGGCCTGCGGGACTGCATGACTGGATGTCTTGTTTTGATTACAGGTGGGGCAAGCCTTTAAAAAGTCACGGATATCCCTCCTTAGAGAGGGCCACCAAAAGCGCTGGGAGAGCAGGTGGAGGGTGCAGGAAACCCCAGGGTGACAGGCTAGTCGTGAATCATGCCCCCACTGGATCACTTGGGAGTGGAGGGTTTCTGGGACAAAGAGACGGTCCGGGGGACAGGTGCTTGGGCCGGGTTGGGTGAGGATGGCCTCCCTCACCTGCTCCTCAACAATCCATGTCAGGGTGGCTACCACACAGGGGCAGGGAGAATAGATGTTGGGACCTCAGCAGGAGTTTCATCTTTCAGGGCATCAGGTTTTGTGTTGCGAGAGCTGGGCCGATAGGAGAGGGTAAAATTAAAGCGAGTGAAGAAGAGAGACCAACGTCTCTGACAGGAGTTCAACCTCTTGGCAGCCTGGATGTATTGGAGGTTTTTGTGGTCTGTCCAGACTGAGAATGGAAGCTTACTCCCCTCCAGCCAATGGCACTACTCCTCCAGGGCAAATTTGACGGCCAGCAGCTCTCGATTGCCGATGTCGTGATTGCACTCTGTGGGTGACAGTCTACGGGAGTAGAAAGCACATGGGTGCATCTTGCCGTCCTCAGCCGACCTCTGGGAGAGTACTGCTTCGACGCCCACATTGGACGCATCCACCTCCACAACAAACTGCCGTTCCTCATCTGGCATACGGAGGATTGGGGCTGAGGTGAACCGAGCTTTGAGAGACTGGAATGCTCTGCCAGCTGCAGGGGTCCATTCAAACGGGCGTGTGGTGCTGGTCAACGAGGTGAGAGGAGCTGCCACCGCACTGTATCCGCGGATAAATCTCCTATAGAAATTGGCGAAGCCCAGGAACTACTGCAGTTTTTTACGGCTCTCTTGGATGGGCCATGAAGACACTGCCGAGACCTTTGCTGGATCCATCTGGATGCGCCCCTCCGACACAATGAATCCCAGGAAGGACGTGGTCCGGACATGAAACTCGCACTTTTCCGCTTTGACATACAGCAAGTTCTTAAGGAGGCGATGGAGTACAGACTGGACATGATGGACGTGTTCAGATTGGGTCTTCGAGAAAATCAAAATATCATATAAATAAACAAAAACAAACTTTTTAAGCGTGTCACGGAGGATTTCGTTCACCAAGGCTTGAAAAACTGCGGGGGCATTTGTAAGGCCGAAGGGCATGACCAGGTACTCATTATGGCCTATTGGTGTGTTAAAAGCAGTCTTCCACTCATCCCCTTCTCTCACCCGTACCAGGTGATAGGCGTTTCGGAGGTCAAGCTTTGTGAAGATGGTGGACCCTTGAATGCAGATTATAGCAGTGTCGTTCAAACCCCTGTAATCTATACAGGGGCAGAGTGAACTGTCCTTAGAAATCCCAGGCCAGGCCGTTGAGGAAGAGGGGCGGATTATGCCGGCCGCCAGAGAGTCATTAATATAGTCCTCCATAGCTTTTCTTTCAGGGGAAGAGAGAGAGTACAGGCGGCCTCTTGGGGGAGCAGTTCCTGGCAGAAGATCGATTGCACAGTCATACGGTCTATTGGGTGGTAGTGACGTGGCCTTGGCTTTGTTAAACACCGCTCTGAGCTCATGGTAACACACTGGGACATTGGAGATGTCTGGGGCTGGAGTAGCAGGGTCCGGGTTGATGGACAGAACAGCTCTCGTTAGACAGGTCAAGTGGCAGTCTCTTCTCCATTCTCTGATCATGCCTGTCTCCCAGTCGAGATGGGGGTTATGTTTGCGAAGCCATGTGCCATTATTAGGGGGGCCATGGTGTGGGTCACTGTGTCGAGTTGGTGTCCGTCTAAGGCCCGTGCAGGAACGTGTGGGGAGAGGTGGTGGCACTCTATTCCCAGCTGGCCTCAGCCCCAGAGTCCACTTGACTGGCTCTGGGACGTGGATGGAGGGGGCAACTGGGTAGTGGGCTCACCCCTAGTGTGGACAGAGGACTGGGTGGAGCGTCCCTTCTCTCTTTGGCGGACCTGGATTCGTTGGTCAATGCAAATTGCCAATGCGATGGCATCGTCCAGAGTCTTGTGTTATGGAATTTTCTCTTTTTGGGTTACACAAGGTCACGTGTGAAGCCTTGTGATCCACAGCAGTATTAACTGTTTGTCTTTGTCTGGGTGCCACCATATCTCAACACTGTGGTGTCCAGGGTCGAAGAGACCTGTTGCTGCATTCCTAGACATAATAGATAGCTAATTGTTGACGTTCCATTAGCATGAACAGACAACAGTGTCTCCAGACTAGAATGTGTTGAAGGTGAACACGAACATGGGTAAATGCATTCCCTTTGACTATTTTGGGCGTAAAGAATTTGTGGCGTCATCTATGAGGGTTTAAAGTGTGACCACCAGCATGAGTTCGTCAGAATGTGAGACAGACTCAAGCACTTTAGGTGTACTTTGAGAGTGTCTCTAGTTCTCCTTGGCCAAGTGTCAATAAATAATACAGCATAAGACATCAGAGGCTCCTGAACACTTTCTTCCTTCCTGACCTCACCATTGACCTTTGACTTCAGCAATTTCTCCACAACATCTTGGGCGGGTCGTGAGAGACGAGCTCATCTTTGAGATAATCAGACAGACTGTGAAGGAAGGCGTCGACCAATGCGGGCATATTCCACAAGCTGCGGCCAGCCAGGGTGCGGAAGTCGATTGAAAAGTCCGCCACCGTTCGGTTACCCTGGTGTATTCGCATCAGTTCCTGTGATGCCTCTGCTGACGAGGAACCGCCGTCGAACACCTTCTCCATCTCCTTCGCAAAGGCATTGAAAGAGGCACAGGCAGGGGTCTGGCGGTCGAATTCAGCTGCTCCCTACAGTCGAGCTCGGCCCGTCAGATGCGTGATTACGTATCCCACCTTGGTAGCTTCTGATGCAACGGTTCGAGGCTGCAATGCAAACTGGACTCGGCAACTTGTTAGGAAAGCGCATACTTGTCTTGGATCCCCATCAAAGTGCTCAGGGTTTCCGATTTTGGGCTCAGGGGCATCCAGAGCTGGGGCTGGTCTCACTGGAACTTGGATGTTGGGACCTTGGCTGCCCAGGTCTGGGATGCTGGGGTCTGGAGACACTGGTGCAGATGGAATGGTCAGTTGAGTGAGCAGCTCAATGACCTGGGCCAGTTGTTGTTCCTGGCCCTGGATTCGCTGTTGATGCTGGTGGCCGAGCCGGACCAGGGAGGCGATGTTGCCGGTCATCCTTCTCATGTCATTCTCTGCACGTCCCAAACGCTGGGTTTAAATGCACAGAGAGAGCAGAGGATAATGAGGGACAGGTGTGAAAACAGGTGTGCTGAGTGAGTAAAATTGGTGGCAATTAACAGGCCTATCTTGTGAGTCCATGACACTCACAGTGAAATACACTCTGTTGTATATTTTAGGTTATATATATGCGCATGTGGTTCGGGAAATGGCTGCGGAGCGTTGTTGCACTGGAATGTTGAGCACATACTCTCTGGTACACTGAGCTCTCTCTTAATTAAATACAAAATCAAGGTGCTGCTTGTCCTCCCAGTCGACTGCAGCCTGGTAGACCTCTGCCTCTCTAGATGCTGCTGATGCCTCCTTCTGCAGCTGTAGAATGTGGAGGTCTGCTTCCACCTCTGCTTGGCGGTGTGCTGCCTCAGCCAACACTCTCTGTATTCCTTCCTCAATACGGGCTCCTTCTCTAAGCACTGTGGCTTCTTCCTCAGCATAAGCAATCTTTACTTTAAATGCTTCTGCTTTGGCTTTTGATTTCATTGTGGCGCTGCTGGTTTGTGACCGCATGTCCAGTGTTAGCTGTCCTTTGTCATCGTCTGGGGACAGCATTTCATCGCAGCGATGTTTGGGAGAGTGTGTGTCACAGTCTGCTTCCCTTTCACCTGCCTCTCAGTAATTTTCCATTCCCTCTCCACTCACCTGCCAGCCACGCCCCCCTCATCAGACCTACTCCCCTCACCTGCTTCTTGACTTACCTGCTTCCCATCACCAATCAAGCTAGGATTTAAGCTCTCCCAGCTCACTCACTCTCTGCCAGATTGTTCTCTATGCTCACGCAAGATTTTCCAGCACTCTTCTTCGGACTGATCTCCTGCTGCCGACTCTGCCTGCCTCGTCTCCTGTTAGTGCTGGCTTCTTCTTCGTCCAGAAGAAAGATAAATCTCTTCGGCCCTGTATTGATTATCGAGGCCTGAATGACATAACTGTCAAGAACCGCTACCCCCCTTCCTCTCATCTCCTCTGCCTTTGAGCTCCTGGAGGGGGCCACCATATTTTCCAAATTGGACCTTCGCAACGCCTACCATTTGGTCCGCATCCGGGAGGGGGATGGAAGGGGGGGTGGAAGACAGCCTTCATCACCCCCACTGGACACTACGAGTATCTAGTCATGCCCTTCGGCCTCACCAACGCCCCTGCTGTCTTCCAGGCCCTGGTTAATGACGTGCTCCGGGACATGTTGAATAAGTACGTGTTTGTTTACCTGGATGACATACTGATCTTTTCCAAGACCAAGGAGGAACACATCCACCACATCCAAGAAGTTCTGCAGTGGCTCCTTGAGAACTCTCTCTTTGTCAAAGCCGAGAAGTGCGAGTTTCACTCCTCCTCTGTGTCCTTCTTGGGTTTCATCGTGGGTCCTGGGAGCATCCAGATGGACCCCGCCAAGGTGTTAGCTGTCTCAGATTGGCCCACTCCTGAGTCTCGCAAACAACTGCAACGGTTCCTGGGCTTCGCCAACTTTTACCAGAGGTTCATCAGGGGTTACAGCATGGTAGCCGCTCCTCTCACGGCTCTGACTTCCTCCAAGGTGCCGTTCCAGTGGTCATCCGCAGCCAATGAGGCCTTCCGGTCCCTCAAAGCCAGGTTCACGTCAGCCCCTATCCTCCAAATGCCTGACCCAGAAAGGCAATTTGTGGTGGAGGTGGACGCCTCTGACGTGGGAGTAGGAGGGGTGCTCTCCCAGCGGGCGGCCAAAGACCAGAAGCTCCATCCATGCACCTTCTTCTCCCGGCGACTGACCCCGGCTGAGAGGAATTACGACATCGGCAATCGAGAGCTTCTGGCAGTCAAACTGGCTCTGGAGGAGTGGCGTCACTGGCTGAAAGGAACTACGGTGCCGTTTTTGGTCTGGACCGACCACAAAAATCTGCAATACATTCGGTCAGCCAAGAGGCTGAACTCCCGACAGGCCAGATGGGCTCTGTTTCTGACCAGATTTAACTTTTCCCTCTCCTACCGGCTGGGGTCCCGCAACGTGACAAAGGTGACAAAAAATGGTGATTAGTCATGTACAGGCTTTCTGCCTAATTTTCATTTCTTGGTGTCAGTATTGTGTAACATAGACTGCAGACCACACACACATACATACAAGCTTTTGTCTTCATACAAGTGCACAACTCATCAAAATATAAAACAAATATCTAGACATGCTAATGCAGAAATGTAAAATTGTATATCTTTAAAAGGGATATTTTATGTCAGACAGCAGCACATCTTAGTCATCATACTTTCTTCTAGAAATATAATTGAAGTTATATTTGTTTTGTTTTTTGGGGTTGTTTTTTAGTTGAATTTTTATTTTTTTTGATGGAACATTTAATGTCTTTGTGGGGGAAACCTGAGCACCAGGAGAAAACCCACACAAACACTTGGAGAACTCCACACAGAAGCAAGATGGTGATGTTTCTGTGCTGCCCTGAATGGCACAGTTCACTTTGACACATCTCTGGAGGAGCCTAGCATACAATGACAGATCTTTTTTTCTTTATTGACAATGTCTTTGTGGGGAAAACCTGAGCACCAGGTGAAAACCCAAGCAGACACTTGGAGAACTCCACACAGAAACAAGATGGTGGTGTTTCTTGATGGTAGAAAGATGGATGGATGGAGGAACAGGGGGATGGAGGGAAGATAGAAGGATGAAGGGGGCAGGAAGAGGAAGCTAGTGTTGTGCGACCTGAGTCGAACAACAAGGAGCCTCCTCCTCCTCAGCTTGGCTGTCACAGCTTTTCTTTTTGTGGATCCAGCTCAAAAATCCCTTCTTCTTCTTCTCCTCTGTTTATGTCCCTGATGTGACACTTGTTCCCTTATTACACATTACTCTTTCTTCCAGACTCCTCTCCGAGTCCTCTTCTTTCTGGTGAAGGGAGTTCTTCTCGTCCTCCACCAGTTTAGATGTCTTCTCCGAGTCCTGTTGTTTCTGGATCAACTGCTCTTTGAATTTCTCCTTTAGGGCGTTGTATTCTCCCTGCCAAGCTTTGTAGGTCTGGAGAAATTCAACTCTGCAGCTCCTCAGCTCACTAGTTTCTGTCTCTGTCAGCTTCTGGGAGTGTCGTTCAATCTCTTGTTTGTCCTTATTTCTCAATTCCTGGTTTTTGTCTTTTTCTGTCTTCTCATTTTTCATTTTCAGGTGAAGCTCCTCCACTTTTTTCTTTTCCTTCACCAGCTGTTTTTCGGTGGCCTCACAGCTCTGTTGTTTAGTGGCCATCTCCTCTGTGAATTTCTCCTGCCGAGCGTTGTATTGGGTCTGCCAAGCGTTGTTGCTTTGAAATTTAGCACTAACTAGCAACTGTGAGCTTGTGAGAGAGATCATGGTTGTTCCTCTGAAGATCCAGGATCTCTTTGTCCTTCTGGAGGAGTTGTTGCTCCATCCTTTTTAACTTCTGCTGCAAGTCATTCTGCAGCACAGCGCTCTCCTGGACTTTTTTTCTTTTCTGACTGCGGTCATTACGTCATTTTCCTACTTTCTCAAGAGTTGGATTATGTCCTCATTTTTAGATTGGAGGTGTTTTTCGAGGGAGGATACCTGTGCCTCAAACGATGAAATGGTCTCGTAACTATTCTTAAACTCAGTTTTAAACTCCTTCTCCCTGAGCTCCAGAAGTTCCTCCAGTCTGTCAATCTGCCATTTATAATTGTGCAATGTTTTGCAAAGCTTCTTCTTATTAATTAGTAAGTCTGATTTATCCACTGTATCCTGCAGGCGCTCAGTCCTCCAGTTAGCACAGTCAAGGTACCTTTGCAGAGGGTGGAGATCTTGCGTAGTCGTGAAGAGCAGTGTCAACAAACCTAACACACCGCTCTTGGATAGTCCTTGGATTTTGGCTTTGTTCCACTGTCTGAACTGTTAATTGGCTCTGATAGACTATACTACAGTCGACTGTATATATATTTGAATTATTATTTTTTTAAGTGGGAGTAGCTAATTGCACTCCTGGTTCCTGAAATTCATTCATTTTTTCTCACATGTTAAGTGATTGGCAGTTGAACCGTCTGTAGTTTTAAAAACGTTCATGTTGAATCACCAGAACAAAAGATGATCCGCGTGCTGCAAGGATTTGTGTATGTCCAACAAACAGCAACCTCTGTGGCTGGGAAATTAAGTCAATGCGGAGGTGCCAAAAAACTGTAATCCCTCAAGAGGCTGCTTGATGCTGGCTACAAAACCTTTCAACCCTTCTCTATTAAACTTATACTTGTCTCAGTTTTCTCAACCCTCTCCTTTTCTCCAGAACCCTTTGTTTGATCTACCCATCCCTTTTCTCATCCATTCACTCTCCCTTTCCTCCTATCATTCTCTTGTATTTGATCCTGCACATACCTCTCCCATTCCTCCTTTTCTAGATACGGTCTGGGGCCAATAATCACCACAGGTGACTTTACTCCAGAAACCTATTCCCCACATTGAGTCTCCTCCTTCCCCACCTCCAATACATCCTCAACATCCTTATATTTCTTTAATTCATTAAAGCTTACAAATCACAATGCAGCATTACTGTGGCTCATGAATAAATAATCAATAACAAGTAAAGATCCAAGAAGAGAAAAAACAAGATAACTGAACATCATCCTAAAGACACTGAAACATACTGTATTTGTGCTATATGTAAATAAAATGTGTACAGATTGTGCAGTATATTGACTTTAGGAGGAGCTACCCCATATCAGGCCTCCCTTAGCAAAGTTTTTTTGGCCTTTATTGATGGTACAGCTGGAGATCGACAGGAAACGCGGGGAGAGAGATGGGGAGTGACATGCAGGAAAAGGCCGCACAGGTAGGGAGTCAAACCTGGGCCTCCGCAGTGACCCTTCGCATATGGGGCAGCTGCTTAAGCTACCGAGCTAAACACCACCCCCTTGCTCAGCAATCTTCGCCCAGGGTGCAAATGTGGCCAGGACCGGCGCTGCATGTATGAACAAGTGGAGTTCTATTGAGTTCAGGGGAAAAGGCAGTCTACATCACGGGGCTGCCAGGCCTGTGTGTCAGACCTGCAGATACAAGAGAGAGTTTTTTTTAATTAACAGTTTATTTGGAGGGGAGGGCTCGTTGTTGTTGTGCACGACATAGAGCTGCAGAGACGAGCGTTTTGGAAGCCCTTTGTTATGCAGGTATTTACTGTTGTGCACGCTTTAGGCCAGGTAAACCATACAAACCCCTTATTAGCATTATCATTGTTTGCACTTGATAGGCTTTTTGGTCTCCCAGTGTCACAGATCACAGAGCGGAGAATGCAGCTGGTTTGAGTACTGTATACAGTAGCCTTGTGATTTGAGTGTGCTCATGAACATGAATGACTCCTTTTCATTTTCGTCCATTCCATAGGCTAAATGGAGTAAAGCGTAAATGGAAAGAATATGTATGAAATAAGTCAAGTATGTTTGGTTTTAATAAATTTTGCAGTATATGTTATGTTTTTATTCTACGTGGACACCACTGTTTATTTTCCACTATGCCCCCCTCCATTATAATAATACACCGCACAGCTTTTGAAAGTTCAGAGATAAGTCTTGCAAAAGTCCACGGTGACTCTCGTTTGCCAAAATGTCTGTACGGCCCTTTACTGCGTGTCATTCCCCGTCTCTCTGCCCCCTCCTTCCTGTCTCTCTTCAGCTGTCATATCCATAAAAGGCCCAAAAATATACTTATAAACGGACCTTACGAGCGAAGTTTTCTTTAATAAAACGTTTATGTTGGCATGTTGTTGTTGTGCGGGACATAGAGTTGCAGATACGAGCGGCTGCAGCGCTCAGTGTTATCTTATCACTATATCTTATCAACTTTTTTTTTCCTATCAACTGATCCGCTGATCGGCTCACCCGCTCACCCCAGCGTATCTGTTCAGATGTGTCTTAGTTTAGACAGACCTCACTGCTCCTCCCCGTGGACAAATGAGGTATTGCAGCTGGTTTTCACACAGGCTGCTTAGGGGCGTTTCCAGTCAGGGCCTCACTGACTACGTCATCGCGGGGGATTACATTTCATTCATGGACCAGCGAAGGACCTGTGAAGGACCAGTCACGGTCCCGTCACGGACACAGGGGAACTTTTAAGTTGCTACATCTGTAGTGAGTCCATGACAGAACCCCCCCCACGAGGAACGGCCCCAGAAGTCCCAAAGAAAGAGACAGAGACAAGCCGGGCGGGTGGGAGAGGGTCCAGGAGGACGGCTGGAATTCCTCAGAATGGTCAGAGTCCATGGCCTCGTCTTCTGAGGCCAGTCGCGTCCCATCCTGAGGATCACCCGCACCTGGTTCTGAGTCGGACTCAGGTACATAGGATTGGGCACCGCGTGGCCGGGGAATGGGAGACAGGCAGCCAGCATTCTGGGAGCCCTGTGGACGACCCCTCTTGATGGATGGCTGGTTAGGGTGCTGACGATGGAAGTCAGAGATCAGAGTCCTGTCCACAATCCTCTGGGCGGGAATCCAAGACCTCTCCTCCGGACCATATCCCTCCCAGTTCACTAGGTATTGAAGACCCCTGCCACGTCGTCGAGAACGGAGCAGCCGTCGGACGGTGTACACAGGACCTCCATCCACGATACAAGGGGGAGGAGGCGGTGGTGCTGCCGGGACCAGAGGGCTTTCATGAACAGGTTTGAGCCTGGAAACGTGGAACATTGTGTACCTTCATGGACCATGGTAGTTGGAGTCTAACTGCAGATGGGTTGATGATTCTCTGAACGGGAAATGGACCGACGACCTTGGGTGCCAGTTTTTGTGACTCAACTCGAAGAGGTAGATCCTGGGCCGAGACCCACACCTTTTGACCGACTTGGTAGGCAGGAGCAGGACTTCTCCGTCAGTTAGCTCCGGTGGCATAGCTGGTGGCGGATTTAGGGAGAGTGGTCCTAGCCTGGGACCAGGTACCACGGCAACGACGAGCATAGGCTAGGGCAGAAGGGCAGGTAATATTCCCTTCTTGGCTGGCAAATAGGGGTGGTTATTATCTGTAGACGCACTGGAATGGGGACAGACCAGTGGCAGTGCTGGTCAGGGAATTGTGAGCATACTCCACAACAGGTGTTGTGCCCAGGCTCAGGGGTTTCGTGAGGCCATGCAACGGAGTGCCTTCTCCAACTCCTGATTGATTCGTTCTGCCTGACCATTTGACTGGGGGTGGAAGCCAGATGTAAGGCTGGCAGTGGCTCCCAATAGGTGACAGAACTCTTTCCAAAAGGAGGATGCGAACTGTGGACCCCTATCAGACACAATATCCTTAGGCAGACCATGGATCCTGAATACCTGTTCGAGGACAATCTGGGCAGTCTCCTTTGCAGATGGCAGTTTAGCTAGTGGAATAAAGTGAGCCATTTTGCTGAAGCGATCAACAATGGTGAGTATCACAGTGTTTCCATCTGAAGGGGGTAGACCAGAGACAAAGTCCAGAGCTACGTGGGACCAGGGCCGCATGGGTATTGGAAGGGGCTGGAGGAGGCCTGCGGGACTGCATGACTGGATGTCTTGTTTTGATTACAGGTGGGGCAAGCCTTTAAAAAGTCACGGATATCCCTCCTTAGAGAGGGCCACCAAAAGCGCTGGGAGAGCAGGTGGAGGGTGCAGGAAACCCCAGGGTGACAGGCTAGTCGTGAATCATGCCCCCACTGGATCACTTGGGAGTGGAGGGTTTCTGGGACAAAGAGACGGTCCGGGGGACAGGTGCTTGGGCCGGGTTGGGTGAGGATGGCCTCCCTCACCTGCTCCTCAACAATCCATGTCAGGGTGGCTACCACACAGGGGCAGGGAGAATAGATGTTGGGACCTCAGCAGGAGTTTCATCTTTCAGGGCATCAGGTTTTGTGTTGCGAGAGCTGGGCCGATAGGAGAGGGTAAAATTAAAGCGAGTGAAGAAGAGAGACCAACGTCTCTGACAGGAGTTCAACCTCTTGGCAGCCTGGATGTATTGGAGGTTTTTGTGGTCTGTCCAGACTGAGAATGGAAGCTTACTCCCCTCCAGCCAATGGCACTACTCCTCCAGGGCAAATTTGACGGCCAGCAGCTCTCGATTGCCGATGTCGTGATTGCACTCTGTGGGTGACAGTCTACGGGAGTAGAAAGCACATGGGTGCATCTTGCCGTCCTCAGCCGACCTCTGGGAGAGTACTGCTTCGACGCCCACATTGGACGCATCCACCTCCACAACAAACTGCCGTTCCTCATCTGGCATACGGAGGATTGGGGCTGAGGTGAACCGAGCTTTGAGAGACTGGAATGCTCTGCCAGCTGCAGGGGTCCATTCAAACGGGCGTGTGGTGCTGGTCAACGAGGTGAGAGGAGCTGCCACCGCACTGTATCCGCGGATAAATCTCCTATAGAAATTGGCGAAGCCCAGGAACTACTGCAGTTTTTTACGGCTCTCTTGGATGGGCCATGAAGACACTGCCGAGACCTTTGCTGGATCCATCTGGATGCGCCCCTCCGACACAATGAATCCCAGGAAGGACGTGGTCCGGACATGAAACTCGCACTTTTCCGCTTTGACATACAGCAAGTTCTTAAGGAGGCGATGGAGTACAGACTGGACATGATGGACGTGTTCAGATTGGGTCTTCGAGAAAATCAAAATATCATATAAATAAACAAAAACAAACTTTTTAAGCGTGTCACGGAGGATTTCGTTCACCAAGGCTTGAAAAACTGCGGGGGCATTTGTAAGGCCGAAGGGCATGACCAGGTACTCATTATGGCCTATTGGTGTGTTAAAAGCAGTCTTCCACTCATCCCCTTCTCTCACCCGTACCAGGTGATAGGCGTTTCGGAGGTCAAGCTTTGTGAAGATGGTGGACCCTTGAATGCAGATTATAGCAGTGTCGTTCAAACCCCTGTAATCTATACAGGGGCAGAGTGAACTGTCCTTAGAAATCCCAGGCCAGGCCGTTGAGGAAGAGGGGCGGATTATGCCGGCCGCCAGAGAGTCATTAATATAGTCCTCCATAGCTTTTCTTTCAGGGGAAGAGAGAGAGTACAGGCGGCCTCTTTGGGGAGCAGTTCCTGGCAGAAGATCGATTGCACAGTCATACGGTCTATTGGGTGGTAGTGACGTGGCCTTGGCTTTGTTAAACACCGCTCTGAGCTCATGGTAACACACTGGGACATTGGAGATATCTGGGGCTGGAGTAGCAGGGTCCGGGTTGATGGACAGAACAGCTCTCGTTAGACAGGTCAAGTGGCAGTCTCTTCTCCATTCTCTGATCATGCCTGTCTCCCAGTCGAGATGGGGGTTATGTTTGCGAAGCCATGTGCCATTATTAGGGGGGCCATGGTGTGGGTCACTGTGTCGAGTTGGTGTCCGTCTAAGGCCCGTGCAGGAACGTGTGGGGAGAGGTGGTGGCACTCTATTCCCAGCTGGCCTCAGCCCCAGAGTCCACTAGACTGGCTCTGGGACGTGGATGGAGGGGGCAACTGGGTAGTGGGCTCACCCCTAGTGTGGACAGAGGACTGGGTGGAGCGTCCCTTCTCTCTTTGGCGGACCTGGATTCGTTGGTCAATGCAAATTGCCAATGCGATGGCATCGTCCAGAGTCTTGTGTTATGGAATTTTCTCTTTTTGGGTTACACAAGGTCACGTGTGAAGCCTTGTGATCCACAGCAGTATTAACTGTTTGTCTTTGTCTGGGTGCCACCATATCTCAACACTGTGGTGTCCAGGGTCGAAGAGACCTGTTGCTGCATTCCTAGACATAATAGATAGCTAATTGTTGACGTTCCATTAGCATGAACAGACAACAGTGTCTCCAGACTAGAATGTGTTGAAGGTGAACACGAACATGGGTAAATGCATTCCCTTTGACTATTTTGGGCGTAAAGAATTTGTGGCGTCATCTATGAGGGTTTAAAGTGTGACCACCAGCATGAGTTCGTCAGAATGTGAGACAGACTCAAGCACTTTAGGTGTACTTTGAGAGTGTCTCTAGTTCTCCTTGGCCAAGTGTCAATAAATAATACAGCATAAGACATCAGAGGCTCCTGAACACTTTCTTCCTTCCTGACCTCACCATTGACCTTTGACTTCAGCAATTTCTCCACAACATCTTGGGCGGGTCGTGAGAGACGAGCTCATCTTTGAGATAATCAGACAGACTGTGAAGGAAGGCGTCGACCAATGCGGGCATATTCCACAAGCTGCGGCCAGCCAGGGTGCGGAAGTCGATTGAAAAGTCCGCCACCGTTCGGTTACCCTGGTGTATTCGCATCAGTTCCTGTGATGCCTCTGCTGACGAGGAACCGCCGTCGAACACCTTCTCCATCTCCTTCGCAAAGGCATTGAAAGAGGCACAGGCAGGGGTCTGGCGGTCGAATTCAGCTGCTCCCTACAGTCGAGCTCGGCCCGTCAGATGCGTGATTACGTATCCCACCTTGGTAGCTTCTGATGCAACGGTTCGAGGCTGCAATGCAAACTGGACTCGGCAACTTGTTAGGAAAGCGCATACTTGTCTTGGATCCCCATCAAAGTGCTCAGGGTTTCCGATTTTGGGCTCAGGGGCATCCAGAGCTGGGGCTGGTCTCACTGGAACTTGGATGTTGGGACCTTGGCTGCCCAGGTCTGGGATGCTGGGGTCTGGAGACACTGGTGCAGATGGAATGGTCAGTTGAGTGAGCAGCTCAATGACCTGGGCCAGTTGTTGTTCCTGGCCCTGGATTCGCTGTTGATGCTGGTGGCCGAGCCGGACCAGGGAGGCGATGTTGCCGGTCATCCTTCTCATGTCATTCTCTGCACGTCCCAAACGCTGGGTTTAAATGCACAGAGAGAGCAGAGGATAATGAGGGACAGGTGTGAAAACAGGTGTGCTGAGTGAGTAAAATTGGTGGCAATTAACAGGCCTATCTTGTGAGTCCATGACACTCACAGTGAAATACACTCTGTTGTATATTTTAGGTTATATATATGCGCATGTGGTTCGGGAAATGGCTGCGGAGCGTTGTTGCACTGGAATGTTGAGCACATACTCTCTGGTACACTGAGCTCTCTCTTAATTAAATACAAAATCAAGGTGCTGCTTGTCCTCCCAGTCGACTGCAGCCTGGTAGACCTCTGCCTCTCTAGATGCTGCTGATGCCTCCTTCTGCAGCTGTAGAATGTGGAGGTCTGCTTCCACCTCTGCTTGGCGGTGTGCTGCCTCAGCCAACACTCTCTGTATTCCTTCCTCAATACGGGCTCCTTCTCTAAGCACTGTGGCTTCTTCCTCAGCATAAGCAATCTTTACTTTAAATGCTTCTGCTTTGGCTTTTGATTTCATTGTGGCGCTGCTGGTTTGTGACCGCATGTCCAGTGTTAGCTGTCCTTTGTCATCGTCTGGGGACAGCATTTCATCGCAGCGATGTTTGGGAGAGTGTGTGTCACAGTCTGCTTCCCTTTCACCTGCCTCTCAGTAATTTTCCATTCCCTCTCCACTCACCTGCCAGCCACGCCCCCCTCATCAGACCTACTCCCCTCACCTGCTTCTTGACTTACCTGCTTCCCATCACCAATCAAGCTAGGATTTAAGCTCTCCCAGCTCACTCACTCTCTGCCAGATTGTTCTCTATGCTCACGCAAGATTTTCCAGCACTCTTCTTCGGACTGATCTCCTGCTGCCGACTCTGCCTGCCTCGTCTCCTGTTAGTGCTGGCTTCTTCTTCGTCCAGAAGAAAGATAAATCTCTTCGGCCCTGTATTGATTATCGAGGCCTGAATGACATAACTGTCAAGAACCGCTACCCCCTTCCTCTCATCTCCTCTGCCTTTGAGCTCCTGGAGGGGGCCACCATATTTTCCAAATTGGACCTTCGCAACGCCTACCATTTGGTCCGCATCCGGGAGGGGGATGGAAGGGGGGGTGGAAGACAGCCTTCATCACCCCCACTGGACACTACGAGTATCTAGTCATGCCCTTCGGCCTCACCAACGCCCCTGCTGTCTTCCAGGCCCTGGTTAATGACGTGCTCCGGGACATGTTGAATAAGTACGTGTTTGTTTACCTGGATGACATACTGATCTTTTCCAAGACCAAGGAGGAACACATCCACCACATCCAAGAAGTTCTGCAGTGGCTCCTTGAGAACTCTCTCTTTGTCAAAGCCGAGAAGTGCGAGTTTCACTCCTCCTCTGTGTCCTTCTTGGGTTTCATCGTGGGTCCTGGGAGCATCCAGATGGACCCCGCCAAGGTGTTAGCTGTCTCAGATTGGCCCACTCCTGAGTCTCGCAAACAACTGCAACGGTTCCTGGGCTTCGCCAACTTTTACCAGAGGTTCATCAGGGGTTACAGCATGGTAGCCGCTCCTCTCACGGCTCTGACTTCCTCCAAGGTGCCGTTCCAGTGGTCATCCGCAGCCAATGAGGCCTTCCGGTCCCTCAAAGCCAGGTTCACGTCAGCCCCTATCCTCCAAATGCCTGACCCAGAAAGGCAATTTGTGGTGGAGGTGGACGCCTCTGACGTGGGAGTAGGAGGGGTGCTCTCCCAGCGGGCGGCCAAAGACCAGAAGCTCCATCCATGCACCTTCTTCTCCCGGCGACTGACCCCGGCTGAGAGGAATTACGACATCGGCAATCGAGAGCTTCTGGCAGTCAAACTGGCTCTGGAGGAGTGGCGTCACTGGCTGAAAGGAACTACGGTGCCGTTTTTGGTCTGGACCGACCACAAAAATCTGCAATACATTCGGTCAGCCAAGAGGCTGAACTCCCGACAGGCCAGATGGGCTCTGTTTCTGACCAGATTTAACTTTTCCCTCTCCTACCGGCTGGGGTCCCGCAACGTGAAGCCTGATGCCCTGTCCCGGCAGTTTTTGAGCAGCTGAACTGGTTCTGCTACACGTGTTTTGACTGCATGGTTTCCCTACTGACGTGGTCTCCGACCGGGGTCCCCGCTCTCCGACCGGGGTCCCCGCTTCACCTCCGTTTTCTGGAGGGAGTTCTGCACACTAGTGGGGGCCACCGTCAGTTTGTCATCCGGGTTCCACCCCCAGTCCAGTCTTAGAGGATGAATCAGGAGATGGAGACTGCTTTACGCTGCATGGTCTCACAAAACCCCTCATCCTGGTCCCGGCAGCTTCTGTGGGTGGAATACGCCCATAATACCCTGACCAGCTCTGCAACTGGACTCTCTCCTTTTCAGTGCGCCTACGGGTTCCAACCCCCACTCTTTCCCGCCCTGGAGAAGGAGGTTTCCTGCCCATCAGTGCAAGCCTTCATCTGTCGCTGCCGCAGGACCTGGACTCAGGCCCGTACCACCCTTCTTCACTCCACTGACCGCTACTCCACCACGGCTAACCGTCGTCGATCTAAAGCTCTGACTTTTCAAGTTAGCCAGAAGGTGTGGTTGTCTACCCGGGATCTACCCTTACGCGTAGAATCGAAGAAGTTGGCTCCTAGATTTATTGGACCCTTTGCGGCAGTGAGGCTCAAGCTACCCAGGTCCATGCGGGTCCACCCCACTTTCCATGTGTCCAAGGTCAAACCCGTCCGTGAGAGCCCCCTGGTCCCCGCTGCTCCTCCCCCGCCCCACCCCGCATCATCGAAGGGAGTCCCGCCTACACCGTCCGTCGTCTCCTTCGTTCTCGTCGCCGGGGAAGGGGTCTCCAGTACCTGGTGGATTGGGAGGGGTATGGTCCTGAGGAAAGGTCCTGGGTCCCTGCACGGCATATTTTGGATGCTTCCCTCATCAGGGAGTTCCATCGATGCCACCCAGATCAACCGGCTAGGTCCTCCACACCCTCTAGGAGTACTACCAGTCCACCTCCCTGTTCACCCGAGGTCTCTGACCACGACTCTGAGTATGAGGAAACCCCTTCGGAGGAGGACGCACCTTCTGAAGCAGGGGAGGAGGAGGACATGGAGCTTTCAGAGGAATATTAACCTCCTCCGGGCCCTCGCCACCCTCCCGACTCAGCATTTCATCTTTTGGGACGTCAGGAGCCGTCCCTTGAGGGGGAGGTTCTGTCACAGTCTGCTTCCCTTTCACCTGCCTCTCAGTAATTTTCCATTCCCTCTTCACTCACCTGCCAGCCACGCCCCCCTCATCAGACCTACTCCCCTCACCTGCTTGACTCACCTGCTTCCCATCACCAATCAAGCTAGGATTTAAGCTCTCCCAGCTCACTCACTCTCTGCCAGATTGTTCTCTATGCTCACGCAAGACTTTCCAGCACTCTTCTCCGGACTGATCTCCTGCTGCCGACTCTGCCTGCCTTGGACTAACCTGTTTGCTGTACTCCCGGTAACCGACCCTGCCTTCCGTCTTCGACCACGAGCTTCTGGTCCCTCTGGAATCTGCCAGCTGGTGTCGGCCCAGCTACTGGTGGCTTGCTCCTGGTGCGTCTGCCTTAACTCCTGCCTACCTGCTTGCTGGACTGGTGTTCCAGCCTAAGCCCCTGGACTTTCCCTGTGCCCAGAGAGACTGTTTCCTGCATGTGCTGCATTTGGTTTCTAATTACACCCGTTACAGTGTGAGTAATGTTGTTTTCTCCCAAGTATTTTTTATTGTCAGATTACCATTTTAAAGTGACAAACAACATATATACATGCAAGATAACAACAGATATAACAACAACAACAATAATAATAAAATTGAAATAATGATAATAATAATAAGTAACGTTTTCTACTAAAGATGTTTTACAGATAGATAGCTAAGAAGAATAAAATGAAGAGCGGGACTTTTCTTCCATGAAACTTTACTTGAACTCATTTCACTTCTTTTCCATCTCTCACTTTCATTACATTCAGATCCATGAAACTACAAGAGACATAAAAATACAGAAAGTCACTAAGTGACACCTTTGTAAGATGTCAGACATGTTCACATAAATGTAAACGTTTTGTTATCTAACATAACCTCAGTTCTTAGAATAATATTCACTCAGTGTCTCGCTATGGGATGCAGCGTCCTGCAGGCCTGATAGAAGTATTTATCTCAATCCGCCAATCCTTATTGGCTGGTGAATGTGTTCATCCGCACCACACCCAGTAGTCCCATCTACTATATATAGTGCAGGTGAATAACATTCCTCTAATTCAATAAGCAAACCTCTTCTCACCGCCCAGCAAGAAGGGTTGTTAGGCGAGACACCTCGCTCAAATTATTCTAAGAACTGAGGTTATGTTAGATAACGAAACATTGGAGGAAAACATCACACTTCACACCGGTGAACATCCAGGGATCGGACATAGAGGTGGTGCGGAGCTACAGATTCCTGGGTGTTCACCTAAACAATAAACTGGACTGGACTGACAACACCCATGCTCTCTACAAGAAGGGCCAGAGTCGTTTCCACCTGCTGAGGAGGCTGAGGTCCTTCGGAGTATGCAGAGCTCTCCTCAGGACTTTTTATGACTCTGTGGTGGCCTCAGCCATCTTTTATGCTGTGGTCTGCTGGAGAGGGAGCAGCACGGACAGGGACAGGAGCAGACTCAACAGACTCATTAGAAGAGCGAGCTCTGTCCTGGACTGTCCTCTGGACTCCACAGAGGAAGTGGGTGAGAGGAGGATGTTAGCTAAGCTGACATCCATCATGGACAACCCCTCTCACCCCCTACACGACACTGTGGGGTCTCTGAGCAGCTCCTTCAGCAGCAGGCTGATACACCCACGGTGTAAGAAGGAGAGGTTCCGCAGGTCCTTCATCCCTGCTGCAGTGAGACTGTACAACACCTGCACATGACCATGTTGTAGACTTGTACATGTCTGTTTTCTGTTTTTATTTTGCACATTATACTGACTGCACATTATATTACACTGCACATTATATTACACTATAAATAGTACTTTTTGTAAATATGTACGACATATGTACACTGTGTTTCCCCTCCTCCTGCTGCTGTAATAAGTGAATTTCCCCGTTGTGGGATCAATAAAGTATTATCGTATCGTATCGTACATTCTTCTTCATAATATTCACTCGGTGTCTCGCTATGGGATATGATAGCTCCCGTATTGCCAGACAGCTTATCGAACAAGTACCGCACTTGCCACGCACGGCCCTGACACGTCAAGCATGTAGAACCGGACAAAAGTCAGAGGCGAGGACCAACTCGCTGCTGAACAAATGTCCTGAACAGACACTCGCCTAAATAAAGCTCAGGATATTGAGGGTTGAGTGCGCACGCACACCCGCCGGCGGCTGCAGTCCCCTGCTCGTATACGCCAAAGCTATAACCTTGCTGCTTTGTGACCAGCTGTCCCTTTCGGGGTTCAGCCCAGGAGACAAACACCTGATCGCTCCTCCTGATGTTCTGTGTTCTGTCCATATAAGAGCGCAACGGGACACATCGTGTGCGCTCGCTGCTCTCCAGGAGAAGCGGCGAACGCTGCGAGCTCAATTGGGGAACATGAATCCACCACCTTAGGTACAAAGACTGGGTTGGGCTTCAGAACCATACGTGTGTTCCCCGTGGCGAACTGAGCGCACGCAGGGCTCACAGAGAGCGCATAGATATCACTCACTCGCTTCGTAGAGGCGAGAGCTAGTAACAGCACGTCTTAAGGGACAGGTGTTTAAGACTCGCTCCCAGCAATGGCTCAAATTGGGGGCCTTTAAGCCCCTCCAGAACCACCGCTAAATCCCACGGAGGTATTAGTGGTCTGGAGACAGGGAGAAGCCTACGCGTGCCCCTCATAAACTGGCACACCAAAGGGTGTTGGCCCGCTGTTTTATCCCCAAATCCTATATGGCAGGCCGCTATAGCCGCCAGATAAACCTTAACCGTGGAAAAGGCTTTTCCTTTATCAATCAGGACAGTATCGCTGGCACAGAACACTGAAAAGGGATGTGGCCTCGTTCGAGAGACCGCCGCCCAAACACTCCCTACTTAGAGTCATACAGAGACCTACTGGATGGAGCGCTGGCGTTTTGTATAGTGTTAATCACACTCTGCGGAAGCCCAGCAGTGGTCAAATTGAACCACTCACGGGCCAGGCCCACAGTTGCAGTCGCTCCGGGTGCGGGTGGAACACTGACCTCCCCCCCTTGCGAGAGCAAGTCCCTGTGCACCGGCAGCTGCCAAGGCTGGGTGCACAGCATTTGATGTATCTCCGCTAGCCAGTGCAGTGCTGGCCAGTGTGGAGCTATCAGGATCAGCCCGTGATTGTGCCCCCTCACCCTGGCGAGAGTGGGGGGTGTTGTGTTTGTCTATATGCATGAAAGCAGACACCGGAGACTTCAGGTTTACTCGCCATAACTTCTTTTACTCTAGTCTTTCTAAACAGGTAGAACACACCTCCAGCGCCACCTCTGGACCATATATGTTAATGCACTGAACATCTCTATCCGCAAAAAGCAGCGACCCAATCCTGAGGCCACCGAACCGCAGCCCCTCAACGCCCTGGCTGTGCCTAGAAATTCTGTCCATAAAGTCCATTCCTGTCTCACAGGAAACAGGTCCGACTTACTGCCGGCAATGCAGACCAAGCTCTGGCACCGAGAGTACAGGGACCGGATAGCCCGTATTAATGGGTCCGAAACCCCATACTTCCGGAGCACCCCCCACAGGATTCCCCGAGGGACACGGTCGAACGCCTTCTCCAGGTCCACAAAACACATGTAGACTGGTTGGGCAAACTCCCATGCACCCTCCAGGACCGCGCTAAGGGTATAGAGCTGGTCCACAGTCCCACGACCAGGACGAAAACCACATTGCTCCTCCTGGATCCGAGGTTCGACAATCTTGCGGACCCTCCTCTTCAGGACCCCCGAGAAGACCTTCCCGGGGAGGCTGAGGAGTGTGATCCCCCTATAGTTGAAGCACATCCTCCAGTCCCCCTTTTTGAAGAGGGGAACCACCACCCCGGTCTGCCAATCCAGGGGCACTGCCCCCGATGGCCACGCGATGTTGCAGAGACGTGTCAACCAAGACAGCCCCACAACATCCAGGGCCTTGAGGAACTCCGGGCGGACCTCATCCACCCCCGGGGCCTTGCCACCGAGGAGCTTTTTGACTACCTCAGCGACCTCAGCCCCAGAGATTGGTGAGACCACCACGGGGTCCCCAGGCTCTGCCTCCTCAAGGGAAGACGTGCTGGTGGGATTGAGGAGGTCTTCGAAGTATTCCCTCCACCGACCCAAGACGTCCCGAGTCGAGGTCAGCAGCACCCCGTCCCTACTGAACACAGTGTTGACAGTGCACTGCTTCCCCCGCCTGAGCCGCCGGATGGTGGTCCAAAACCTCCTCGAAGCCGTTCGAAAGTCATTCTCCATGGCCTCACCGAACTCCTCCCACGCCCGAGTTTTTGCCTCCGCAACCACCGAGGCCGCACCCTGCTTGGCACGCCGATACTCATCAGCTGCTTCAAGAGTCCCACAGGCCAAAAAGGTTCTGTAGTACTCCTTCTTCAGCTTGACGGCATCCCTCACCGCCGGTGTCCACCAGCGGGTTCGGGGGCCGCTGCCACGACAGGCACCGACCACCTTACGGCCGCAGCTCCGGTCAGCCGCCTCGACAATGGAGGAACGGAACAAGGTCCACTCGGACTCAATGTCCCCCGCCTCCCCCGGGACGTGAGAGAAGCTCTCCCGGAGGTGGGAGTTGAAACTCTTTCTGACAGGAGATTCAGCCAGACGTTCCCAGCAAACCCGCACAGAACGTTTGGGCCTGCCAGGTCTGACCGCCATCCTCCCCCACCATCGGAGCCAACTCACCACCAGGTGGTGATCAGTTGACAGCTCCGCCCCTCTCTTCACCCAAGTGTTCAAAACATGTGGCCGCAAGTCTGATGACACAACCACAAAGTCTATCATCAAACTGCGACTGAGGGTGTCCTGGTGCCAAGTGCACATATGGACACCGTTATGCTTGAACATGGTGTTTGTTATGGACAGTCCATGACGAGCACAGAGTCCAATAACAGAACACCACTTGGGTTTAGATCAGGGGGGTCGTTCCTCCCAATCACGCCCCTCCAGGTCTCACTGTTGCTGCCCACATGAGCATTAAAGTCCCCCAGGAGGACGAGGGAGTCCCCAGAGGGGGCGCTCTCCAGAAAGGCCAGAAAGGGTGGATACTCTGAGCTGCCATTCGGTGCATACGCACAGACGACAGTCAGGATCCGTCCCCCCACCCGAAGGCGAAGGGAGGCTACCCTCTCATCCACCGGGGTGAACCCTAACGTGCAGGCATCAAGCCGGGGGGAAACAAGCATTCCCACCCCCACTCTGCGCCTCTCACCGGGGGCAACTCCAGAGTGGTAGAGCGTCCAGCCCCTCTCAAGGAAACTGGTTCCGGAACCCACGTTGTGCATTGAGGCAAGCCCGACTATATCTAGCCGGTACCTCTCAAACTCGTGCACCAGCTCAGACTCCTTCCCCGCCAGAGAGGTGACGTTCCACGTCCCCAGAGCCAACTGGGGGGTCGGACCGCCAGGGTCCCCACCTCCGACTGCCGCCCATCTCTCTTAGCACCCGCCCCTTTTTCCACTGAAAGATATCAGCGGCCACTTTTTGCCATGGTTGTGCTGGTAGAGGTGTGGTCATTAAAGGCTCTGTCTTTGTCTGTGCATGCTTGCAACAGATTTCGCACCTTTCCACCATCTCTTTAATCTGTCTTGTTATCCCTGGCCACCATAGGGATCCTTGTGCTCTTGCCACACACTTAGTCACTCCCTGATGGCCTCCATGTAACCTTTCCAACAATTCCTGCTGCATGCTTCCAGGGATCAGAATCCTCTCACCTTTGAGAAGCATGCCCTCTGCCATGTGAATGTCGTTCCTTTCTGACCAGAATGGCTGAAGATGCTCAGGGATGCTTCTCCTGTGAGGCGGCCAGCCTTTTTTCGTTAATGTTTTCAGCTGCTTGCAAATGCTGTCTGTGCTCTGAGCCTAAGAATTCTTGAAGGTAGATCATCCAAGGACCGAGAGCCAAGCAGTGAAATTAAGGGTTTGTGATCAGTTCTCACCGTGAATTCTAAGCCTAGCAGATATGAACTAAGTCGCTCACAGGCCCATGTTGCTGCTAGTGCTTCTTTTTCAATTTGTGCATACTGGACCTCTGTGGGTGTCAGGATCCTTGATATTACACGACAGGTCTCCACCTATCATCTGCTTGACGCTGTAGGAGGACTGCCCCAAGTCCATATGACGACGCATCTGCAGATACCAGATTTCTTTCTTTGGGCTGTATTGCACAAGGACTGGAGGAGAACTCAGTTTTTTTTTTTTTTTTTCAAAGGCATTTTTTTGTTGTGCGTCCCATGTCCATGTGCTGTCACTTTTTAACAGGTCACGTAGGGGTTTTGTGAGAGCTGGTAGGCTAGGTGAAAACTTGCCCACATAGTTCACCATCCCCATGAACCTGCAAACTTCTTCCACATTGCGAGGTTCTGGCATGTTTTCGATGGCACTGATTTTGTCTGGATCAGCCTCGATTCCAGTTGCGCTTATGTTGTGTCCAAGGAACTTGACTTTCTCCATAGAAAATTCACACTTTTCATTGAAGGTGAGGCCTGCTTTTTCACACCTATTAAGCACATCCTGCAGTCTCTCATCATGCTTTTTTGTCTTTTCCATAGACTAAGATGTCATCCGCGTGGCACAGGGCTCCATTTGCCCCTGCGATGATTTGGGAGATTCTCAACTGAAAATGTTCAGGCGCAGAAGAAATGCCGAAGGGGAGTCTCTGAAAGCAATATCTTCCAAAGGGGGTAATAAAAGTTGTTAAAGGCTGCAATTCTTCGTGTAGAGGAACCTGCCAGAAACCAGATGTTGCATCCAGTTTCGAGAAGACTTTTGCCCCCTCCAGCTGCGCCAGCGTCTCATCCACTGCGGGCAGTATGTGTCGCTCCCTGCACACACTGTCATTAAGTCGGGTGAGGTCCACACAAATGCGGGGTTTCTTGTTTGGCTTGGGGACCACCACCATTCCTGCACACCATTCAGTCGGCTGCTCGATTTTCGTATAACCCCCAATGCTTCCATTTTGTCTAGCTCCTCTTTACCTTGTTCTTTCATAGGTAATGGCACTCTGCACGGAGCCGAGAGAGCATAAGGAACTGCTCCTTCTTTCAGTTTTATCTTGTACTTTGGGAAACATAGCTCTGTAGCGATGGCTCATATCTTGTTTCTCCTCTTGAACTGCAGCTACTTGTTGGATCCGGTTCAGCTTTATTAAAGCTGGGAGTCCCATTAGTGGCATCACCAGTTTTGTCACTACAAATACATCCTGCCTTGTTTCTCTTTTTTCAGTTTTAATGCGTGCTCTTATGATACCCAGAACCTTCAATGGACAGTTATCTGGACCTTTAATCTTTTTAAGTGGTTTCATTAGGCTGCCATCACGTGCTCTCGGGTACATGGAAGATGGAACAGCTGTAACTGAGGCTCCTGAGTCCAGTTTAAATGTTACTTTCTTTTCATTGAGGCAGATTTCTTTGACCCATTCCTCATCAGTTCCTTCTGTTTTAACTGTCCCCATGAAAGCTATGTCCTCTTCTGTGTCGCTGTGCATTATAGCCTCCACTCTTTGAGATGACCTGCACACTGCCGCGAAATGTCCCTTTTTTTGCATTTCCGACACTCAGCTTCCTTGGCTGGGCACTGTTTCCAGGGATGTTGAGGTGTTTTGCCGCACCACATTAGCACCTTTAATTTACATTACATTACATTGCATTTAACAGACGCTTTTATCCAAAGTGACTTACAGAGGAGGACATAAGCTGAAAAGGTGTAAAGGAGCACAGAGTAGTTGTTAGTTTTTGTTAGTTTTAGGCAAGGAAGCATTGGCAAGGTTTTTACACGTTTTTTAAAGGTAGAAAGAGATGTTGCAGTTCTTGCAGTCGTTGGTAGGTCATTCCACCATTTGGGGACAACCACAGAGAAGGGTTTAGAGCACATGTGTCACATGTGCGGCGCTTCTGTGCGCGCCGGTTAGCTTAACACTGCATGTGTAGCCGCGGCTCACTAGAGGTGCTCATGAAGGTCTGGTTCTCTGAGAGCAGGTAGCGGACACTTTGTTTCAATCTTGACACCCTCGTTGGAAAAATGTCGCTGTCGCAAAGGGAAAGCTGGACACCGAGTGTCGGATCTTTCAGGAAAAATGGACTAATTAACTAACGTATTTTTTCACAGAGATGAATGAGAAACCCATGTCTTTGTGGGCGCATAACATTGATCTCTACGAGCAGCCAGCGGTCCCGACGAGTGCGCAGGGAGCGTCTGCAAATTTCACGAGAGAGACGCTGAAAACAAAAATCAATAACTCCACTGTTATACAGTATTATGACTTTAAAATCACTCCACACGTCAACAGTCTCCTCGTGGTCATACTACAACAGCTGTTTTGGAAAAATATACTTTTTTATATTTTGGGTGAATTCTTATTGCAAATATTAATCAATAACTCCACTGTTAAGCATTATTATGAGTCCAAAATCACTCCACACATCAACAGTCTTCTTGTGGTCATACTACAAGAGGTGTGTTGGAAAAATATACTTTTTTATTATTTTGGGGAGACTGGAGGTCTAACTTGGCTTTGATTTCTGTCATTAATGTAACCTGGAACATTTCTTACATATTTTTTTTATTGTTCAAAGCTATAGTGTTAAAAAAATCAAAGCTCATGCCTCCCATGTCATCTGCTTGCTCTGCTATGAGCTCTTAAATAAAAAAGATTTTGTATTGCACAGCACATTTTTTTTATCCATATATATTTTTTTATATTTTCAAATTTTTGCAGTGTTTTTTGTGCTCCGGCCCCCTTGAGCTCATATATAGTTGTATGCGGCCCCTGGACCAAAATGGGTTTGACACCCCTGGTTTAGAGTGACCTCGCTTTGTGAGAGGCGATGGTACAACTAGACGGTTTGAATGAGCGGAGCGTAACGCCCTGGTCGGGACGTGAGCCTTGAGTAAGACGCTGTGTAACTTACGCTGAGTAATTTCTGTGTGTGTCCCTCATAGCAGTTGTTGTTGTTTCTTTATATTTTCCTGCTGCCTGACCTGGGTTATAGTTTTTGCCAGTGTCTGGGTCTAATTGAAGTCTCTCTGACAACCTGGAGTCTCTTATCCCGACCACTATGCGGTCTCTTATCGTTTCCTCTTTTATTGCAGTGCTCTGCCAGTTTATGCACATCTGTGATAAAGTTCTCTGCAGACTTGCCCTGTTGTTGTTGTCTGCTATTAAACTTAGCACGTTCATAAATGACATTGTGTTTACCGACAAAATGTTGATCAAAAGCTTTTGTCACCTCTGCATAGGCTGTCTTCTGTTGGTCTGTTAGTGGTAATGTACTGAGAATGTCGTCGCTCTTGTCGCCCATCACATACAGGAGGGAGTTGACTTGGAAATTCTCATCTTTTCTATCCAATCCTGACGGCAGTCTAAACCTCTCGAACCATCTTATCCATTGCGGCCATGAGCTGGGCTCTTCAAAGCTGAAGTTGCCAGGAGGTGCAATAGAGAATATTTGATCCGTCATGTCTCCCGTCTCCGTCCGGGCTCCGGTGCAAGTCCGCTGTTCCACGTGCTCTCTGTCGGCTAGCTTAGCTTGCGCGTCGGCCAGGTAAACAATGACACTATGCACCAGACTATCTCAGACTCACTTCACTCAGCTAACACTGCTAGTACCCACTTTATACTCACAGGTTCGCCTCTT
Source organism: Collichthys lucidus (assembly GCA_004119915.2). Lineage (NCBI taxonomy): Eukaryota > Metazoa > Chordata > Actinopteri > Sciaenidae > Collichthys > Collichthys lucidus. The sequence continues at coordinate 27,003,830 of CM014096.1, read as the reverse complement.
TCTGACACCATGTTGTGTTTGTTTATATGCATGAAAGCAGACACCAGAGACTTCAGGTTTACTCGACATAACTTCTTTTACTCTAGCCTTACTTAACAGGTAGAACACACCTCCAGCGCCACCTCTGGACCATATATGTTAATGCACTGAACATCTCTACAGGGGGTATCAGTGCCAGTGGAGGAAATGCGTAGAGCAGCTCGTGCAGCCAAGCGTGCGCTAGTGCGTCTCTGCCCAGGGGAGCGTCCAGAGTGCGTAAAGAGAAGAGCAGCTTGCATTGAGCGTTTTCTCTGGACGCGAACAGATCTACTTTGGCGCGGCTGTAGCGCGCCCATATCTGCTCCACCAGCATCCATTCCCCGTACATCGGCGCGCCCCTGGACAGCAGGTCGGCACCCATGTTTAGGGTCTCCGGGACGTGAGTCGCCCTCAGGAAAGGAAAGTGCACACTGCTCCAGATGATCAGTTTGCGTGCCAGTGTGCAACACACAAGAGCGCAAACCCCCTTGACGGTTTATATACGCTACTGTCATTGTGTTGTCCGTCCTCACCAGGACGTGGCAGCCCAAGAGAAATGGAAAAAGTGTTTCAGAGACAGAAACACAGCTGAGAGCTCGAGAAAGTTTATATGAAGACGTTGGAGAGCTCCAGCGTCCTCTCACAGACCTGCCCTCGTAAATGCCACCCTAGCCGGGTAGGCTGGCGTCCGTGGTGACCACCTTTCTGGACGAGACAGTGCCCATGGACACCACCTGAGACAGGAAAGATGGGGCCTGCCAGTGGCGCATAGCCGTCACGCAGTCTGCTGTGACCGTTATCCACCGTGTACCATGACGCACAGGATCCAGCCTGAGCAAAGCGAACCAGCGCTGAAATTCCTGGCGGCCCAGACGGGTCACGAGGATGGCTGAAGCCATCAGACCCAGCAGCCGAAGACACAGTCTGAACTGGACAGACCTGTGTTGACGGAAGTGCGCGAGGCAAGCTTTGAAAGCTTTCACTCTCTCCTCCGAGAGGCGAGCAGTAAATGGCACTGAGTGCAGGGATAATCCTAGAAAGCATATCTCCTGCGTCGGAGAGAGTTAGCTCTTCTCCATATTTATCACAAAAGCCAAATTTATTAGGTGTTCCGTGACAATGTGCTTGTGAACCCTGGCCTCCTGTTCTGACTGCACTTGCAGGAGCCAGTCGTCCTAATATGTGGCCAGCCGTATGCCCCGGCGTCTGAGCGGGGCCACAGCGGCCTCTGTGCACCGTATGGAAACCCTCGGCCTGAGAGACAGGCCAAATGGGAGCACACGGTATTCGTAGCTCACCCCCCGAAAGGCGAATCTGAGATATCGTCTGTGAGGGGGGTAGATGGGAATGTGGAAATACGCCTCTCTCAGATCCACGGACGAAAACCAATTATTCGGTCCTAGACGCAGCAGTGCCGCATGTGTCAGCATCCTGAAGGTCCAGGTCCAGAATAGGGCGGATTCCTGACACCAGCCAGCGGTAGAGCAGAGAAATAACCCCTGGGCATCGCCGCAGGGCCTGTCGCTCTGCTGGGGATGTTGATGCCCATCCTGGAAGCAGAGCCGCAGAGGGCTTGGTGGCCACACTGCTTATAGACAGGGTATTTTTGTTCATTTTGGCTTTTTTTGCTATCTGCACCCTAGGCTCGTGGCCTGGCTGTGACAGATTTCTTTTTATTTTCACACCTTTGGGGACGTGTGTATGTGTGTGCTTGCAGACAGCTCTGCCTGATAGGCAGTGAGGATGGAGAGAGCGCTGAGAGCCCTGTCCCAAAGGGTGGCTGCCTTATAGACCCTCTTAGCCAGTGCTCCAGCCGCTTGCCTTTGTAGCGGGACCTGGTGGGCTCCGCTACTGCAACTGACCAGGGGACCTCCAGCTTCTCTGCCACACGTTTGCATGTGCTGAGCAGGTCCACGTGGAGGGAGGGAGCTGGAGAGCTCACCCCACCTTCCTCACTGTTGGTAGACTCGGGCAGCTTTCCAGCACCACAGGAAACGGGGGAGCTCGGAGCTGCTCGCACTGGGCGTCCCAGTCGTAGCCAGTCTCCGGAACTTCCCCGGCCATGACCTCGTCTTCCTCCGTGGCTGCGCCTAGGTCAGCGGTGGGGAGAAACGGGTCACGGTCCACGAGGCTAGCTTAGTGGGCTAGCCTCGGGTGGACGGGAGCCGAGAGGAATTCCGCCTTGGAGGGGTCGGAAAAAAATACCTACCAGTCCAGTCTGGTATGAACGAAAAAGGCAGAAGCCAGAGCACAACACTAGTGTCTGGTGACGGAAGCTTGCAAAGATCCATCTGGTTAACAGTTAAGCTAGCGAAAAGCTCTGACGTGAGATAAGCTCTCAGGTGAGAAGAGGTTTTGAATTAGGGGAATGTTATCCGCGCACACTATATATAGTAGATGGGACTACTGGGTGCGGCGCGGATGAACACATTCACCGGCCAATCAGGATTGGCGGATTGAGATAAATGCTTCTATCAAGGCTGCAGGAGGCTGCATCCCATAGCAAGACACCGAGTAAATATTATGAAGAAGAACAACTGTTATCAGATTTAACAATCTCATACGTAACATTATCTAGCTGCTAGGCTGCTAGTTAGCAATACACAGAGTGGCTAGGCATGTCATGCTAATACACAAGTATTCTTTCATTAAAGTAAACATTCTGTTTACGCTACAAATGTTATGCTAACTGTTTTATAACCATCAGTATCTCATTCATTGAACAACAATCGGACATTGACACTTACGGACGTAATTACTCCAAGGATCAGAGCGAGGAAACAACTGTGTCGCATGCATCTCATCAAACTCACAAGTGACTGAGTGAATTTAGGTAATGGGCTATGTTACAAACAAAGGAATGCATGTAGATGTAGTACCAAAATCTAGCAGTAGGTGTCATCATGGGAATAAAAACATGACAGAAAAATAACAATTACACAGGAGTCAACGTGACCAGGCTCTGCAGCCTCTATGGACATAATGGAAGAGGAGAGGAAACTGAATAGGACATTGACAAAAGAAGCTAAGTAGAAAAAAGGAGAGAGTGAGTGAGCAAGATGCCGCCGGACAAGAGTAAACCTAGGACTGACTTTTAGTCATTGCTCGTAGCTTGGTGAAATAAAAGGCTGAAAGACAGACACTGAGCTGTGCTGACTGCTGTTGGACTAGTAGTCAGTAATATTAGCTGCTGCTGTGTCTGCTGTTGGTGACCTGGTAGATGTTTGGCTGTTAGCAAAGTTGTCAACTTGCTAGTTTTTGATCATAAGGATTATATAATCATAACAAATGCACAGTGTGCTGCTGTCTATATTTTTAAAACTATGTGTTGCTTTAAGCGTCATACTGTAAATACATGTGGGAATGACTCTATATAATTGGATAATTTGATAATCTTCCAATCTCCAATCTCAATCTAACTCTGTTTGTTTTTTTAATGTAGCAACAACAAGCACTGCAAGATGTCACAACTTGTTTAAAAATCAAGCTTTCCTAGTATTTCAAGGGTGGGTGGAACAACTGTCCCCCCCGTATGGACTCTACTCTGACCAGATCCCCAAATATGATGAGACATTGATTGTATGTATACTGGACAAACTGCAGAAATTGTTGTCCCATAGTCATTTACTGACACGAAAAAATGGGAAATATGGCTGTGGTTGTAAAATACCTTTATACAACCTTAATAAAACACCAGCATAGGGAGTTGATGGAAGAGACACTTGACTTAACAAAATAACAGGGCAAACATGATTTCATAACAGTACCTCAAGGTGACCTTTGAGGTGGCTTTATGGAAGAAAATGTTATCAGCTTTTTCAAACTAAGATCAACACCGACAGTTTACACCGCTCCAATATGTAAACAGCAATGACTGGAATAAAACAGAGTCACTGTGAGCTTACAGCAAAGTCTCCCGTCCGTTGACCACGATGACTGCGCCAGCTCTGCTCTCTGCAGCAATGCTGCTTCTGCTGCTTCCCGGGACTTTGACTGAAGGTAAGCTTCAGAATAATTAATGAAACTTCATTTCAAATGATTTACATTAATACTGCATATCATGCCTCCATCTATAATTCAGGAAGAAGTTCAGTTCCCATTGAAGTGGTGGTGGAGAACAGCTTAGAAAACACCCCACCTGTGACCTTCAGTACTCAGGTGGTTTTCAGAGGGGTCCTACTGGGTGCATTGAAGCGACTCATGGACTCCAATTCAAACTTTAAGTAAGACCATAACATCAGTTCTTATTGATATGAAACTTTATTTGTAAGATCACCTTTCACTATGAACTTGCTGACGGATAGTTTTCAACAGTATGCAAAATACTTTTCTATATTTTTCACAAAATACACATTTTGCTTTTACAGTGACGTCCCTCCGACTCAAGATCATATGTGTGCCAAACAGTCCTTTGTCACATAAGTGAACCAGCTTAGCCAAACTGTAACCAAATACTGAGCCAGTATGATGAATAACTGTTTCTCTTCCAACCACACCACTGTCAAGATGCTGCATATTTTACAGTTTTTAATACTTAGCAGTATTAGTAGCTCCATGTTGTTTTTTGTTTGTCTTTTGGGGATATGTAGGGATAAGATAAAGTAAGCTGTGGTTTCTATCCTGCAGGTTCACCTACACAGAGGATCCAAACTATGGCCCATACCTGGAGAGCGTGAATGGTGTGGCTGGAAATGATAAAGACCATACATACTGGGAGCTACTGGTCAAGACTCAAGATGGCAAAATCATAAGGCCTGATGTTGGTATGTTTACTGTGAAAATGTTAATCCACCAGTCTTTCTTGTTGTGATTTTAGAGGAAATCAGATTATAATACACTGTATGGATCTTATTTGCAGGTATTGGATGTTACATTCCAAGCACAAATGAACAAATCGTTCTAAAATTTACCAAGTGGTGATTAAGCAAATTACACCGTACATCAACACAAGATTGCAGCCAGTGATGGAATCAACTGTATGACATACATAAACAATCAAGCAACATGCATCTGTATTTAATGTCGAGTGAATAAAGTAATAATGAAGTACTCCTCTGTGTGCTGCTTTTATTGTTTTGCAAAGAGAGATTTACATAAGGCAATAAATTAGATCAACACTTCTGACACAAATTTGACACCACAAATTCAAATTCATTCATTTAGTGGAGGTAGAAATCTCAGAGACCGCTGTCTCAAAACCACAATGAATCTATGGGAGCAAAAAGTAATGGACAAAATATGTTCTTTTTTTTTAACAGTAGTACAGCTGGAATAAGCCAGCACAATGTTTTTCTTCATAACATCTGCAGAATTTACAAGAAAGCACAAATAGTTAAAAATTTGTTTTAGACAGTGTTTTATAAACTTTATCAAGCTTTGTCTAACACAACTATCAATACTGAGATTTTTTAAACAAAGTCTGGGGATATTATGGTTACATGCTGACAGTCTGTTGCTTATCAGGTCTATCCAGTCCAAAGATGTAATTTTGGACTTGTGGACTTGCAGGTCATCACTTGAGTAGTTGTTCCCTCAATGTGGGCCCAGGACATATTAGTGTTTACATTACAAAAGATATGTGGTCCAATAAACAGGTCCCAGACCACTTCAGCAAGTGGTTTTAGTCATATATACATAGATGCCGCATTGAGCGCTGAATCGTATGTCAACGTTGCCACCATATTGGATGTGGCAAAGTAGAGCGCAGCCCTTAGGTTGCAGAGTAGCAACACACGGTAAAAGCTATGCAAGAGTATTCTTTACCAAGGTTTTTAACATGGAAACACACACACAGACTGAAATTGTATAGCTGTATGTTCATCAATGTGCACCCCCCTCGGTGTGTATTTTTGATATATTCACACTGTTTATACTGCTATATCTACACTGTAAATATCTGTTTATATTTGTCATATTTATACTGTTTATATTTGCTGTATTTTCTTTTAGATCTGTTTAAACTTATTTTATATTTCATGTTTATTGTTGTTTGCAGCAGGGATATATGTGTGTGTGTGTGTGTGTGTGTGTGTGCGTGCGTGTGTGTATGTATGTATGTATACGCGTGTATATATATATATATATTTATATATATACGATTAATCAAAATCAGTCAAATGTACACGTTAGTACCTTCTATTCAGAAAACCCTCATGTCACATCTACATTTCAGGATCTGGTTATTATAGACACTAATTAAATGTTAAATATAAATATTTCAATATTTATCATCACAGTAACAGTGTTGCACACATTAGTATCTGTAAACACTCAGCATTAGAAACATACATACGTTGGTTTGGTACTTACATAAGGAGTAAACATTTATAATCATCACTTTAAAAGTTACATACGTTGTTTTTGGTGCCTGTTTGTTTCCCATATATATTAGTGTGTGTGTGAATGGGTGTGTAAGAGACATTAACTTAAAGAACTTTGTAGAAAGGCGCTTTATGAAGTTCAGTCCATTTTTTTGTATTAGTTTACGGGCAGATCTGCCACATCCAATATGGCGGACGCGTTGACGTCGTTGACGATGTCTATGGTTTTAGTGACCACAGTGTGTTGTTTAAGGTAATTAACATCTGGTTCCATTCTGGTCAAACAGAGTCAGGGTGCTTGCTGTGCTGCATGTTGGTTCACTGAAAAGTTAGCTGCACTAATTTGTATGGAACCTTAATTAGTATCATTGGTAACTACTGTTTCAAGTCAAAATGGCGGCTGTGAAAAAGGGTCTGCTGTTACAATAATAACACATTATATTATAATATTTAATATTATAATTCCTCCAAGAATTATACTATACAAGACACGTAAGTACTTTTCTTGTTTTAAGTTTTATCCGAGTCTTAACTGTTAGAGGTAATGCTGCCAGGTGAGCTGCAGGCTAGTTCATGACAAGTTCACACTGTTAATGTTAACAATAACTTAAGTCAGTGGAGAGTAAGTTAGTTAGCTGTTGTTGCAACCTACAGAAGGAAGGTGTATGTGTTTCTAATTCTGCACCGACTCCATGTCATTTGTAAAAGTTGTGATGCTAATCGCGATTAGCGCGTTAGCATGCTAGCGACATCAGTCCTCATTAGAGTGTATTGGTGTGTTAGCTCACGGTAGCTTTAGCTTCAGGAACATATTGTTTTTATACATGTTTTCTAGTGTATTACTGCTTTTATTATTGAACTTTACATATATTTCACTTATACAAATAGACAACAATCATCCCAATAACACCCATAAAATAAACAGTCACAATTTACACAAGACATTTCTTACGGAAGAGGATTAGGGCCACATAAAAAAAAAAAAAAATCTGACTTTTAAGTGGAACCTGCAGGACCACTTCGCGTCACTTGAGCACTAGAAGACATGGCAGCATATTGCATTCACTGGATAATTTTTTTTTGACACTTTGTCTCGTAATTATGAGATCAGGATCTCGTAATTATGAGACAAAGTGTCTAATTTTTACGAGATAAGGAAAGGTGCCACATTGGCCACTGCACTTTGGTAAAGAAAGATATTGACACTTCCAGGATCAATAACCTTAAGTTAAACGTTGTTAAAACACAAAACACGCATATTTTCAACCGTAGTAAGACAATGAGCTACAACCTAATGTTTATCAAAATGAGCCATCCTCGGAGCCACACCAACAACATTAGTGTTTACTTGGACTTTTCATAATTTCTGGGAATTTTTATTAGGAATATTAATCAATACATTCAATATAATACAGTACTGCCGTAAAGCTAAAATCTAGAGCCTGACTACATCGGTTTGTACAGTAAAGCGTGTGAGCGGCTTCATGGTGCCTTCAAGTGCCACTCGGAAACTCAGAAATAATCTCTTCTAAGATACATATGCAGATTTTGAAAAGTCATTAAATAAACAAATCAAATTGTTTTCTGACAACTCCACCTGATTATTTTTCTACATGTCCCTAGCTACTTCTGGGATGATTTTCAAGTTCTTTTACTGTACCATTTTCTAATAAAGTGATGCTGAAATCATACACAATGTATGGCGACACAGGCAGATTAGAAAATTCATTAAAAAAAACAAAACAGATGAAATTGTTTTCTGACAACTCCACTACATATATTTAGGCCTTTGTCCAGTGACTTTCCCTCATCTCTATCGCATACTCTCCTTCTTTCCTTTTTTAGAATGGGGTTTCGTTTCACCATTGTTGAACAAGAATTAGGTGCAGTTGTCAGAAAACAATTTCATTTGTTTTTTTTAATGAATCGTAAAGTTTAAAATTCAGAATTCTGACTTTCCAACGATCTTAGTGAGAAGTGAGAACAATGTCTTTCTGGTATTCTTTTTTTATTTTGGGCAATCCCATAGCAGTGGTACAGAGCACCCTTTCCTTCCAAGCACTCAATGTGTCTGGCACATCAGGGGACCACAGTTTAAACTTTAAACTTAACCGTGGTAATGTATGTTCTCATCAACCATTCTTATTGTAATAGTTTCATTCTTGTATTGATGGATTGTTTTTGGGCTTTAAAACATGCCTTTTCCCAATCAGCCTTTTGTATGTCTTCATGAATATTCAGTCTCCATGCCTCAAGTTTGTCCATGATGGACTCCTTATCATATGATATCAAAGCTGTATAGAATGAAGAGATCTGTTTCCTCCCCTTATTACTGCTTTTATTGTAGAGATAAAAGCTGAGATCTTTCAGAATTATGTCGTTATTCTGGCAGCATCTGATACAGACTTGTGTCTTTTTGAAAGTTATACATTAGTGAAACATTACACGTAAGCCCTTGGGATATTGCCGCCATCACTTTCAAGTAGACGTGACTTAACATCAGTATTAGAAATGTGTTGATTTCATGTCATTCGCTCCCTTCTGATAAGCATTGCAGCCTATGCTGTCAGGGTGTGAATTTGTGTATGAATGGTGATGTGTAGAGTGAAAGAACTGTGAGACCACTAAGGTGCTGTACCATTTAATTTCCGCTCTGCAGAACAAAAAGTCAATGTCAAATGAATCAGGAAAGGACAATATTACTGTTTTAAATATTTATCACTGCAGCGTTAGATAATTGTAACTATTCTAACTAGGGCTGTCAATCGATTTAAAAAAAACTACTAATTAATCGCAAAAAAATCTGTAATTAATCACAATTACTTTATCAATAAATTTATCAATAAATTAATTGCATTTTTCTCAGACTGAAGCTTATAATGAATATTTATTTATGTAAAATGATCAAATTAATGTAGAATAAACACAGAGAAAGTATATTTAAATTCATTCATTTTATTGGCTTAAGGTGCATATACACAGTGCAAATAGAATAAAGGAAATAGGAAGGAAGTATACTAAAGAAGAAATATACTGACGAGTGCCACACTCCTGTAGTGTAGACTGGCGAGGTCCTGTGGAGGCGGGGTGTTTTGCTTTGAGGTGATATGTTAAAGTCGTGTTACTTCTGTGGAATTTAAATTCAGCTTTGCAAACTGTGCAAATTGCCTTGTTTTTGTCCAACGAGTCGTCGGGCAACTTTTTAAAATGAAATCTTCCCCCTAAAGTCCGTCCTTATCCATCTTTCCGCCATAGACTCTCCTTTAGTTAGGATAGATTATAGGCATATACATAGACGCCTCATTGAGCAGGTTGGTCCATTGCTGCGATACGTTAACGTGTCCGCCATATTGGATGTGGCAGATCTGCCCGTAAACTAATACAAGCAGGGCCGGTTTTAGCTATGGGCAATGTGGGCGACTGCCCAGGGCGCAGTCTCCGTGAGAACTTTAAGTTAATGCCTCCTATACACCCATTCACACACACATACACACACTAATATATCTGGGAAACAAAGCTCTACTTTGCCACATCCAAAATGGTGGCGACGTCGACGTACGGTTCAGCGCTCAAAAAGGTTATGTGTCACCCGCTACCGGAAGTAAACAAAACCGCGTTAATTGCATTAATTTTTTTTTACGTGTTAATTGTTTAAAATCAATCGACAAAATGAACGCGTTGATTTTGACAGCACTAATTCTAACCATTAATTACTTAATTTTACTTATTTCTTTTATTGTCCTCTGTTTTCTACAGATGAATTCATCCAACCTCCTTTATACTGAATATGAAGAACACTGTGGAGCCTGGACCTGTTGAGTCTTTCTTAACATGTGGTCAGATCCGAGCAAAGCAGGAAAGAAATGCTGCGTTTAGGTAAGTTCTGCAATAAATTGTATTTAATTCATTATCATAGGTAACTTTCAGATGCATATGTCTTTTGCAAATCAAACATCAGCATCATCAGTTCTAACAAATGATCAGACGTCTGGCTGTGATAAGCCACACATAAAGCAGCACAGTCCTAAATAGGGATGTAACGATACACTCAACTCACGACTCGATTCGAGTCACGATTTTTTGTTCACGATACGATTTTTTCACGATTTTTTAAAATCAAAATGAGCTACAGACAAACTCTGACTAAATAAAATTATCTTTTTATTTGTAGGAAAAAAATGTCTCTTTACAGAAACTCTCAAACTGTTTGTGTTCTTATTAGGGCTGCCAGCAAGCAGCTGATCTGACCATTACCTTTCAGCTTGAAGTATGAGCTAACTTAAAATAAAAACAATTAAGATGATAGCTCATTAACCCTTTAATGAGAGTCCACGGCCCCGGGAAACGGCGAGGTCCGGGTGCTGTAAACGCAGAGCCGGTCGCGGCGCACCGCCTCGGAGGAAATGCGCCCGGCGGGGGCCAGCCAGCGCCGGGGAGAGGTCCCACGAGCGGATCCTCCCGCACCGTGCGGCCGTCCCTGACCCGTTTTAATCCCCCGTGCAGACTGCGCAGAAGTTGCGGAGAAGTTGCGGTGATTGGTTAAAATTGCAACACCGCCCTGAATTCACAGGGATTCACTGAAGTTGCGTTGAAGTTGCAAATCGCAACATGGTGAATTTCTGGAGGGTCTGTGTTATGGTGTCATTTACTGTACAGTCAGGCCTGACGCCGATTACCACTACTGCGCATGTGTGTAGGGGTGTGTGTGTGTGTGTGTGACACAGAAAGGCAGACGCGGCAGTGGAAGCTGCAGCCACAACGTGACCTATTTTTGATTAAAAAAACGTACTCTCGCATTCGCCAAGAATCGCGATTCTTTTTTCTGTGAACCGATGCGAGTCGTCACGCATTTGTACCGATTTTAATCGTGTCACGATGTATCGTTACATCCCTAGTCCTAAAAAATACAAACTTTATTACAAAGCTGTACTCATTGCATGAAAAGATACCTCAGTGGCCACTGTACATTTGATGTTCTGTTACCAAAAACAGCTGTAGCAGTGTTCGTGTTAGTGCACAAAGAAGTCTCCACTGTAATGGGCTAAAGTCCTGACATCCACATGCTGCTAAAAAGTGTCTATTAGAGCACACTTTCCCCACCCCACCGTCCATCTCCAAAGCTGCTGGCTTTGTGGGTACAGTCTTTGACGATGCAACCTCTGAAATGGGACTGAAGCTGTGTCCCATTTACACACCAAACACAACAGTATAATATACAGTATGCATTGTATACTGCAAAATGGTAAATGGACTGTACTTATATGTACCACTGTACATAGCGCATTACACTACTATCTCATTCACCCCATTCACACACATGGCATTGGCTACCATGCAAGGTGCCAACTGCTCATCAGTTTGAAGATCTAACCATTCATACACATTCACACACCGATGGCACAGCCTTTGGGAGCAATTTGGGGTTCAGTATCTTGCCCAAGGACACTTTGACATGCAGACGGGAGGAGCTGGGGATCGAACGGCCGATCATCTGATTAGTGGACGACCCGCTCTGCCTGTGAGCCACAGCCCATATGAAATGAATGAATGAAGCAAACAATGTGTTTTTACACAAACATGAAATTATTTAATTATGTGTGCAAACAGATGTTAACTAAACCACTATTCTGACACTGCTGATTAAACAATAATTTATAGGGGTGGGTAAAAAAATCGATATGGCAATATAGCGTGGTACTTTGCTGGCCGATAAAATATTGATTTTTTCAACTCCAAATATCGATACTTTGTTAAAATATTGATTGATTGGTGTTAAGACGTGCTGTGAATACAGTAGGGTTTCTTTGCCTTCAGTCCGGTAGATGGCGCCTTAGAGCCTCTCTGCTGTGTTGCGCATACATTTCTGTGCTAGAGAAAGTTTTTACTTACTATCAAAATGGCTAATAACTTGGTAACACCGCCGCTATTTAAAGCCGATGTGTGGAATCACTTCGGCTTCCAAATGAAAAACCAAGAGAAAAGGGAGCTCAACAAAGACAACGCAGTCTGTAGGATTTGTTTTGCACGGGTAAAATATTGTGGAAACACAACTAACTTGCGAGTTCATCTCTTGAGATACCATGCTGAGGTGTTGAAGCACCTCAGGTGTTGAAGCGGCCAAAGCCTCAACCGAGCCAGACGACGCTGCACAACTTTTTGCCCGCCACCTCACCTCGTGCACAGCGCATAACAGAGTCGATTGTGCACTTCATCTGTAAGGATTTATGCCCTTATAGCGTCGTTGATAATGCTGGATTCAAGTGAATGCTGTACACATTAGAGCCATGTTACAAAATACCACAACAAGGATACTTTTTATGTATTTTGATTAAAGAAACAAAAGGACTCTTCTGCACTTTATTTTCTTATACTTTTTTACTGCATGCATGCACATAGGTATTTTATTTTTATTTGAACTTCAGTTCAGATTTCATACTGTAAAAATTTAGTGTTTACAACACTATTGTGCACTTTATTTCAGTTTTAAGAAATAAAACAAATATTGTTAATGTTTCATTCATTGAAATAAAAAAATAGCTGTTATGAATGAAATAGTTTTGACTCAATTTGTCTTCTGATCAATATCATCTGATGTACATAAACTTTTTAAATCGCAATATTGTGATATGTATCGTATCGTGACGTTCATGCCAATACCCACCCCTAATAATTTAATAACCTGAGACTTCTGGAGCTGCTTCAGCATCATCTGTTTTTCAAAAGATAGACTTTATTGACTAAATGCTAGGGAAATTGTTCTTGTTACAGCAGCTCACAATACATATTAGGGATAAGAAGGCTCAGCTGGTAGAGTGAGCTCCCCACATAGAGAGTCCTCCCAGCTGCGACCCGGTTCTGACCGGCCTGTGGTCCACGGCAATTTCCTGTGTGTTGTTCCCCCTCTGTCTTTCTCCTGTCACAAGTTGAAAGCCGCCCAGAACTTCCAGCTGTCTCTGTTGAAGAGCATGCTTTCTGTTTCCAACGGCTGATTGGAGCAGGAGGAATCATTTACAACCCTGACAAAATGTCCTGCCAAGTTTTAAATCCTATTTATTATGTTCTACAGTTTATATATCTTGGGATTGTCTCAAATGGGACTTCTCTTCCTTTGTTTTCATGGTTGTACAATGTGTGATAGTCTTCAATATTATCTTATGAACCACTTAAAACTCTAACAGAGGAACTGTAATTTATCGTGGTCAGTGTAAAAACAATGCTGTGCTTCTTGACAAAAAAGGTCAAAATGGTTTTGAGAAGCAAAGGCAACATTGACAGAGATGGCAAAAATTCAAATTGAATGTCTGATAAAAAAACAGAGGAAAGCTTTTGTGTCATCTGAAGACTAAATCAGAATGATGCTTAACAAGATCGTCCAACAGTGACTGGAAGATGCAGCATCTAAAGATTGTTAGCACTGTATCATTGATAGGCCTAGTTTGGCTCATCATTTAGAAAAAGTTCTGATTGCTGTTGCTGAACAGATTTAGGACTGCAGCTATTGAATATTTTAGTAATCTAGTATTCTATCGAATATCCCATCGATTAATCGAATAATCGGATATAAATATTACCATAATTTTCAGACTATTGAGCGCACATGAATATAAGCCGCACTGGCTAATACATATATAGGCTTTTCATGTTGTGACATGAGATATTTACACAGAAATACAGTACACAGAAGATTTTTTTTGTTTTAATTTAAGCCAACACACCATCAACACGGAATGCCAAGATTACGTTCAGTAGTTCTATTTCCTTCTTTGACGACCAGATTAATTGCCTTTACTTAAAAGCTCCATCATATGCATTTCTTTGTGTGTTTTCCATGAAAATCAAAACTAGTGTCTTTTTCGGTGCATAATCTTTCCCCACGTCTGTCTCACTTTTGCATTTACTGCTAGTAAATGCCCCCACCGCTGTATAGGCCGCAGGGTGCAAAGTGTGTGAAAAAAGTAGCGACTTATAGTCAGAAAATTGCGGTATTCTTATTACTTTCGCTTTTGCTCATTTTCGCTGTTTTCTGAACATCAACACTGTCCACACATGTTACCAAAAGTCTGCTTCCGTCTTCTTCCACTTTGCAGGGGACGCATAGCCTGTAACATAAGCACGTTATGTCACACTAAAAAAAATCTGTGTGAAATGTGAGCTTAAAATTTAAGTAAACAAGGCTTTGAGGCAGAGGAAATTTCTTGATCATTTTTTGTAAAGTAGGTACTCAAGGTATTTGAGGAATCGTTGTAGCCCTACACAGATTTGATTCTGTAAAGGATGTATTTAGTTTAGCTCTTTTATTTCCGGGAGGTTCACACAAAACATTCTCGAACGTATAACAGTAGTATGTAATCTAGCAGACCAAGTTATGAGAAGACAAAAATATCAGGCAACAAAACAGAAAATATCAGATTAAGGTAGATTCCCATCAGAACAAACATTCAAGACAGAGTCATGTCAACATTTTCCTTGTAGCATTAATAAACATGTTTTTTACTCTATGTACACGTAGTACAGGAGGAGTCATGTATTCAGATGTTATTTCTTAGTGAACAACAAATAGAAATAGATTTTAGTTAATTGATAGTGATTCCATATAAACCCAATAATGCCACTCTGATGTCCAGTCACTGCAGAGCCTTTAATACTTGTTATACTTCAGGATGATTTGCTCATTTGCATTCGGAATGTAACATCCAATACCTGCAAAGAAAATCAAAATAAAACAAGGTAATTAGCTGATTTGAATAGATGTTGACTGTAAAAAGACCAAAAGAGCCATGGTGTTCTCGTGGCTGACTCACCAACATCAGGTCTTATTGTATGGTTGTTGGTTTTCTTGACCAGCAGCTCCCAGTAGGTGCGTTCTGAGAAATTTCCAGCCAAACCGTTGACGCTCTCCAGGAATGGGCCGTAATCTGGATGTTCTGAGTAGGTGAACCTGCCAAAAAAACAGCA
Organism: Collichthys lucidus; assembly: GCA_004119915.2. NCBI lineage: Eukaryota > Metazoa > Chordata > Actinopteri > Sciaenidae > Collichthys > Collichthys lucidus. Next base: position 26,988,537 of record CM014096.1, on the reverse strand, counting down.
GATAACTTTGTGAAAGACTTAAGGCCATTTTAGACATCCCCTCCTCCTCTCACAGTGAATCCACTGCGATAAACTCAACTTAAACATTTTGCTGGATATTTATCTATTCTTCCCTGCAGTTGGCATGAATATCACCTGATGTCATATGGATTGACTTCTGGTCAGATTATCACTCTGGTTTTATAAGAGTTCTTTAACATGTTCACTGCTGACCCAGAAATCAGGCAGTTACTGCAGTGTAGCTATGATCAGAAAATTGTGACATAACATGCATGACATGTTTAAACACAAACTTGAGTGAACACAGACATTTGCTGCTCTCTGTAGGCGTATAGTTAAAACTGTTGAAAAAGTGAATCAAAAGCTTTTAATTTAATAAAAATGTTGATGTGATGGTCTTACGTAAAGCATGGGCTTGACTCTTGTAGTCTTCTTAGTGCCCCAATTAAGATTCCTCTGAAAGCCACCTGAGTGCTGTAGGTCTTGTTTGGGGAGTTTGTTACAGCGTTTGTCACCTTAATAGTTATGGGAGTCTGATCAGAGCCTGTGGAAAATTAAGTAAAAGTTAGCACATAAGATAAAATATGGAAAAGGGAATAGAACAACAATCTGTAATGTTGAATACTGGCGACCTTTTGAGGGTGGATTCTTGTTACCTCTGTGTGACGCTTCAAGTATAAAACAACCCTTGACCAATTTAACATTTTATGAAGTTGAAAAAAATTACTCTGAAGCTGAAGCTTACTTGTAGTTGGAACCACAGAAACCAGCAGCAGCAGCAGGGCCATAGAGAGAAGAGCAGACGTCTTCATTCTGACTTGTGGAAACCAAACTGTGAACCTGAACAGTTAGCTGCAGACAAAAGAATGATATCCAAATATATCATCATTAAAAATCACAAGAATTTTTCATGGACACATCACAAACACATTAACATGTCACCTCAGTTTTGTACAAGCTATTGAAAGATTGTGTGTTTTCATGAACAAGGTTTAAACTGCTTAATTTTAAAATTGAGGTTGTAAAAAAACAAACAGAACCTGAAGAGTCAGCTGCAGAGACAAAAGAACGATATCCAAATATATCATAATTAAAAATCACAAGAATTTTTCATAAAGATCATTGAAAGGTTGTGTGATTTCGAGAACCAGTTTTCAGCTGCTTAATTTTCCAGTACAGGACTCTAATCTAATCGTGCAGCTGCAGACTGGCTCTTGTCTCTAAGGATTTTTGCTGTGACTGTAAAAAGTTAACAAATAAAGTAAAACTCAAACATCTTGTCGATTAGATGCATTAACCTTTTTTTTAAGATAATAAAAAGATAAATTGTCATCAGATGATAGCTGATGGGTTCTAAGATTATATTTCAGCCAATGTAAGCCTCCTTTTCTCTCTCCACGTGGACTGTTTACCTCTGACTACAAACGGAATCCAGAAAGCTTTCGATGCACAAATCGTGGGCACTTGCCTACAGATTTAACATTCACATGCAGATATATTTTTATAGAAATTAAATGACATGAACAGACCTTCAAGGGTGCAGCAGAGGTTAAGGTTGTTGAGAGCTGATTAGAAATCCTTGGGGCACCTTCTGCTCAGACACTTTTATAGCTTGTGAAACAACCAATGAACACACATCAGCTCATATTCAGATATTTTAAATAGCATTTCAAATTCCTGTACGGCTACAATCATGGACAATGAACAATTGACACACTGAGCAACAGGAACACACCCTGACTGGAAAATCCAGCCTGTTCTCATTCCTTGTTCATCTGATACCAGTGTTTTTCCATGCCACTAGGCATCGAGGTACCTTTTATTGTCTGTAATGACATTGTAAGGAGTTTTGGTTGGGTGATTGGGGTGAATGAAAACAAACACAAGACTTGCCTTTTTGAATTTTGTGTCAAAGATTTCATGATTTTAAATGATGTTGTAGAGACCACTGAAGCATCCACAATGTGGCAGTGTTTTCATTGTTGCCTGTTCTTGTAAGAAATATAAAAATAGTAAATATTTAGGACTGTCTGAACTGGTCATTTTAAGTTTGAAAAATCTCTATTGTTTCTGTCCCTCCACACCAGGAAACAAAGTTAGACTGTTAAGCACTGTTCTTTTAAAGTCAGAGATACCTTGTAATAGCAAGCTTTCTATTTCTAATGACTGAATGGAGCCAGAGGAATCATTTACAACTCTGACAAAATGTCCTGCCAAGTTTTAAATCGTATTCATTATGTTCTACAGTTTATGTATCTTGATCGTAATTTATAGTCGTCAGTGTAAAAACAGTGCTGTGCTTTTATTGTCTGTATGTTTTTCCACGCCTCTTGAATGTTCTCATTCCTTGGTCATCTAATAATGATGTTTTTCCATACCTCTTGGCATTGAGATAATACCTGTTATTGTCTGTATGTGATGCACTGGGCTGACATCTAACTCCACTGTGACCCAAATACACCAGGTGATGTTGTGTAAAGACGGTGTAAGGAGGTTTGGTTGGGAGATTGGGGTGGATGGATGGCTCAAACAAACACAGGACTTCCCTTTTTATATTTTGTGTCAAAGATTTGATGATTCTAAATGGATATTTGTTGTAGAGACCACTCAAACATCCACAACGTGGTTTATCTGATAGTGCTGTAGCCAAATTTAAGGATGTGATTTCTTCAGTATTGAATTCAATGCCGTGGCTTAATGTAACAAAGAAGTTGTTTGCTACGTTTAGCCTTTTCAAAATAGATAAACTTGTTAATAGTATTGCAGGCTCATTACAAACAACTCTAGACTCTATCGCACCTCTGAAAAAGAAGATAGTTAAATAACAGAGGTTAGCACTATGGTAGATCTGAATGCAAATAGCGTGCTGCTACATTTGAAGAATCTTGTTTAGTCTGTCAAGTTAGTTTTAAAACATGCAGGAAGGCTCTCTGTAATGCCAGAGCAGCCTTTTATTCCTCATTAATAGAGTAAAATAAGAACAACCCCAGGTTTCTTTTCAGCACTGTAGCCAGGCTGATGAAGAGCCACAGCTCTACTGAGCCATTTATTCCTTTAGATCTCAGTAGCTGTAATTAAAGCATTTCTTAGGCCAGTCAGATCCAAAGGTTTTAGCCAATTACAGACCGATATCAAACCTTCCCTTCCTCTCTAAGATACTTGAGAAATATGTAGCCAATCAGCTGTGTGACTTTCTCCATAGAATAGTCTATTTGAGGATTTTCAGTCAAGATTTAGAGTGCATCATATCACAGAGACAGCACTAGTCAAAGTTACAAATGACTTCCTGGTGGCATCAGACAATGGCATCTGTACAGTACTTGTCTGATTAGATCTAATTGCCACATTTGACAACATTGACCATCAAATTCTTTTACGGTGTGCTTAGACCACTTCGATTCAGCCTATGTATGCTTCCTTTAGGGAACATCACTCCATTAACTTTGATCGTTATGCTGATGACTCCCAATGATATTCATCGATCATGCCTGAGGAAACCTATCAGTTAGCTAAACTTCATATATTCCTTAAGGATATAAAAAAAATGTCACATTTTCCCCCTGGACATCACAGGGAGCTTTAGTTTCATGTAAGGGTTTTGTCAACACTACAGAAACACTACATATGATAAGGTTGTGTGACGATGACTACTGCGGGTAATGGTTTGATTATGTGATTGTGGCTGGTCAGGTTTATCATCAGCTAATTGTAGTGAATGTGTGTATTTTTTAATATGTGCATCTTTGCAGTAATAACTGTTTTAATCAACAGTATCTGCTGCTGAATCTTAAAACATGTTAAAGTTCAGGATGATTTGGTCATTTGCTCTTGGAATGTAACATCCAATACCTGCAAAAAAAATCAAGATAAAGCAAATAAACTGATTTGCCAATCGAGACATTTAATCAATATGTTAACTGTGGAACACAAGTGAACTGGAATTAATAAACAAAAAAAATATTCCTGAAATAAATAGAAAAAGACTAAAATGTTTTGACAAACTGAAACAAAGTCTAAACTTTTGAGACTTTTAGTCGACTAAAATATGACAAACAAAACTGATTTGTGAAAGACTAAAAGTGACAAAGACTAAGAATAAACTCTGACACAAGACTAAGACTGGGGGGGCGGGGGGGGGGGGGGGGGGGGGGGGGTTATTTGTGTTGAATGTAACCGCTTTCTCACTCTCTTAGTATTTTCCTATTACAGATTAATTCATAACAAATCGGGAATCGGGGTGATGCAAGTGCACGCTTCAACGTGACTATGTAGCACTACATTGAAAAAAAATATATCACAGGAAAGAGAACAGATTGTAAATTACATTTCAACATTAATATAGTTTAATATTCATTTTGGTATGATTTTGTATTGATTTATTTAATTGAAAATGTTTAAATAATAAAAAAAAATAGTAATTTCCTCCGCACATCAAGGGAGCGTGCGTACCACCACAGTTTGAAAATCACTACTAAAGACATATGAAAGTTCTTAAAAAATTGTCTGCCCTGGTAAAACGATGAGAGGAAAGGGAGATTTTTTAGACTGATCTGATCTTAAATAACTCAAAACTCAGGCATTATGTTAATCCGACCACATCTCATTCTAAATAGAAAAGGAGCAGGTAAAAAAAAAGACAAGAGGCAGATATAGTTACAATTAGGAATGCACCGAAATGAAACTTTTCGGCTGAAACCGAAACCGAATAGAAATTAAATGGTTGGCCGAATACCAAAACTAAATATGAAATGCGGTTGTTAAAATGGACAATCTTACATAAAGTTTGCTGTCTCGGAGTTGTTTAGTCTCCTCAGTCCACCTATTAAGATTCCTCTGAAAGTCACGTTAGTGCTGTAAGTCTTGTTGGGTGCGTTTGTTACAGTGTTTGCCACCAGAACAGTAATGCAGATCTGGTCAGAACCTGAAGAAAATGCAAGAAAAGTCAAAGTTAGCACAGAAAATAAAATAGTGAGCAGAAAAATAATGTGTAATGTTAGAGACTGGGGACCTTTTGAGAATGGATTCTTGTTATGTCCACTGGGTTTGGTTCCAGCCTTGTGGATACCTCAAGCATAAAACAGGAAACTAAAACCTTTACAACTACTTGACGAGGAATTTTAACATTTAGAAACCAGCAGCAGCAGCAGCAGGGCTACAGAGAGCAGAGCAGGTGTCTTCATTCTGACTTCTAAAAACCAAACTGTGAACCTGAACAGATCACATAAGAGTGAAATAACCAATTATCATACATCAGGCTGATATCCAGCTGAGCATTTTTAATTCCTGTCATTCCTGAGTTGTTTTGTACTGATGTTTATTTGTGCCTCTGGGCATTAGAGTACCCATCAGTATCTGTATGAGATGCACCGGTTTATATCTAACACTAGTGTGATCCAAAGACCGAAAGTAACTGCAAAGGGGGTTTTAGGGTTCAGTATCTTGCCCAAAGACACTTCGACTGAGAGAACTGATTAGCTTATTGTTTATCTGATCCAGAACATTTGTGGCTTCTTTGGACAACTCTGGAGAACTGTTTCCCTTTTGTGCTTCTGTAGACTGTTGCTGTAATTTCTTCTCAAATCTGCCAGCCTTCCCTCATCTACCCCTCTAAATAGTCACAAAGAGAAATGCAACATATGTACATTATGTTCGTTTCATGTGTTGATTTGAAGAATGTTCCAGTCTCCTCATCACTCCTCGTGAATCTGTTTATCAAACTACTTTCCATCTCTTTAGTGAAGTTTCAGACATGTGTGTCTGTGACAGAGAGAGAGAGAGAGAGAGAGAGAGAGAGAGAGAGAGAGAGAGAGAGAGAGAGAGAGAGAGAGAGATCATGAAACCTGATCAATTACAACATCAACTCTTCCTGTCTGGAAAAACACCTACTGTCACATACACAAAGACACACAGTTTCCTTATCCTGTAAAACCTCTGTCAGAGTGCAGTTGTACCTTCTGTTTTACGCCAAAACCAGGAAGTGTTTAAAAATGTCAAAATTTGAACCTCAGCAGAGAATGAAAGCAAAATGAGAGCTGACTCCTTGAATCATCCTGTTAATTGAATTACATGAAGGTAATGAAGATCCGTGCTTTGATCCCTGGCCTCTCCAGTCTGCATGTTGAAGTGTCCTTGAGCAAGATACTGAACCCCAAATTGCTCCCAAAGTCTGTGCCATCGGTGTGTGTGTGTGAAAGTGATCCATTTCCTCCTGATGAGCAGTTTGCACCTTGTATAGCAGCCAATCACTGAGTGATGAATGTGATATGTTCTGTAAAAGTGATTTAAGTGTTCGGAAGACTACAAAGGTGTTAAATAAGTACAGTCCATTTACCATTTGATTCTGCTGTGCAGAACAAAAAGACAATGTCAAATATTTCAGAATACCAACTGTATTCCAACCATAAATGACTGTTAACTGAATGATTTTACTGTTTTTATTGTCTTCTGTTTTCTATAGATGAATTCATCCAACCTCCTTTATACTGAATATGAAGAACACTGTGGAGCCTGGACCTGTTGAGTCTTTCTCAACATGTGGTCAGATCCTCCTTCAAGAACAGCGAGCAGAGCAGGAAGGAAATGCTGAGTTTAGGTAAGAATGAATTAAATGCAGTTTATTACACTATTTAAACATTTACCTGTGCCTTAACACTGAGACTGTCCTGCATGTCACCAAAGTTTTTGTCGTTTTTGTGTAGACTGTGTTGTCTCTGTATGAGGTTGCTGTGATTGGGGAAAGAAATTGGAAATTGCAAACCTGTCGTGAATTCACACTTCATTTTTGAAGTCATTTTATTTTTATGGATTATACTGACAAAACAACTGTCCACATATGAAGTTTTTTTTCTTTCTGATGTGTTTCTTTAGAGATGTGTTTTTATGGACATCATAACACAAAACAATTCATTTTGCTGAACACAGACTTAATTCTGTAAAGAATGTATTTTTTTATTTCAGGAAAATTCACACAAAGCATTCTCAAATGTATATCATTAGTAGGTAATCCAGCAAATTAAGTTATGAGAAGATAAAGGTATCAGGTAACAAAAATATAAGATGAAGGTAGATTCCCATCAGAACAAAAGGTTCAAGACAGAGTCATGTTAACTTTTTCCTTTCAGTAACATGAATACAGTGTGTGTTTTCTTATAGTCTTTAATATAAATCATTTATCTCATCTATTAAGCCCCTCTCCTTTATCAAATATTTGTTTTATTTCTATAACCCAATCTTAATGCTGTGTCTCTTGAAAACAATGACCCCTAGACATTGTGGTGATCACACTTCAAGTCATAAATGTTCATTATCTTAAAAAAAAGTCTTATATTATATATTCTATAAATTCTTTCATCATTTTGAATTTAATAATGTAATTTCATTTGAGTGTATATATTTATTGTATTTATTAAGTGTACTATTACATCTGTCATAATCCACTTCCCATTCTGTGATGCAGTTCCTTTTTAAATCCTCCCTCCCTACACCATGCCTTAAATATATATCTACACCCATTCTGATTTTCATTTCAGCTCATTTTTAGAGTTGAAATGTGTTCCTTGAACACAAATAATTTACATTTTTCCTTTATCTTGCAGTTATGTCAAAATATTAGCCTACCTTTTCTAACAATTTCAATGATATAAAACACTCACTAATAAAAGACACATAAAACACAAAAACACTATCACAATAACAACAATACGTTTCATCATGTATCCCATTTACTTTAGCTTGGCCTAAATATCTAGTAGTGAAAATGAACATTAATTGAGAACCTAAGACCAAAATAAACAAAAATAAACAAACACCATGCCAATCATGTAGATTACTCTAATAAAGGAAAGGTAAGAAATATATCTGTAATGTCAGATAAAACAGAAAAATAAAACTAAATAAATGAAATAAATTACTACTTTCCCTGACCATGAATGTTAACATTTTGTGACACTGCAAAGCAATTACTCTGAGGTTGAAGCTTACTTGTAGTTAAAACCACAGAAACCAGCAGCAGCAGCAGGGCTACTGAGAGCAGAGCAGGCGTCTTCATTCTGACTTCTAAAAACCAAACTGTGAACCTGAAGAGTTAGCTGCAGAGACTGATAAGGAATGATATCCAAATATATCATCATTAAAAATCACAAGAATTTTTCATGAACACGTCACAAACACATTAACATGTCACCTCAGTTTTGTACAAGCTATTGAAAGATTGTGTGTTTTCTAGAACAGAAGTTTTCAACTCATGAAACAACCATCATCACACATCAGTTAATTTAAATAGCATTTCAAATTCCTGTCCGTCTACAATCATGGAAAATGAACAATTGACACACTGAGCAACAAAGGACCACACCCTGACTGGAACATTCAGTCTGTTCTCATTGCTTGTTCATCTAATACTGATGTTTTTCCACGCCACTTGGCATTGAGGTACCTTTTATTGTCTGTAAAGACACATTCAGACAGGACCAGGGATTGCAGCAACTGGAAAATTAAAGTTGTTTTGCTGAACACAGATTAGATTTTTTTTTTTATTTCAGGAAGATTCACACAAAACATGTATGGGCCCTCGCAACGGCGCACGTCGGGGTAGGCGCTGGATGCCATCCCACGCGCATTGCACACCCGTCCGTCAAGTGTAGAGCAGGCTGCGAAAATCACATGTACATCACGACAACAAGAAGCTGCAGCAAACCAGCTTTTGGCCACCAGAAGGAGACAAACACACAGCCACAAGTATGGAAAGCTGTCATAGCAGTCACAGAGGGTCCCCAAACTTTAAGGGGACGCCACGGCCACAGGGTTCAGACTTTTGAAAAGATCTCCATAACTTTTATTCACTCATTCATTCTGTAGGACAAGTCCAGTCATATGCGAGGTGTGGAATTGGGCAAAAATGGTGCCAAATTGCATCTTCCACCCAAAATGTCCGTTTCTGTGCATATGGCATCATGGCGTCCAGAGGCTTTTTTGTGCATCTGGGCATGACGGAGGCGTGTAGCGAATTTCGTCCGCCTATGCAAAAGGATCCCGAATGGCAGGGGGGGTTTGAAAATTTGTAGGGGACACTATAGAGCCATTTCGCTCCACCTACACGATACCCCTTACATATGTACGAGGTTGTCAGGGCGGACGTGTGCCAAGTTTCATGACTGTGCGATGATGAAAAGGCGTTCAAACCGCAAACGCCATCACACGACTTTTAATTTGATGACACTGCAGTGATCCAGATTGACGTGACACCTTGATATGTGAAGTGTGACATTTCCAACCACCACCAGGTGGCGCTATAGGTGAGTGTGAGTATGAGCATATGTAAGTGTCTAGGCTGTGTCCAGCATCCACCCTATGACGTTTGGTCAGGATAGGACAATGTATCCACAAGTAATAAGCGACTTTGTGTTTTGTGGTGAGCAGTGGCAAGTCTTCCAAGTTTGAGGCATCGTCATGGCTTAAGAGTAACCTGGCCAAGTTTGAAGCCGTTAGCATTTAATCTGTAGGACGAGTTTGATCATATGCGAGGTGTGGAAATAGGCAAAAATGGCGCCAAAATGCAACTTCCACCCAAAATGGCCGACTTCCTGTGTATCTGGCACCATGGTGTCCCCAAGCATTTTTGTGCGTCTGGGTATGACACATGCGTGTACTGAATTTTGTTGTCCTACGCCAAAGTCACCCCATTTTTTTTTGCGTTTTTGAAAATTTGTAATTTGTAACGCCAATGCACGGGATCGCCAAATAATCAAATTTTTTCACAGGCATGACGCGCTAGCAAAACGCAAACGTTACAGGCACGTATTTCGTCCCAGAAGAGGGAAAAGAGGTAAAATAATAATAGTGCAGAAAAATTTCTTCAGTTCAAATAGGTCCCCGCACTGCTGTCGGTGCTCGGACCCAACAAGGTAATTAGCTGATTTGAATGGCTGTTGACTGTAAAAAAAAAGCCATGGTGTTTTCGTGGCTGACTCACTCATTAGGTGTTATTGTATGGTTGTTGGTTTTCTTGACCCCAACTCCCAGTAGGTGCGTTCTGGGAAATTTCCAGCCAAACCGTTGACGCTCTCCAGGAATAAGCCGTAGTTTGGATCCTCTTTGTAGGTGAATCTGCAAAGACGACAGCAGATATCTTTCTGAAAGACTTAAGGCCATTTTAGACATCCCCTCCTCTTCTCACAGTGAATCCACTGCGATAAACTCAACTTAAACATTTTGCTGGATATTTATCTATTCTTCCCTGCAGTTGGCATGAATATCACCTGATGTCATATGGATTGACTTCTGGTCGGATTATCACTCTGGTTTTATAAGAGTTCTTTAACATGTTCACTGCTGACCCAGAAATCAGGCAGTTACTGCAGTGTAGCTATGATCAGAAAATTGTGACATAACATGCATGACACGTTAAAACACAAACTTGAGTGAACACAGACATTTGCTGCTCTCTGTAGGTGTATAGTTAAAACTGTTGAAAAAGTGAATCAAAAGCTTTTAATTTAATAAAAATGTTAATGTTGCTGAAAGAAAAGATAGTAGATGAGTAGATGTGATGGTCTTACGTAAAGCATGAGCTTATATTCTGTAGCCTCCTTAGTCCACCAATTAAGATTCCTCTGAAATAAGTGCTGTAGGTCTTGTTTGGGGAGGGTGTTACAGCGTTTGTCACCCGAATAGTTATGGGAGTCTGATCAAAGCCTGCGGAAAATGGAGTCAAAGTTAGCACAGAAGATAAAGTATGGAAAAGGGAATAGAACAACAATCTGTAATGTTGAAGACTGGGGGACCTTTTGAGGGTGGATTCTTGTTACCTCTGTGTGACGCTTCAAGAATAAAACAATCCTTGACCATTTTCCTATTTTCTGTTAAGTTAAAAAAAATACTTTGAGGCTGAAGCTTACTTATAGTTGGAACCACAGAAACCAGCAGCAGCAGCAGGGCTACAAAGAGCAGAGCAGGTGTCTTCATTCTGACTTGTGGAAACCAAACTGTGAAAGTAAGGGGTTACCGACACAGACATAAACACAAATATACAAAGAACATCCTCAAAAAAAATCCACAAAACCAGTATAGATGTTTAACAGGTTTGTGAGAAATTGTATGCTATGCCAGTAATTCATTATCTGGGTTTAACAAGACAACAATGTTCTAGGCTGACAATACTCATCAATCTACCTGTCTAGAACTCCTTATACTGTCACCCCATTTGTATCTGTGCTGACGGTTATATGTTGTGTCCATGCTGAAAAGAAGTATATTTTAAATTGTGTTTTAATATCTAATCCTTGTTTTCTTTTTGTCGAGAGCAACTGACAAGAAACCTTGTCTTGTCAGGCTTTTACCTTTTCATGAAACATGGAAATCACAAAAATGCTGTAAGAAAACAGATTACTTAAAGGCACAGCTTTGATTTTGGTATGATTCACTGATGTACAGACATTAGATCAGGCCATGATCATAGATCTTTGAACCAGTGTAACCACTGCATATATATACATATATATATATATATATATATATATATATATATATATATATATATATATATATATATATATATATATATATATATATATATACACAGGGTTCTCACTAGGATTTTATTTTAGAGTAACGGGCAGCGCCGGTCCAGGCGAACCCCCCCCTCCCGAGACGAAGATTTTCTCGTGCGCACCTGGATGCGCCGTGCGCCCGGATCAGTCTGTCCGGCGCCCCCTCTACCTCGTCAACCCCCCGCTCCGCCGGCTCCGCTAACAGAAAAAAAAAAAAAACTTTTGACGATGGTGACGAAAACAGCCGTTACGCTAAAATAAAAATAACGTAACGGGGGGAAATTGCCGTTGCGGTCTGAAATTTTAGCGTAGCGGGCCGCAACCATATAAAGCGCTGGCGAGAACCCTGATACACACACCACAAAATCCTTTTAACACACGTAGAAGAGTGCAGAGCAGTTGATGTTACAAAGATATGAACTGGTAAGTGACTTATATTTCTTTCATCCAGATATTACATAATACCCAAGCCAATCATCAGACTGAAAACATTACAAATGGAAAAAGGTCAACATCAAAAAGTCAAAAATAGAACTCTATGTACAAATTCATTAGAACAGGGGAAGCTAGAGCACCACTTAGTGCCTCTAGTGGACACAACAGGCTGAGGCCAGTAAAGGCAAAGGTTTCCAAGAGTAAGTTTGCATCCAAAATTTCACATTCACAAATATGCATGGCAGTACATTACCATTCTGTAAAGCTGCAATGTTTTGTTGGTGTGTTGCTAGATAGCCTTCAGTAGCCCTTTGTTCTGTTTACAAGACGAGGCTGTTACAGTCACACCTGAGAAGAACGAAACAGTGAGTGTAATAGCTTCCATTTTTACAGTCAAAATCCTGTGTGCTGCAGGTATGAGCTCACATGAGAAGTACATAACACACAGCAGCACACACCACCAAATATTTCATTTAATCTGAAGAAACTGGATCATATTTGATATTATATAATATTATATTTATATTTTATGTTATGTCGTTTTTCCTCTGATCTTCCTCCAGCTGCTCCGCATCAACTCTCCGTGATTTACTGATGGACAGTAAAGTAAACTGCTGCAAACTGTAACTGCTGCCGTTAGCTAATGTTAGCTCAGGTTGTTGGCTAGGATGCCTGGACTGTGAGCTCACATGTTAATGTTTGTACCACATGTGTTTTAGATTGACAGTTGGCACTGCTACCAGAGCACTGTTAAAGAGGCCAAAAGAGAATACCTGTCCAACCTTATCGACTCTAATCATCACAACCCGCGTGTGTTATTTAAAACTATTGAGCTGTTCTCAATCCCCCCCCCCCCCCCCCAGCCTGGGTGCATAGAGGCTTCCCCCGAAATATGCAATAGTTTCCTGCACTTTTTTATTGAAACATTACATAGCACAGAGTCAGCTCTATTAAGAGTTTTTAATGACATCCTCATGGATCCTCACGAATGACTCTGGAGATTATGTGACCCTTCTACTCCTCAGCTTAAACTCAGCTTGATACAGTGGACCACAGCATTCTAGTGCATCGGTTGCAGTAGGCATCTCTGGTAGCATGTTGGACTGGTTCAGGTCCTACCTGCCAAACTGGACCATGTGTGTAAGCCTTGGTGGTTCTGAGTCCCGTACTGCTCCGCTGTCATATGGAGTTCCACAGGGTTCAATTTTAGGGCCCCTGCTTTTCTTACTGTACCTGCTGCCCCTGGGTTTCATCCTGAGAAAGCATGGTCTTTTTATTGTTACGCTGATGACAGCCAGATCTATGTACCACTAAAGAAGAAGGATGCCTTCTCTTTGAAACCACTTCTGTTATGTCTTGAAGACATTAAAGCCTGGATGTCTTTGAACTTTTTAAAATTGAATGAAAATAAAACAGAAGTAATGGTGTTCAGTCCCAGTGGCTCTTGTGAACCACTTCCTGTTGATTTGGGCCCCTTGGTGCATTTCAGGAAGCAAACAGTCACAAACTTGGGTTTTAAGATGGACAGTGATTTTAAAGTCGACTGGCAAATCTGTGCAATAGTCAAGTCCAGCTTTTTTCATCTTAGGCAGCTGGCAAAGGTGAAGCCCTTCCTTGCACAAAAGCACTTTGAAACAGTAATTCAGGCCTTCATCACATTGCTGCTGGATTACTGTAACACACTTTATCCTGAAGTCAGCCAGTCCTCCCTCGCACGTCAGAGAGTTATACTTCACACTTGTCATCAAACTCAAAGTGACAGTTTTATTGCCCCTAAGCCCCGCCCCCTGACAGCTGTCACTGTACCGGAAGGAAGTCCCCCCTAGCCCTCCCCCCTTCCGGAAGGGAGCTCCCCAAGCCGTAGGTGTGAATAACCCACCCCGCTGGGGGTCAATAACAAACACACACACACACACACACACACACACACACACACACACACACACACACACACATATAATAGAAGGTAATGTTTTAGAAGGTAATATTTTAGAAGGGAATATAGTAGAAGGGAGATGGCAACAGTTGTTGGGGCAACAGCTGTGAGGCATGTTATGACATGTTTCACATGTTTTTGTTAGCTCCTGATGTCTTAATAGAGTTATTGAACACACTTTGATGATGCCCCGATCTCTTGATAGAGAGTTTGTGAGAGTCACACTTTCCTGCAGCCAGTTGTCCGCTGACCCCCGGCAACCTTCCTGTGTCTTGTGGGAAAACAGAGGTGAGGCATGTTATGACATGTTTCACGCCTTTCTGCGACCTGCTGTTGTCTGCTGCGTCAGTTAGGATAACAAAGAGAAACAACCAAAGGGAGAAAGGAGGTGTGGAAATCACTGTACGATTCCTATAAAGCGACTGCGTGCAGCTCAAAAACCATCTTGCTGAAAAACGAAGACACTCATCATCATCATGCCGCTGAAAAGATCTAGTCCCGTCAGAGACAGCAACGAAGACATGCAGAATGCAGGGCAGAATGCACAGCGGAATGGCGTCGTCGCATCCATGATATGCGAGACCCCGGTTACAATTTTTCAGGCATCAAATTCGACTGTTGATGCTCCGAAGATGTATTTTTTGTTGTTGTTTGTTTTCAACAATGAATATCCTTTTTCATTCTTCAAGTGATTCCTCTTGAATTTGAGGACATCAGGCTCACGCAGACGGATTTTGGTAGGTTTAACATTTGCTCTTTACTTTCTTTACCTTTTTCAGTAAATTGATAAGATTTAACATTCTTATTTTCTCCCAAACTTTCATCTATAGATCTTATAGATGGAGCGTCGCTGCTAGACAGTGCTAGATCGCCTGTACAACGTCGCACATATCGTCTAGGATCAGGACGAGCCAGACCTCAAAGTCGTAGGGAAAACCCTACAGTTGAGCCCCTAACCAGAGAATCTGACGGAAGCACGAGTGGAGCATCGGGTAAGTCACAAAACTTTCTGGAAAAAAGTACTTTCTAAGAAAAAAAAGAGAGAAAGAAATTGAATTTCTATGATATTTTAAACAGAACCCGGGCCTTCGGTTTCTCCTCTCGGGAGGTCTGTGACGGAGCCGCCTAGGCCTAAAAAACGCCGCGTCATTCAGCAAGGTAGGCAAATGTTTTCAAAATATAAACTGAGCTTTGAAAGAATTGTTGTGTGAAATGTAAATATAACATTCTTTTATTTTTTTGCCGCAGTTGTAGAACAAAGGAGCATCGGCACGCAGACCGAAGCGCAACCGAAGCGAGAGGAACCCGCAGCCAGAGAGGCAGAGGATACCGCAGCGGCGGCGGAGTGCGGGCAAAGGAGCGTCGGCACGCAGACCGAAGCGCAACCGAAGCGAGAGGAACCCGCAGCCAGAGAGGCTGAGGATACCCAAACAGGAATACAGACTAATCAAAACCAACCCGGTGCCGAAGCAGAGTTTAATCAAAATCAACCCGGTGCCGAAGACGGAGCCACAAACATAACGGATCTCCCAACGCCTCCTACGGGCTTTGGCGTCCTCGACGAGCTGGACAGGTTGGCGCATTTACAGCTACTTTTAAACTGTTTGGTGTCTTTCTGTAGAAGGCTGTGATATTAAGCTGTGTGACGGTTAACTGAAATTAAGTAAAAAATGGATGAACGAATGTTTTTAGAGTCTGTGGATCTGTCTGATTTAATGCAAGCGGTTGAGCAACTGAACCAACTCACCCCACCTCCTCCGGTAGATGTAGCCGTTGCTAACGTAGATGATCCGACAGCATCGGTGGTCGATAACTTTTTTCAATCCTTAGAAGATGCTCTTTTGCATCTAAATCAAAACCCGTCTTCAACCGATTCTGAGAATTATTTTCAGCCTTTAGAACTGGCTCTCCTGCAGGTTAACAAGACTCCTCCCTCCACCCCATCCACCTCCACCAACTCTTCCTCACTGTCAGATGAAAACCAATTGCCAAACACCTCAAATTATTCGGGTTCAACACCAAATTTAGCTGAAGTCGCTAGAAATGTCCAGCATGGTGGCGGGATTGTGAGCGGTCAGCCTGATTCACCCCCCAGACCATCCACCTCCTCCAACTCGTCCAACACGACGACCGTGTCCCGCGAGCGGTTCAACAATGTGGAGTTGAGACGCGTGTTTGCCGTTCCCCCTGCCAGAAACATACCAGATCTTGCACAGTTTTATGATGATGTGATGTTGATCCTCAGAGAAATGGCTGATGAGGTCAGAGGTCGGGTTAGGCGTAATGATGTGATACAGCTCGAATTGATTGGCGAGAATGTTCAAAATCATGTCTCTGTGGCTGTTGAGGATGAGGATGGCGATGCTATCCTGCCTGCTTTTGAGGGTTTGCTGGAACGGCTGGTGCAATCTAACGCTGAGATAGCGTCAGATGCAAGGTTGGAATTAGTGGTTCAGGTTGTGCATGATCCTAGAGGTGGTGTGAAGCGTAAGATGGAAAAAACGCTGGACTGTGAGATATTACGCATCAAAAAGCGTCATCTGTACGTAGTAAACAACGCGGATGATCAGCTCTGCTTTGCTGTCAACTTGGCCCATGTGATCGATCCTCTTGCCGCGGATAATCAGGCTTTGGAGCGAGGGAGAAGGCTGCAGAGCCTTGCCGGCCTGAGCGATCAAACCCCAGTCACCTTTACCGACGTGTGCAAATTTGAGCAAATTATAAAACGCAAAATTGTAATTTTTTACAGAAACCCTGATCAGCAGCCGCTCTCTCATTTTGAGACGGCTTTCACCGATAGATCTAATCCTCTGTTTCTATTTTTATTCCAAAACCATTATTACGGCATAAAAAATCTGAAAGCCTTTCTCGGTGCTCCATACGTCTGTCAATACTGTTACAAAACCTACACGAAGCCCTACGCACATCAATGCAAAGGTCACTGCTCTGTTTGCAACGACCCCGAATGCACTAAGCAGGCGCTCAAACCTGTTGTGTGCAACGATTGCAACAGGACGTGTCGTACGGCTCAGTGTCTTGTTAGGCATAAGGAGCCTCGAGAAAGACTACCGCGTAAAACAAATAGCGGTACTACCACTAGCAGTAGTATATGCGAAACCATCAAGAAATGTAATAAATGTAAAAATAATTATTACGCGTCTCAAAGTAAAGATCACAAATGCATGCGGCCTAAATGCACCATCTGCGGAGAGAAATTAGTCTCAGACGCGGGTTAAAACTGCGGTGGGGAGTATGACCAACCTACAGAATCAGGAGGGGTCTGGAGGGATTATGGTTTTATCGCGTAGACAAAGGAGGAGGCCGCCGGGGGATCGTGTTTTTTCGCTCCCTAATAAACGTGCGAGTCACAAAAGGAAAAAATCAGTAGGGAGAAGCAAGCCGAAGGGGAGGAAGTCTGCCAGAAGCAGCGACATCTTTTAGACCTAATTAATACAACAAGAAGACGGAAATTTAAAAAAAAGCAATATGGCTCTTTTACACCCAAAATCACCCGAGTGCACACTGGCGGAGCTGGATTTATTTTCAGCCCCCATGACGCAGCTGTCTATCGAAGATAAGGTCTACACTGAAATTCTTCCTCTATCGGCCATCACCGACGGGGGCCACATTGAGTTCTTTATTCCCGGAGATGGTGAAAAGTATTTGGATTTGAACGACACCTTGCTGCATCTCCGCGTGAAAATCACCAACGCAGACGGTACAGACCTGGCGAATGACGCCGCTGTGGGCCTGATCAACTACCCTCTGAATACAATTTTCAGTCAGTGCGACGTTATTCTGGGGGATAGATTAATTTCACAATCTAGTGCTACGCATCCGTACAGAGCCATGATTGAAACCCTACTCAATTACTCTGAAGATACGCTCAAGAGTCAATTCAGCGCGGGTCTTTTTTACAAAGACACGGCCGGAGCAGTGAACTCTATTGTGACCAACAACGGTCCTAATCGCGGGCTTAACTCACGAGCAGCCTTCTCAGCCAATTCCCGGGAAGTACACCTGTTTGGTCCCCTCCATGGGGATGTATTTTTCTGTGAGAGACTCCTTCTGAATTCGGTGGATATGAGAATCAAGTTGACCAGAGCCAGTGACGCTTTTTGCCTGATGGGAGCTCGCGATTCTGCTTTCCGTCTGAGAATACTAGACGCCTCGCTGTTTGTTAAAAAAGTGACAGTCTCCCCCGCTATACGTCTGGGTCACGCAGCCGCTCTGCAGAGGGGTAACGCGCTGTACCCCCTGTCACGCGTCAATGTAAAAACCTACTCCATACCCGCGAATTCCAGGATTTGTAACCAGGAGAACCTCTTTCTGGGTGCTATGCCCAAATACGTGGTGCTGGGTATGGTACACCATGAAGCTTTCACAGGACGAAGAGACCTGTCGCCTTTCAATTTTATCCACAACAGCGTAGAATATATGGCCCTCTGTAAGGACGGCAGACAGGTTCCGGCTAAGGCTTTCCAGCCCCAGTTTAATCAAGGCAGCTCGGTCAGAGAGTTTTACAACATGTTTATCGCCACAGGAAGACACCTGAAAGATCTACCTCTGAGCATCAGCCGTGACGAATTTAACCACGGATACTCTCTGTTTGTGTTTAATCTCAACCCGACTGATGACAGCGATGCTCTGTCCCCTGTTTCCAATGGGAATTTAAGATTGGAGATGAGATTCAGAGTAGCCTTACCACACACCACCACCCTGATCGTCTACGCCTGTTACGATTCCATTCTGGAAATTAACTCTAAAAGACAGGTGCTGGTGGATTATTATTAAAAAAAAACAAACAAAAAAAAACAAACAAAACATGAATAATCATGAACTGGAAAACCTTTTGCATCGTCTCCTAGGAGATGAATTCTGCGGTGTGTGGGCTTCTGATCAGTTGCCGTTACTGACACGTTCCTTTGACACCCCAGTCTACTTTATAGTCAACACACACCCTGCAGACCAGCCCGGTGAGCACTGGCTCTCTCTGACTCTGGAAGAGGACGGCGTAGCCACCTTTTTTGACTCTTTTGGTTTTCCTCCGGACTTTACTCATTACCCCTCAACCATCTTACAGTTTTTGGAGCAGCGTTCTGATCGGATATTGTACCACGATCGTCAGCTTCAACACACCCTGTCCACCGTATGCGGTCAACATTGCGTTTATTATCTCTGCCATAGGGCATGCGGAGTGTCCTTTGATCGACTGTTGTCTCTGTATGACGACGATGTGATAAAAAATGATCATACTGTATCACATTTTGTGGAGAAATATCAACGCTGTATTAGAAATCGAAGCTCCAGATGTTTTAACCACGGATCTTGTTCTTTGCAAATGTTTAATCAGTGTTACAACCTATGAATAACCTATTATTATGAAAAATAACTCTCTGTAGACAGAATGTGATCAATAAAGTCTTTATTGAGAAAAACAATTTTTGTACGTTTACATTCATTTAAAGAGAAAAGGGGATCCAGGGAGATTTATTCTTTTTACCCCGTCTACGACCACGTCCTTTCGGGGTTTCTATTGGAGTAATCCACTGCGGGGAGGGGGTTACCTTCCTTCTGGTCGCTCTTTTTGGGATTTCTGGAGGAGCTAATGTGTTTTCTTCTTCTTCTTCTTCTTCTTCTTTCGGAGTAATCCACTGTGGGGAGAGGGTTACCTTCCTTCTGGACACTCGTTTGATCGCTGGAGGAGCTAATGTGTTTTCTTCTTCTTCGTTATCTTGACCCTCTGGTCTGCTCCAGCGTGGGGACAGTATTATTTTCCGCTTTTCAAGACCGCCCCGGGTTTCATCCATTTTGAGGCGACGATATTGCTCGCGAGCTCGAGGGTTATTCACAGAGGATAAGGGAATGTTGAGGTCTGACAGAGTATTTAAGAAACTCATCCAGCCTCTAGGCGGCGTGGTCTGGGTTTTTTTATAAGGGAGGGAGATGTTTTTAAATAAATCAATCATATGAGACCCTTTCACGGTTTGTCCTTTATAAATAAATTCACCCTTTGAATTCCATCCAGCGTCGCTTCTGGATAATTTCTTCATAATGTACTCGGCATTCTTGCGGTCGCGCGGGGGAAGGCTTTTTATGACCTCGTTCAGTGTGTCATCCGAATCAAACCTCTCTGTGTCAGCAAGATGGCTAGGTGTAAAATCCGACGGCTCTTCTCTCGGGTCGTGTTGTAAAGTCAAAGTTACCCTACGCTCCTCTTTTTGACCTTGTTTCATCAGCTTGAGATATTTCTGCAGCAAGGCGTCGTATTTTTTAATTTTTTCATAAGAACTCAGCCCCGGCTCATTTAATACCTCTTTCATTTTTGCGTCTAAATCATTTTCGGCCGTTTGTCTGATGGAGGATTCAGGTTGATTCAGGCGGTTTAACTGATGAGGTGCGACGAGAAACATTTTCTGCGACGTTTTCAGAGCCATGTCTTTTTATCTTCTATTAACAAGTCCTCCTATAAGATTACCGAGGATGGGTACCGCAGCTGAAAGCAGAGGCAAAATAAAGCCCCCCGACTGTTTCATCAAGGTTCGACGTTTCTGATTTAAACCCGTCTTTTTATCAGCAAGCAGTCTGATAACTTTTCGTCGGCTTTTCAGTTTTTTGTATTGAGGAGAAGACAGAGGAATGTTCCCTTTTAAAAGATTCAAAGCAATCTCACACAGAGCTTGCAGAAAGTCCGGGGAAGAGTGGGCAAGAATGTCTTTACGTTTACGAGGCGTGGCGTGGTACAGAGCTTTAAGTAAGGGTGCATTTCTTCTTATACGCGCCGACATGCTGCTCCTGCTGCTGATGACGATGACAGAGACTTACTTTGTTCTAGGAACATATACGGTCGGCCACTGCGGAGGCACTACACCCGTCCTCAGCCTGTACGGTTCTGGACAGGAAGGTGTGAGATCGACTAATAAATACCCGCGGGGGTCTTTGGTGGCGTCTTCGAAACTCTCTAAAAAGAAAGCTTTTTGAGATGGGAAGATCTGATGTGCCAATATATTCATCTGTAATTTGTCCCTGGGGTTTTTAAACAATACAAGATAATTACTGTTCAAACTCATGGTACGCCTGTGTTTACCCCGATGAAATACATTCTGCGTCAACATAAACACACTCATATTTCTATGATGTCTGTACTGAGTAAAAATTTTGACCACTTCAGGATGGTCGGAGGCTTGAAAAATAACATCGTCCAAAATGATCAAATGGTTCTGATCAGGAGGAAACAGCTCTGGGTCATCAAAAGAATCAGGAAGTCCTTCAACAAACTTAATCTTTTTATTCGATTTCTGTAACTCGGCATACATTGGTTGAAAAGAAGTATAAATCCAAACAATATTTTCAGGTACAACATTTATTACATTTTCACACTTTTCAATAACACTTTTTACAAAATAAGTTTTCCCACACCCACTCGGTCCCACAATCATGCATGAAAATGGTGCTACAAGTCTGGGATCAAACTCAACTTCCTCCATGCTAGGAAGGTGTGACATTTTTTTTTTCGGGTCTGTCTGATTTATTGCTCTCCTCCTGTTTCAATAGCCAAAAGGTAGAGTTGTGCCGTCGCTAAAGAGACGCCTCTTGTCATACACCACTCGAAACTTTTTCTGAAATGTGGAGTTTTTCAAGACGAAGTTCTTTTTATCACGTCTGATGGTGTGCTGCGGTGTCTCAATAACGCCCCCGCGAGAGCCCTCAAGGTAACCTTCCACCAACTCCCTGACACTGTCAAAGTTGACCTTTTCAGCGCACTCTCTCGTCTGAGTGATGCCTTTGACGCGCAGTACTACTTTTTTCCTGTGTTTAGTCTGGTAGGCATAGCTTTTGGGACCAGCGGCTGCAAATTCCTGAATGGTGTCACCGTCCAGCTCGTCGGTCAAATCCCCCAGATAGTTACCCAGTTTTAGAGGAGTTTGCCCTTCTTTCACCACATATATCAGACTGTCGGTATCCATGTACAGAACATTTTCCTCCACCTGCTCTAGATAGCCGTAGAGTTTAAGACGGGCATAAGCGGTAGTGAATGCAGCGATAAACACATTATTGGCTCTACCTGGAGGCACGACGCACTGCTTCTGATAATTCCACTGAATCATAGCGGTCTTGTCGTTCAGAAAATTAAAGTACTTCACTTTGTACTGACCAGAAAACATGAATTTGAGAAATTCATCAGGATCACTGACCAGGGTGGTCTGGGGCAGATTGCTTCTCTGCGCAAACTTTCCCCAGAAGCTGTTGAGGCATAATTTGGCCACCTGTCTCTTTGCGGGGTTCACCTCAATCTTGTCAGCCTCCAGCTGCACACCCTGATGCAGCTTATAGTCTCTGATGTACTTTTCCCGGCTTTCTTGATCAGTGGCCTCTGGCGGGTAGCCTGAAGCCTCCTGCTTACCTTTTAGGAAGGTATGCATGTAGCCGACAAAAATGGAGTCGCTACGTTGGTCAAAGTGCCACACTTCAATGATCTCGCCTACTCTGTAACCGAGTTCGAGAGCTTTAGTCACTTCAACGCTGACCCACACCCCCGTCAATGCTCTACCCCGCTCGTCATGACTACACGGACCCGTCTGATTGTTGATTTCAGCGCAGGTACGACAGAGGGTGAACACCAATTTCCCGTTAGATGTTTTGTAAGGTAACACAGGGAACCGCAGACCTCTAGGAGGGTGAATGGTGGCTTTGATAAACCCAAAGTAGTTTTGTGGGGCATCAAAGTCTTTGTGGATGATGGTGGGGTGACCTAGAGGGTAGGAGAAGCTACAGTTCACATACGGATACAAAGAAGTGACGTCTACGTAGTGCACAGTCTCGTTAGGCCCTGCTGTGTACCTCAGCCTCACAGCGCTTGTTCTGCCGCCAAAGAGAGCGTCGCGGGGGCACAGGGGTTCGGGAGGGAGGAAGCTTCTGAGAAAAGCTTTCACACCCACGTGCACATTTTTCATAGACAGCCATTCATGCTCCCACATCACAACCGTACGAACACCATGAACAGATTTCAAAGCATCAATTTTTTTCTCATTCGCCGCGAAAACCTCCTCAAAGGGGATGCGCCTCAGAGGGCAAGTGTCAAGCGGGTTAAAACAAGATGGGCAACCGTGATAAAAGCACCCCAGAAACTCCCAGGCATGCGCAACACCGTCTATCTCGGCATAACCGTCGACAAAGTACGGCCCCACCTGCTTCTCCCCCATGTTTAACGCGTGCTGAATGAACACATTGTTGCTGCGCGCTACCCACTCCAACCACTGGATGGAGGCGTGAGAGTAGCTCTTGGTCTGGCGCCTGTAGTTGTCTGGTGAAGGTATGGCCAGGGTTTTAGGAGGAAGGAAATTTGTGAGAAAGACCTTCATGCATGCTGAGGCAATGGTGATGCATCCGAAAGGGTCTACACCCGTGTCAGCGAGGAACTGGTTTCTGAACATGATACAACCCTTGGCAAGAATGTCAACATCATTTTCGCAGTACCGCAGAGCTTCCTTCTTGAAGTCAAACACATCCTGACTCGCCTCTCTGTACCAGTCGTAAAACTCACGCTGCTGAGCAGGAGCCATGCGCTCCACACCGTAATCAGACGGCGGAGGGTAAGCTCCGATGTATTGCAAATGCCTCTCTGAACTGAAAATGTGAGGGAAATGCCCTTTGGTCTGGTCAGAGAAACCTAACGCTTTAGGCATAGCACTGAGACGCATGGTGAGGAAAGACAGCGAGTCGATGAATTTTAGATTGTAATCAGGGTCCTGGAAACAGAGAATTTTACTGCCCTGCATGATGAGAGAAGGCTGTAGCCCCATCTCTATCATGGTGTTTATGACCAAATAGCTGTCAAAGCCTTTAGCGTTGTGAGCCACAAACACGCTGTCTCGGTACATGGGCCTCCTGAAATGCAGGAGAAAGTCCCTGACACAATTCAGACCGTAAGACGACCAGCGCACACCCTTCAACGTTTTGGTGCAGACAAGAAAAGGCTTGTGCACATCTTGCTGAACAACAAATGTTTCAAAGTCATAGAAAATCAGTTTCTGCGCATGAGTCGCAGTAGCAGGCAAAGGTTGCATGAAACAGTGGTGGTGATCAGTGGCGTCTGAGACTAATTTCTCTCCGCAGATGGTGCATTTAGGCCGCATGCATTTGTGATCTTTACTTTGAGACGCGTAATAATTATTTTTACATTTATTACATTTCTTGATGGTTTCGCATATACTACTGCTAGTGGTAGTACCGCTATTTGTTTTACGCGGTAGTCTTTCTCGAGGCTCCTTATGCCTAACAAGACACTGAGCCGTACGACACGTCCTGTTGCAATCGTTGCACACAACAGGTTTGAGCGCCTGCTTAGTGCATTCGGGGTCGTTGCAAACAGAGCAGTGACCTTTGCATTGATGTGCGTAGGGCTTCGTGTAGGTTTTGTAACAGTATTGACAGACGTATGGAGCACCGAGAAAGGCTTTCAGATTTTTTATGCCGTAATAATGGTTTTGGAATAAAAATAGAAACAGAGGATTAGATCTATCGGTGAAAGCCGTCTCAAAATGAGAGAGCGGCTGCTGATCAGGGTTTCTGTAAAAAATTACAATTTTGCGTTTTATAATTTGCTCAAATTTGCACACGTCGGTAAAGGTGACTGGGGTTTGATCGCTCAGACCGGCAAGGCTCTGCAGCCTTCTCCCTCGCTCCAAAGCCTGATTATCCGCGGCAAGAGGATCGATCACATGGGCCAAGTTGACAGCAAAGCAGAGCTGATCATCCACGTTGTTTACTACGTACAGATGACGCTTTTTGATGCGTAATATCTCACAGTCCAGCGTTTTTTCCATCTTACGCTTCACACCACCTCTAGGATCATGCACAACCTGAACCACTAATTCCAACCTTGCATCTGACGCTATCTCAGCGTTAGATTGCACCAGCCGTTCCAGCAAACCCTCAAAAGCAGGCAGGATAGCATCGCCATCCTCATCCTCAACAGCCACAGAGACATGATTTTGAACATTCTCGCCAATCAATTCGAGCTGTATCACATCATTACGCCTAACCCGACCTCTGACCTCATCAGCCATTTCTCTGAGGATCAACATCACATCATCATAAAACTGTGCAAGATCTGGTATGTTTCTGGCAGGGGGAACGGCAAACACGCGTCTCAACTCCACATTGTTGAACCGCTCGCGGGACACGGTCGTCGTGTTGGACGAGTTGGAGGAGGTGGATGGTCTGGGGGGTGAATCAGGCTGACCGCTCACAATCCCGCCACCATGCTGGACATTTCTAGCGACTTCAGCTAAATTTGGTGTTGAACCCGAATAATTTGAGGTGTTTGGCAATTGGTTTTCATCTGACAGTGAGGAAGAGTTGGTGGAGGTGGATGGGGTGGAGGGAGGAGTCTTGTTAACCTGCAGGAGAGCCAGTTCTAAAGGCTGAAAATAATTCTCAGAATCGGTTGAAGACGGGTTTTGATTTAGATGCAAAAGAGCATCTTCTAAGGATTGAAAAAGTTATCGACCACCGATGCTGTCGGATCATCTACGTTAGCAACGGCTACATCTACCGGAGGAGGTGGGGTGAGTTGGTTCAGTTGCTCAACCGCTTGCATTAAATCAGACAGATCCACAGACTCTAAAAACATTCGTTCATCCATTTTTTACTTAATTTCAGTTAACCGTCACACAGCTTAATATCACAGCCTTCTACAGAAAGACACCAAACAGTTTAAAAGTAGCTGTAAATGCGCCAACCTGTCCAGCTCGTCGAGGACGCCAAAGCCCGTAGGAGGCGTTGGGAGATCCGTTATGTTTGTGGCTCCGTCTTCGGCACCGGGTTGATTTTGATTAAACTCTGCTTCGGCACCGGGTTGGTTTTGATTAGTCTGTATTCCTGTTTGGGTATCCTCAGCCTCTCTGGCTGCGGGTTCCTCTCGCTTCGGTTGCGCTTCGGTCTGCGTGCCGACGCTCCTTTGCCCGCACTCCGCCGCCGCTGCGGTATCCTCTGCCTCTCTGGCTGCGGGTTCCTCTCGCTTCGGTTGCGCTTCGGTCTGCGTGCCGATGCTCCTTTGTTCTACAACTGCGGCAAAAAAATAAAAGAATGTTATATTTACATTTCACACAACAATTCTTTCAAAGCTCAGTTTATATTTTGAAAACATTTGCCTACCTTGCTGACTGACGCGGCGTTTTTTAGGCCTAGGCGGCTCCGTCACAGACCTCCCGAGAGGAGAAACCGAAGGCCCGGGTTCTGTTTAAAATATCATAGAAATTCAATTTCTTTCTCTCTTTTTTTTTCTTAGAAAGTACTTTTTTCCAGAAAGTTTTGTGACTTACCCGATGCTCCACTCGTGCTTCCGTCAGATTCTCTGGTTAGGGGCTCAACTGTAGGGTTTTCCCTACGACTTTGAGGTCTGGCTCGTCCTGATCCTAGACGATATGTGCGACGTTGTACAGGCGATCTAGCACTGTCTAGCAGCGACGCTCCATCTATAAGATCTATAGATGAAAGTTTGGGAGAAAATAAGAATGTTAAATCTTATCAATTTACTGAAAAAGGTAAAGAAAGTAAAGAGCAAATGTTAAACCTACCAAAATCCGTCTGCGTGAGCCTGATGTCCTCAAATTCAAGAGGAATCACTTGAAGAATGAAAAAGGATATTCATTGTTGAAAACAAACAACAACAAAAAATACATCTTCGGAGCATCAACAGTCGAATTTGATGCCTGAAAAATTGTAACCGGGGTCTCGCATATCATGGATGCGACGACGCCATTCCGCTGTGCATTCTGCCCTGCATTCTGCATGTCTTCGTTGCTGTCTCTGACGGGACTAGATCTTTTCAGCGGCATGATGATGATGAGTGTCTTCGTTTTTCAGCAAGATGGTTTTTGAGCTGCACGCAGTCGCTTTATAGGAATCGTACAGTGATTTCCACACCTCCTTTCTCCCTTTGGTTGTTTCTCTTTGTTATCCTAACTGACGCAGCAGACAACAGCAGGTCGCAGAAAGGCGTGAAACATGTCATAACATGCCTCACCTCTGTTTTCCCACAAGACACAGGAAGGTTGCCGGGGGTCAGCGGACAACTGGCTGCAGGAAAGTGTGACTCTCACAAACTCTCTATCAAGAGATCGGGGCATCATCAAAGTGTGTTCAATAACTCTATTAAGACATCAGGAGCTAACAAAAACACGTGAAACATGTCATAACATGCCTCACCTCTGTTTTCCCACAAGACACAGGAAGGTTGCCGGGGGTCAGCGGACAACTGGCTGCAGGAAAGTGTGACTCTCACAAACTCTCTATCAAGAGATCGGGGGATCATCAAAGTGTGTTCAATAACTCTATTAAGACATCAGGAGCTAACAAAAACATGTGAAACATGTACAGTGACAGCTGTCAGGGGGCAGGGACTTAGAGGGGGGAGCTCCCTTCCGGAAGGGGAAGGGCTAGGGGGGGGGGACTTCCTTCCGGTACAGTGACAGCTGTCAGGGGGCGGGGCTTAGAGGGGGAGCTCCCTTCCGGAAGGGGAAGGGCTGGGGGGGGGGGGGGGGGGGGGGGGGACTTCCTTCCGGTGGTTGATGACAAGTGTGAAGTATAACTCTCTTTTATGTATCTTTATCCTGTATGTATCTTTATCCTGTATGTATCTTTATCCTGTATGTATCTTAACCTTTGTATCTTATTACAATACAATCATTAAAAGAGATAAAGAAGCAATCCAGAGTGGTGTGTTTTTTTTCAGTAAACCCTGAGAGTTTGTTGCAGGCAGACAGGATGGCGGTGAGACGGGTCATGAAAAGAGTGTATTACAACCCGGCCCATCTGGCTACTTTTGGAGGTGTAGACCGACTGCATAGGGGTGTGCAGGATGAAATAGGAAAGAAAGTCAATGTGGAAAATGTTAAAGATTTTTTACAAGAGCAAGATACCTACACTCTGCATAAACCAGCCAGAATACATTTGACCAGAAACAGAGTTTTTGTCCCTAGGCCTTTAAACCAATTTCAAGCAGATCTTTGTGACATGCAAGCCTTGGCGGAACACAACGACGGGTTTAAATATTTATTAACGGTCATAGATGTATTTTTAAAAAAGCATACATGCGTGTTTTAAAGAGAAACCACAGACGAGGTGGTGAAGGCCTTTGTTTCAATCTTCAAAGACAGTCAGATCCCTGAAAAGTTAAAAACGGATGCTGGTAAAGAGTTTTTCAACAAGAGTTTTGATGCTTTGATGAAGAAGCACAGCATTGTACACTTTGCCACAGCAAGCGATCTGAAGGCCTCTGTTATTGAGAGGTTTAACCGTATGTTAAAAACTAGAATGTGGAGATATTTTACGGCTAACACAAGGCGATACCTCGACGTTTTACAGGATTTGGTGAAAAGCTACAATCACAGCTTTCATATAAGTCTAAAAATGGCGCCTATGCAGGTGACCTCCAAGAATGCCTCAAGTGTTTCAAAATCTGTACGGCACGTTTCTTACACGACACCGTGATGCAGTGCAAATGAAATTTAAAAAGGGTGATCTTGTCAATTATCCAAGGTCAGAGGGGCGTTTGATTTAAAAAATATGAACAGAGTTTTACGGACGAAGTGTTTACGGTGGAGGCCTGCATTCCTCGTACCCCCCCTGTGTACAAACTCCAAGATTATGACGGCGAGCCTATCGAGGGCCTCCTTTTACGAGGCAGAGTTGCAAAAAGTAAAAATGTCTAAAGAAAAATATAAATAAAAATATATAAAAGCCACGCTCAACGACCCCGGACCAAACATACCGTCGGATATGGCGACAAACGCAGGATTATTTGTCACCTTACCTTCCAACGCTAGTAAAGACGTGTTTAAAAATAACACCAGCTCAAATTACACGGTAGACTTAGCCAAGGCTATCGAACTGAACGGAGAATGGGTGGTGAGTCTGTGCGAAATCATTTATCCTCACACGTGGTATACTTTACCTCAGGATAACGCTTATATCAAACTAATGGAAATCTCGGATGAACCTGTAATTCCGGCGGGGGAAGATTATCCTAATCATACAAAGCCTGGAGAGCTACTCATAATTCAAAGGTTTAGTCGGGGAGGATATTATGACAAGCCGTAAGACCTCCTGGATCGACTCTTACCGAAACTAAAATATGACCCCACAGCCGACGCTGTTTACAACAACGTGACCAAGTGCATCGATTTCAAAGGCAGCGATCGGTACAAAATCCGAGCGCAAGCCCCCTTGGCCTACATGAAATATCGACGGATGCTCCGGATGTTTTAACCATGGAACTTGTTGTTTGCAAATGTTTAATCAGTGTTACAACCTGGGAATTATCTATTATTACATAACGTATCATATACATATATCATGAAAATAACTCTCTGTAGACTGAATGTGATCAATAAAGCCTTTATTAAGAAAAACAATTTTTGTACGTTTACATTCGTTTAGGGAGAAAAGGGGATCCAAGGAGATTTATTCTTTTTACGCCGTCTACGTTCGCATTCTTTTTCCTCTGGAGGAGCTATTGTGTTTTGTTCTTGTTCTTCTTCGTTATCTTGCCCCTCTGGTCTGCTCCAGCGTGGGGAGAGGGTTGCCGTCCGTTTGGAGACTCGTTTGGCCTCTGGAGGAGCTATTGTGTTTTGTTCTTCATTATCTTGCTCCTCTGCTCCAGCGTGGGGAGAGGGTCATTTCACCCATTTTGAGGCGACGATATTGATCGCGAGCTCAAGGGTTATTCAAAGTCGAGGTCAGTTTTATTTGTCAATTCTTCACATGTACTTGACATACAAAGGAATCGAAATTACGTTTCTCACTTTCCTATGCGTTTACATAGACAACAACAACAGTAAAGTGCAAGTGCACAAGACAAGACAAGACCTAAGCTAAGTTACTGTAAATAAATAAGTAAAGTGCAGTGGGTTAAGGCTACTGTTACCTAGTGTTGCTAAAACTAAACCAGGTATGACAAGACAAGATGACAAGACGAGATAAGACAAGACAACACTGATGTGTGCATTTCAATGTGTGCATTTAGAGGTAGTTGTTGTAAAAGTGATGGCTAGTGCAATAAAAAATATAAATATACAGCAGCATGTGAGTGCAATTTTTCATATGCAGAGTCTCAGTTTAGGTAAGGTGAGTGGGGGGGGTGAGTGGGGGGGTAAGAGTCCAGTTTGGGCAAGGTGGGGGGGGGGTGAGAGTCCAGAGGAGAGTTCAGAGGATAAGGGAATGTTGAGGTCTGAGTATTTAAGAAACTCATCCAGCCTCTAGGTGGTGGGGTTTGGGCTTTTTTTATAAGGGAGGGAGATGTTTTTAAATAAATCCATCATATGAGACCCTTTTACGGTTTGTCCTTTATAAATAAATTCACCTTTTGAATTCCATCCAGCGTTGCTCTTGGATAATTTCTTCATAATGTACTCGGCATTCTTGTGGTCGCGCTGGGGAAGGCTTTTTATTACATCACTCGGTGTGTCATCTGGATCGGGCCTCTCCGTGTCAGCAAGATGGCTAGGTGTAAGATCCGTTGACTCTTCTCTCGGGTCACGTTGCAAAGTTAAAGTCACCCCACTCTCCTCTTTTTGACCTTGTTTCTTCAGCGTGAGATATTTGTTCAGCAAGGAGTCGTATTTTTTAATTTTTAAAAGAAAAAGAACTCAGCCCCGGCTCATTTAAGATCGCTCTCATTTTTGCGTCT
This sequence comes from Collichthys lucidus, assembly GCA_004119915.2. Taxonomy (NCBI): domain Eukaryota; kingdom Metazoa; phylum Chordata; class Actinopteri; family Sciaenidae; genus Collichthys; species Collichthys lucidus. The sequence continues at coordinate 26,957,927 of CM014096.1, read as the reverse complement.
AAATCATCTTCGGCCGTTTGTCTGGAGGATTCAGGTTAAGTCAGGCGGTTTAACTGATGAGGTGCGACGAGAAACATTTTTTGCGACGTTCTCAGAGCCATGTCTTTTTGATTTATTTTTACCTTCTATTAACAAGTCCTCCTATAAGATTTCCGAGGATGGGTACCGAAAGCAGAGGTAAAAAAAAACCTCCCGACTGTTTCATCAATGTTCTGCGTTTCTGATTTAAGCCCGTCTTTTTCTCCGGCTTTTCAGTCTTTTGTATTGAGGAGAAGACAGTGGAATGTTGCCTTTTTAAAAGATTCAAAGCAATCTTGCACAGAGCTTGGAGAAAGTTCGGGGAAGAGTGGGCAAGAATGTCTTTACGTTTACGAGGTGTGGCGTAGTATAGAGCTTTTAATAAGGGTGCATTTCTTCTTATACGCGCCGACATGCTGGTGCTGCTGCTGCTGATGATGATGATGAGACTTACTTTGTTCTGGGAACATATACAACCGGCCACTGTGGAGGCAGTATACCCGTCCTCAGCCTGTAAGGTTCTGGACAGGAAGGTGTGAGATCGACCAATAAATACCCACGGGGGTCTTTGGTGGTGTCTTCAAAACTCTATAAAAAGAAGGCTTTTTGTGAGGGGAAGATTTGATGCGCCAATATATTCATCTGTAATTTTTCCCTAGGGTTTTTAAACAACACCAGATAATTACTGTTCAAACTCATGGTACGGCTGTGTTTACCTCTGTGAAATACATTTTGCGTCAACATAAACACTCATATTTCTATGATGTCTGTACTGAGTAAAAAGTTTGACCACTTCAGGATGGTCGGAGGCTTGAAAAATAACATCATCCAAAATAATCAAATGGTTCTGATCAGGAGGAAACAGCTGTGTCATCAAAAGAATCAGGCAGTCCTTCAACAAACCTAATCTTTTTATTCATTTTTTGCAGTTCAGCATTGTTGTGGTGATTCAAACCACCCCGAATTCTGTAGACCTGATGTATAGCAGAGAGATATTGAGTTTAAAGGAGACAAAGAGAAGTTCTTCAGTTTCACCTGTTGCAACAGGAAGAACACAGCTTTGACAGACTCCGCAGTCCGTTCACCATCACACTACGCTGAGTTCTGATCTCCAACAGTTCTGGCTCGTTTTATTAAAAAAACAAAGCAGGCGTTACATTTCAGTATAGTGTAAATTAATGCATGTTTTCACTCCATATATGGTAAAACAAGATGGCAAGCTGAGCGGAGCATTATTGAGATTAAGTGTGGTTTGCATAACTGACAGACTGCTTACTTCTCACATGTAAGTGCACATGATCCTTTCAACTGCCCCCTACCCTTCAACATTTTGCAATACACGCACATTATACTAAATTGTTTACACAAAAGAATTAACACACACAAGATTAAAAGAATTAACACACACACACCACTCCATTATCTATGTATTAACTGTAACCCTCCGACAGCATACATGGGTTGAAAGGAAGTATAAATCCACACAATATTTTCAGGTACATCATTTATTACATGTTCACAATTTTCAATAACACTTTTTACAAAATGTTTTCCCACACCCACTGGGACCCACAATCATACATGAAAAGGGTGCTGCGAGTCTGGGATCAAAATGAACTTGCTCCAGTGTTAGTAAGGTAACTTTTTTCTTTTTTTGTTTTGTTTGTCTGATTGTTTCTCTCCTCCTATTTAAGTAGCCAAAAGGCAGAGTTGTGCTGTCGCTAAAGAGACGTCTCTTGTCATACACCACTCTAAACTTTTTTTGAAATGTGCAATTTTTCAAGAGAAAGCTCTTTTTATTACGTCTGATGCTATGCTGTGGGGTCTCAATAACGCCCCCTCGAAAGCCCTCCACCAGCTCTCTGACGCTGTCAAAGTTGACCTGCTCACAGCACTCTGTAGTCTGAGTGATACCCTTGACACGCAATACTACCTTTTTCTTTTGTCTCGTCTGGTAGGCGTAACTTTTGGGACCAGCGGCTGCAAATTCTTGAATGGTGTCATTGTTCAGCTCATCGGGCAAATCCCCCAGATAATTCCCCAATTTCAGAGGCGTCACCCCTTCTTTTACCACATATCAGACTGTCAGTATCCATGTAGAGAACATTTTCCTGCACCTGCTCTAGATAACTGTACAGCTTCAGACTGGCATAAGCTGTAGTGAATGCAGCGATGAACACATTAGTCACTACGTCTGTCAAACTGCCACAGTTCAATGATCTTACCTACTCTATAACCAACCTCTAGAGCCTTGTTCACTTCAACGCTGACCCACACTCCCGTCAATGCTCTGGCCCGCTCGTCGTGTCTACACGGACCCCTCTGATTGTTGATTTCGGTGCAGCTACGACAGAGGGTGAACACCAATTTACCTCTAGATGTTTTGTAAGGTAACACGGTGAACAAGAGCCCTCTAGGAGGGTGGATGGTGGCTTTGATGAACCCAAAGTAGTTTTGAGGGTGATCAAAGTCTTTGTGGATGATGGTGGGGTGACCTAGCGGATAGGAAAAATTACAGTTTACATACGGATACAGAGAAGTGACATCTACATAGTGCACGGTCTCGTTAGGCCCAGCCGTGTACCTCAGCCTCACAGCGCTCGTTCTACCACCAAAGAGAGCGTCGCGGGGGCACAGAGGTTCGGGAGGGAGGAAACTCCCGAGAAAAGCTTTTACACCTGCATGCACATTTTTCAAAGCGGACCATTCATGCTCCCACATGACAACCGTCTGAACACCATAGACATGTGGGGGTTGTGTCGTGGGGGTTAAAACAAGACGGGCAACCGTGGTAAAAGCACCCCAGAAACTCCCAAGCATAAGCAACACCGTCTATTTCGGCAAAACCGTCAACAAAGTACGGTCCTATCTGTTTCTCCCCCTTGTTTAATGCATGCTGGATAAAAACATTATTGCTGCGTGCTACCCACTCCAACCACTGAATGGAGGTGTGGGAGTAGCTTTTGGTCTGGCACCTGTAGTTATCCGGCAAAGGTACGGCCAGGGTTTTGGGTGGAGGAATTTTGTGAGAAACACCTTCATGCATGCAGAGGCGATAGTGATGCAGCTAAAAGGATCTACGCCTGTGTCAGTAAGGAACTGATTTCTGAACAGGACGCAGCCCTTGGCAAGAATGTCAACATCATTTTCACAGTACAGCCGAGCTTCCTTCTCAAAGTCAAACGTACCCTGACTCACCTCTCTGTACCAGCCGTAAAACTCTTGCTGCTGAGCACGAGTCATACGTTCTACGCCATAATTATGCGGCAGGGGATAAGCTCCGATATACTGCAAATTCTTCTCTGAACTGAAACCGTGAGGGAAATGACCCTTGGTCTGATCAGAGAAACCTAACGCCTTGGGCATGGCGCTGAGACGCATGGTGAGGAAAGACAGTCGATAAATTTTAGATTAAAATCAGGGTCTTGGAAACAGAATTTTACTGCCCTGCATGATGAGAGAAGGTTGCATTCCCATCTCTATCATGGTGTTGAGGATCAGATAGCTGTCAAAACCTTTAGCATTGTGAGCTACAAACACACTGTTTAGGTACGCGGGCCTCCTGAAATGCAGGAGAAAGTCCCTGACACAGTTCAAACCATAAGACATCCACCGCACGCCACTCAGTGTTTTAGTGCAGACAAGAAAAGGTTTGTGCACGTTCTGTTGAACAACAAATGTTTCAGTCATAAAAAATCAATTTATCTGCATGATCTCTAGTCGGAGGCAAAGGCTGAATGAAGCAGAGGTGATCACTGGTGTCAGTCTAATTTCTCTCGGCAAATGTAGCATTTAGGCCACTGGCATTTGTGATTATGAGATGTGGTAATTTTTTTTGCAACTCTGACATCTGATTTATCCAGGTGTGTCTGATCATTGAGGTCAGACACACCTGGATGAATCAGTTTGTCCAATAATGTAAGACAGGAAATAAAGGAGCTGGCTTAGATTCAGGAAATAGTGGAGCTGTGTATAAAGCCCATTCATGTTAAATTCATTTTTAATGTGCATAGTCCTTGTTTTGTTGCAGTGGTGGGCATCGCAGGGGTTTTAGTCAAAAAGACGAGTGGTCATCTGTGTAAGGGGTGAAAGTGTCTCAACTTTTTTTTGAGAAGTAAAGAAAGTATTGCATCAGTATGTGGTTTCACTGTTACAGGTCACTGTTCACTGATCACTGTTACAGGTGGTCCAGATTCTGGTGACAGAACCCCCTTCGGTAAGGAAAACCAGCTAACCACAGAATCCCAGTGTCATGAGGCCATCACATTGAAGCATACAACTGATGAAGCAATCAAGGAGAAAATGAGGCGCTCCTTCACCCATCGCCAAGCAATGGTTCATGACCCAGTGAAGTCCTCTGAAATATTCACCAACTTTCCAAGGTTTCTTGACATCATGGGACTGGTATGTCACTCTTAAACTGCCTTGCATTAAAATCGAGCTGAAATGAGAAAAGTTAAAACAGATCTCATCCCCGGTGCACTTATTAACAATGTATGCCATGTTTTCTGTATTCCATCTTGTCTGCAGATAGAGCAGGATTTCAGTCTGATGTTTGGTGATGACATCTCTCCAAAGTTCTTGGAGAAGTGGCCTACTCACTACAGGCAGAAAGTCCTTGAACAAAGCCGTGGCCTCACCCAGACCAGCGACCTTGAAGATCTCCTTCAAAACGCTGAATCCACAACAGAAGAACTGGAAGATGGTACACTCGAATTAAAGAAATCATAATAATGGAAGAGGGAAATGGTTTTGGTACAAAAATTTGAATTAGCTTGTATTTTCAGGATGGGACAGTGAGTTCTCCTCCGTCTTGCTCCTTATCCACCTCATGCCACCATCACCTCATGGCCGCAACAAGGGAAAGCTCTCCGCCAGACATGCCAGTGACCACCTTGTGAAATTTATCAATCTGTAATGTTACAGTTTAATTAAAGTTTAAGAAGGCTCACTGTTCTGTGCGTAATATTAAGCCTTAAAAGTATACTCTTGTGAAATCATGTGATGATCATGCTCATCTGTAATTAGCGAGTCCCCTGTGATATTTATTTGATTTTGCTCCCCACAGATCTATCACCATCGGCTTCAGATACACTATGTTTATTTCTTTTACATTTAGCAGAATAAAAAATATAAGACTGGAAATGTAATGGTTCATCTTGCATTTTGTGGCAATAAGTGATTCTGGTGGTGATGATGGGGCCCTAAACTGCAACAGATTAATTTAAATAGCAAGACTAATTAAGTTTTCTTGTCACAGACGTCAACCCTATCTACTGGCTGTGGGGACCAAGAGAAGCGCCATACACAAGTATTTCATTGTGATTGACAAACATGCAATCCCGTGTCAGTCACCAGATTCTCTTGCCTCTTTTGACGAGCTTTTCAAAGCTCATTTCGTCTTCGCTACCTCGTACAACAGTGATCTGGCCAATGTCTACCACTTCTTGCAAACCGCCGTTTACCAGATTGATGCTGCTACCACCAAGGGGAATCCCAGGGTCAAAGAGATGAGAGCTCGGATGCTGCACTGATTTGATACGGAGATGTTTTGTTTTATTTGTAAAGGTCCTCAGGCAAATGCCAATTCACTAATTAAGCACTTAAAGTTGATCCACGGACTTTGTTTAGGAAAGACACTTCGTCTGAAATGTGGTCAGCCTGGTTGTTCTCATTTCTTTGATACTTTTTCTGGGTTTAGAAAGCATCTTAAAGCACATGAACCTTGTGATGATCCTGGTGAAGGCCCCTCTACAACTGAAGATTTAGCTGAAAGTTTTGTTCATGACTTTCCATCAAACAGTGCCCCTTCTGACCCAGTCCTTCTTAATAAGAATCTTGTAGACAGCTGTGCTTCAACAGTGGCTGAACTTAAAGTGTAAAGCAGGTGTAGGCGAAACAATCATTAACTCTTTGGTTACTTCAATGGAAGAGATTGTTGATGATATCCATAATCAAGTAAAAGAATCTGTGAAGCAGTGTCTATCTTTACAGGAACCTATCAAAAGTGAGGTTGAGTGTAAAATTAATCAGTGCTTTGAAAAAATTGAAAATCCTTTTGGTGTCTTAAATTCTGAAACTAAGAGAAGGCAGTATTTCACAAAAGTGGGGATGGGTGGAACCCGTTAAATGTGTTCTTAGTACAAGATTTGATACAAGGCGCAATCGTACTACTGGAACTTATGATCCAGCAGTTACTGATAAATTTGTTTATATCCCAATTTTGCAAACATTAGACTTCATTTACAAACACCCTAAGGTTAAAGAGATGCTACAGAGTCATTCTAGTTCAAGAGAAGGTCTTCTTAATGACTTTTGTGATTGAGATCTTTTCAAGAGTCATCCTTTATTTTCAAAACAGAAGCATGCAATTCAGTTGCAACTTTTCTATGATTTTGACTGTGCAAATCTGTTGGGAAGTAAAAAGGGAATACATAAATTAAGAGCAATCTATTTCACCTTGCGTAATCTTTCTCCAAAGCACAACTCAATGTTGCATTATATTCATTTGGTGGCTTTATTCCATGCCCAAGACATTAAATATGGCTTTTCTAAAATACTTGATCCAATTGTGCAAGACATTAAAGAGCTGGAGACTAAAGGAATTCGGGTCCCACTGTATGAGGAAAATGTGTATGGAGCTATCGTCCAAGTTACTGGTGACAACCTTGGTCTTCATGGTTTGTTTGGTTTCGTAGAATCATTCAGTGCCAGATATTGTTGCCGCTTCCGTCTTGCTGAGAAAGAGGATTTTCAGACAGAATTCACAGAAGAGTCACCCAAGATAGTGATGCGAACTCAAGCAATTCACACAGAACACTGCCAAATAATGGAGAAAACTCCTAGTCTTCCCTATGTGATGGGTGTTAAACGCTCTTGTGTTCTAAATTCCTTGCAGTACTTCAACACATGTCAAAACTTCAACTGTTGATATTATGCACGATATCTTGGAGGGCGTGGCACAATATGCCAGTGACAAGTGTGTGATATGTGATATTTAGCAGTATGTGTGTAGTTAGCAGTATGTGCTGTTAATTTGTCTAATTTTGGATGTTTTTGTTTAATTCATCAAAGGTTTTTCACCTGTGCCAAGAACAAATTAAAAAGAGAGTGAGGCCCTTCCCTTTCAAGTGTGGGAAAGCTTGCACCGGCAAAACACTTGACACTATCCTACATGTATTCGTAAAATTGGACCACTTTTGCATACCTGGTGCATGCGCTATGAAGCGAAGCACAATTTCTTTAAAAAAACAACTAAAAAGCTTAAAAAAAAATTACTAAAACATTGGCAAAGAAACACCAAAGTTAAGTAGCATATAGTTGGCAGACTTTTGAGCCCGACAGACTGGTGCTTGGTCCAAGTAAAGTAATGGACAGAGGCTGTGAGATAGCAGAGGCTCTTCAGGTAGCAGTTGACACTAAGGTGTTAGATGGGGCAAACACCATGGAAATGTATATCGTCCAGGTTTAGTTGTTTGTCTTAAAGTGCTTAATGAGATGCCAGTTTTTCACAAAATCCACCGTGTTGTTCTTAAAGATGAGAGGTTACTGTTGTGTACATTTGTACTACAAACAGTGTGTATGGATGAGCATTTTTATGCATTTAAAGTTGTGTGTACTGCGGAAGGACCTCATGTTATTGATGTCAAAGAGCTTTTGTGTTACAAAGCATTTGATATGCAGATGTCATACTGTAATGATGATTCAAGTTCATTTATTGTTCCATACTGTTTCCTGTGATAAAAGAATCTCTAAGCTCTAACCATTGCACTGGCGATGAACAACAGATTTCTGAATTTTTTTGCCCATAACGCAAATTATAATTTATTCATATTTTATCATCTTTTATCTAATCCACCCAATTTCAAAGAGCACATTGTGTCATAAATGTTTTGGCTGGGCTGATGGCTATTGCATTATTTTACAGCCTTATCTGCAGCTACTGATGGCGTGGTGATAGTGTGCATACCTGTTTGCAATATTGTATTTGTTTTCATTATGAAATTATAAGTATGTGTCACCCTGCAAGACCCCCCCCCCCCCCCCCCCCCCATATTGATTACTCTGCCCATGGAGCCTTATTCATTCGATTCGATACATCCGATTTTTGTTGACGATTTTGAGGCCATTTTAATTTTTCATGTATTATACAACTGTCATATTACAAAGGCCAAACTGTACATGACATGTATATTATGGGTGTGATTTGCATGTGTTAAAAATACAAGTACATTGCTGAATATTTATTTCCAGTCTTTTTTATTTCAAACATTTTAATTCAGAGTAAAATACAATCCTTTGAGTAAAATGCAACTCTATTCATAGTAGAATTACACCTCTATTTTGAGGCAGTTACTGCTCTGAACAGAGTAAAATACAAGTCTGTACAGAGTGAAATGGTGTTGGAGTTGTTCTCACTTTATCTAGAGTTCATATTTTACTCAAGAATAAAATTTACTCTATTTAGCATAGAGTAGAAATAACTTTGAAATTTTAACTCTGAGAGTAAATTTTACTCTTTTTGGATTGGGACCAAATACTATCTTTTTGGGAGTAAAATTTTGCTCAAATTGAGTAAATTTTACTCTTCAAAATTTTCTGTGTAGGCTCCTTGTGCCTGTCAAAACAGAGGCGTATGACACGTCCTGTTGCAGTCGCTGCATGCTACAGGTTTGAGTTTGAGCTCCTGCTTAGTACAATCAGGGTTGTTACACACAGAGCAGTGACCTTTGCATTGGTGGGCGTAGGGCTTCATGTAGCTTTTGTAGCAGTAATGACAGATGTACGGAACCCCGAGAAAGGCTTTCAGATTTTTTTATACCGTAATAATGATTCTGGAACAAAAAGAGAAACAGAGGATTTGGTCTATCAGAGAAAGCCGTCTCAAATTGAAAGAGCGGCTGCCGATCTGGACTTCTGTAAAAAATAACAATTTTGCAGTTCAGAATTTTTTTTTCAAATTTGCACAAGTCAGTAAAGGTGACGGGGCTCTGAGCTGTCAGACTGACGAGTCTCTGAAACTCTCTCCCTTGCCTGATTATCAGTGATTAGAGGATCGTTTACATGGGCCAAGTTAATGGCAAAGCAGAGGTGATCATTCCTGTTGTCCACAATGTACAGATGCGGTCTTTTAATTCGTATTATTTCACAGTCTAAAGTTTTGTCCAGTTTGCGTTTAACACCGCCTCTAGGATCATGCACAACCTGAACCACTAATTCTAACCTAGCATCTGATGCTATCTCAGTGTTAGATTGAACCAAGCGCTCCAGCAAGCCCTCAAAAGCAGGTAAGATAGCATTACCATGTTCATCCTTAACAACCACAGAGACATGATTCTGAACATTCTCACCAATAAGCTCTAGCTGTATTACATCATTACGCCCAACCTGTGCTCTGACAGCGCCAGCCATTTCTCTAAGAATCAACATCACATCGTCATAAAACTGTGCAAGATCCGGTATGTTTCTAGCAAGGGTCTGGTCAATCTGATGAAGAGCGAGTTCTAAAGGATGGTAATAATTTTCAACATCGGAGGAAGATGGGTTTTGATTTAAAAGCAGCAGAGCGTCTTCTAATGGTTGGAAACATCTACAGGAGGAGGTGGGGAGATTTGATTCAATTGCTCAACCATAAACTCTAAATCAGACAGACCAAAAGAAAAGTTTTCTTCCATTTTTTTTTTAGTTTATTTTAAATGTCACACCACACGTTTAGAACTTTTTCCTACTGGAATCAGCAATTTCACAAAGCACGTCCAACCTTTGCAGTCTCTCACGATTGTCCGGTTTCTTAATGAAATCAACAATTTCATAAAGCACGTCAAACCTTTGCAGTCTCTCACGTTCGTCCGCAGTCAGTGGGTGTGAGTCAACTCCCTCCCTCGCAGGTTGCACTTCTGGCTCCAAGGATCGTGTTTCAGGCTCACGGCGCCAGGCTTCAGGGTCTGTGGATCCAGTCTCACGGCGCCAGGCTTCCCGCGTCGTGTCCCCACCGTGAGACTGCACTGGTTCCAGGGTTTCAGGCCCACAGCTGCTTGGTTCCACAACTGGGGACAAAAAAAACATATTTTAATTCACAAGACAATTAGGAGACAAAACAAAAAGATCATTATATATTTAGAAAACAATGCCTACCTTGACGACGGACGTAGGTTTTTTTTTTGGTCTAGGTAGCCCTGACACAGGACTCCCAGGAGGAGAAACTGAAGGCCTGGGCTCTGTATAAAACATCATTTATTTATTTTATTTATTTTTATTATTATTTATTTATTTATATTTATATTTATATTTATATTTATATTTATATATATATATATATATATATATATATATATATATATATATATATATATATGCGCTCCACATGTAGTGTCGGCAGAATTTCCTGGGTGGTTGTGTCGTAGACGGGCTGTATGGGGAGGATCGCTAGATGCAGGCGTTCTAACACTCTGGAGCTTAGTCGCCCCCCCCCCCCTAGAAAATCTATATATGAAAGTTTGGAGACGAGGAAAAAGTTACATCTCATCAGTTTACTGACAAAGTCAGAGAAAATAAAGAGCAAATAATAGACTCACCGGGATCTGATTGCGTGAGATCGATGCCCTCAAACTCGTCAGAAGTCACTTCATGAAATGAAAAAGACATTCAGTGTAGAATACAAAAGAAAATCCTGGATACAACAACCCAAAAGCACCACAAAATGTCTTATAACACAGAAAAACATCTTAACATTACTGGCTAGTTTCTAAAATGTGTGTAAATTCTTAGCGGTAGTAAAATATCGGCTTGAAGAAAGCTATTTTGCAGAACGCTATATTAATAGCAATAATATAGTAGTGCAGCAATGAACTCGTATCTTTCAAAAGCTACTCAAACTCATCAGAAGTCACTTCATGAAATGAAAAAGACGATTGTTGCAAAACAGAATTAAAAAATGTTAAATCACTTACCGGGAAATAGGACTTGTTGGTCAGAAGGAAAAGTAGGAGGCTGAACCTCGGATGAAATGTTATTTTCTAAAAGAAATGAATACTATAGTTCACTTTTTTTGTAAAAAGACAAAAAATAAAGTTAACGAAGTAGTTAAAGTTTTCCCATACCACGATGGTCCATTCTGTCAACCTTTGTGCGTTCACGGACTCTGAAGTCTGACTTTAACCAGCTTTAAGGTATTGCTTTTATACCCAGAAAAGAGGCAACAGAGACGACATTTAACAACAAAAAAAAGCCTTTTAAGGTAAAATTTTGGGTGATAGTCAGCCATTTCCAGAACTTTAAGTTTAAAACTCGTATGTATGTAATTAAAAGCTTCCTGTCTACCAACTAGCCCACCTAATTTGACTGCAGCCTGGCACTTCGCCAGGAGAGGTCACTAAAGGCAAACTCACACAGGAGGCGGAACGGAAGCGGCACGGTACCGCCGCGGTCACCGTAGCAAATAGAAGCCAGTCTAGTCGATGAGAGCACTCACACAGGGCGCGGTCCAGAGGCGTCCTAGAAGTGGCTCACCGCGCCATGGTGCGAGCTTTCCGTTTCATTCCCATTTTTACCGCAAGCCGCGGCTGAACCCCGTAAGTTTCAACAGAGCACTGCGCACCAGACAGGAAACCCGACACAGAATCAACATAATAAACTTCCGCCCCTCTTCTGCCCTCGGCTAAGAGCTTTAGCCTATGCAGCGAGTTAAACATATGGCTTCAGTAACCACTCGTGAGGCGTTCTTCAGTTTACTGAACCATTTTACTTTGTAAAACTGTGAGAAAAGAATCACAATACACGTACCGCCTTCAGTAACACGAAACGCAAAATGAAAGCACTAGTAAACATTCCTAATTGAGCATATTTGATTTAACTTACAGACTATGCCTTTGACAAGCGCAAAAGCTGAGGAAGTAGACGGACTCGACCAAGTGGCGACATGTTTTCATACTCTGCTGCACTTTTACCTCCCGCCAGACGGACTTCCTGCTTCCAACATACGCCACTAGATGGCAGTGTACGATTAACAACGAACTTAAAATCACTAGATTCTCTTAAAGGCACAGTAACCAGATTACCTGTAAACTGAAAGCTTGAATCTGTAAGAAAATGAACCTCCAGAAAAGGAGTAAAATAATAACACAAAACTGAGGGACAGAATAGCCCCCTTACAAAATAAAACACAATACGCAGTTCATGTAGATTTTTACAACTTCACATCAACGTTACGTCATGACCGGTGGCACCAGGTGATCAAAGATCGATCAAAGGGTCTCAACATGGACGATGAGAGACTAATTGTTGAAGTGGAACATCACACAATCATTTATGACACAACAGATGCTTTTTATAATCTCCTCCACGTCGGAGAAGCAAAGTCAGCTGCTTGTTGTTGTTGTTTTCTTTATACACTGGTTGTCGAGGGGTCTCGCTTGGATTCTTACGTGATTTCGTGATCTCGCGTGAAAACGGCCGGCTCGCTCCGCTTCCGTTCCGCGGCTGAATAGCGTCCGGTGTGAGTTGACACCGGGCAAAGTACCGCGGCACTACAGATGTAGCAACTTAAAAGTTTCCGTGTTTCCGTGACGGGACTGTGACGGGGCCGTGACTGATTCTTCGCAGGTCCTTCACAGGTCCTTCGCTGGACCGTGACCGAAATGTAATCCCCCACGATGACGTAGTCAGTGAGGCCCTGACTGGAAACGCCCCTAAGCAGTCTGTGTGAAAACCAGCTGCAATGCCTCATTTGTCCACGGGGAGGAGCAGTGATGTTCCGCTCTCACGGTAGACTGTCTAAACTAAGACACATCTGAACAGATACGCTGGGGTGAGGGGGTGAGCCGATCAGCTGATCAGTTGATGGCGGGGGGGGGGGGTAATTAGCAGGCACCTGGCGAAAGTCAGCTGGAAGACGGCTGCCATTCAGCTGGCGTTCAGCTTGAACGGGAACTTTTAAGTTGCTACTACCGTACCATTCCGCTGCCGTTCCACCTCCTGTGTGAGTCCCTTGTAAGTGAAGCTTCGAGTAATTAACCTATTTCCAAAACAATTGACAATTTGCCTATCACTACCCAAAAGTCCTTAAAATCATTGAAAGTCTGAGAATTTAAGGTAAATAAATGAAGGCCTTGAAAGTTTTTAAACATTTATAGATTTTGTGCAAGAATAGAAATTAAAGTTCTTTCTTTGTAAAGAGATGTTCCGATGGCTGCATGCGTGTCCCCAGTGAGCCTGGGAAGGCCTTCATTACACAGAGGACATGTTAGCCAGGTAGTATTGTTCATTTTCTAGGTGCTACATTTAACATCCAGGTTAGTTTCCTGTGCTATTTATTCCCATAAAGTTTTCCAGAAGCACACACAAACACGTTTATCTATTATTTGAGGATTAGAAATCATGAATTTGTATCTAATTATGGTGTTTTTTCCTCACCACAGTATTTCCTGGTGCTGGGCAGTGACAAAGGACCCGAGTCTTGTTTCAGGATGTCTTGTATAGTGCCTGAGTAATCTGTAGAGCATGCTCAGTCCATTTTACTGAACCATACCAACCTATGGGGTTGAAATGGGTTTGTAAATTCATTTCTGGATTGAGGTCATGTGTGAATGCGTTGTGGACCGCCTTTATGTGTGGTAAATACGTGTAAATACATTTGGTAATGTTGGATATGGAAAATGACCTGGTTAAGTGATTTTTAGATTGATTCCAATTAAGGTGGTATGGTCCAGTGGGAGGGGCCAAGTCTTTAAATGGAGAGGTTCTACACCACCTAGGGAGTCAGAGAGGGGCTGTGTGGCAGTGTGGCTGTGTACTACTGATGGGTAAATGATAGTGATGGGTAAATGAAGCTTTTATGAAGCACTGAACCACTTGAGCCAATTGTTTTGAAAATGGGTTCATTACTCGAAGCTTCAGTTATGGTGACCTCTCCTGGCGAAGTGTCAGGCTGCAGTCAAATTAGGCTAGTTGGTGGATGGGAAGTTTTTAAATTACACACGCACACTGATTATTATGTTCTATTCACAAATAAAGATTAATGAGACCATGAATGTATGTATTGTGTTATTGAGGAAAGTGATGGTAAAATATAACATAGGTTTAGGTGGTAAACCTATGGCATAGGTGTGCTTTTGTAACAGAGGGTGATTACGTAGGATGGGGGGCAGTCAAAGATTTTTATTGAGATACATTATTTTTTAAACAGTTTTTGGACTGAGTCGTTTTTTTTTTTTTGCTGACAATTTCTCCACATTTTGAAAAAACTCGCTCACAAGGAACTGATGAGGCGGGTGTACATAAAAATTGTTTTGCCAGTTTAAAAAGGTGAGGGTAGACCTTTTGATGTATCTGCCAGTATGTCAGTGGGTCTTCTGATCTTTGAAGCGGCAGATCAGTCATGTAACGCTGCACCTCTACTGTAGCATCCGCTGTAGCATTTCTCGCCCTTCTCGCTTCAGATGCATCTCTGTCCAGTGTCTCCCAAAGGTTTATCTGAAACACAGACCTGACAGTAATCAGTACTGAGGTTTCAATTTGCGTCGTTTTTTTTTACATGATTTTATCAATTGACTATCTCTAACATTACCCATGGATGGTTGATGTTCAACATTTCCTGTGGCTGGTTGAGCTGATGTAGAGGGCTCTTCTGTCAGTGTGTCAGGTGTGGTGTACCTGATCAGTTGTGAGCACTGTGCCATCAGCCGTTTTATTGATGCCTGTTCCTGTACCTGATTGTAAAATCCAATAGCTTTGAATCTAGGATCCAGCAGAGTCGAAAGGGTCATTGCAGTTTGGCTTTCCAAAGTGTCAAATCTGTTTTGCATAGCTGACCCCAAGTTCTGTCCCAGTAGTTTGGCTGTGCTGTGGCTTATTTTTCCCATTGTGTCATATGTAGAGCATTAACATTTTTGTCATTGGGATGACTTTTGACCCCGAAAATCTTTTCTCTTCAGAGAGTTCTATTGTTGCCTGGTAAAAGGGGGCAAGCAGTTGATGGCACGCAGCAGTGGCTTCATAGTCCTCGGATGACAGAGGTCTCACATCTGTTTTAAGCATTGCAAGAGCTGCCCCCACTGACTGTCTCTCTTCAAAGAGGCGTTGAAGCATCAGGAACGTGCTGTTCCAGCGTGTGTCCACCTCCTGAATGAGCTTCTTTACTGGCCGATTAAAATGCTCCTGGACATCTCTGAGCTTCTCTTTGGCTGTTGTGCTTGTTTTAAAGAAGGTGACTACTTTACGTGCTCTTGTGCGTATGTCATCTACACCAGGAGTTGCATCAAGGGACTTCTTCACCACTAAATTTAATGAGTGTGCAAAGCAAAGAGCGTGCCTTAAATTCAGACTCCTGACAGAGGAAACCATATTAGCTTCAGCATCTGTCACAATTGAGGTTACTTTGCCTTTAATGCCCCACTCTTCCATGAGTGACCTTGTTGCAGCTGTGATGTTACTAGCTGTATGAGCTTCAGGGAAAGGCAGCACACCCAAAAGCACTGTGGCCAGTCTCAGAGTCATCCACATAATGGCCGGTCACTGCAAGATATGCGTCCATATTAATGGAGGTCCACATATCAGCAGTCAGGCTCACAGCCTCAACTCTTTGAACGACCGCTTTGGCCTTGGTCTTCTCCTCCTCATATCTGTGGACCACCATGTTCTTTAGAGCCTGTCTGGATGGAAGAGTATATGTGGGATCCAGCAATGCCACAAACTCCTTGAATCCACAGTCATCCACGATGGAAAAAGGCTGTGAGTCTTTCACCACCATGTTCACAAGGGCCTCATCTAGCTCTCGCTTCCGGTCCACTAAGACAAATACATTTTTTTTTTCGCACCAAAGCAAGCTTCGAAGCAGTGCTTCTATGGAATTGTAGTCCAGGGTTCGAAGCACGTATCGAAGTTTCAATGTCGCGCTGCCATCACTAGTAAATGAAGCTTTTGAGCCAATTGTTTCGAAAATGGGTTCAATACTCGAAGCTTCAGTTATGGTGACCTCTCCTGGCAAAATGCCAGGCTGCAGTCAAATTAGGCTAGTTGGTGGACAGGAAGTTTTTAAATTACACACACTGGTTATTATGTCCTATTCACAAATAAAGATCAATGAGACGATGAATGTGTGTATTGTGTTATTGGGGAAAGTGATGGAAAAATTTAACATAGGTTTAGGTGGTTAAACCTGTGACATAGGTGTGCTTGTGTAACTATGGCAGAGGGTGATTATGTAGGATGGGGGACAGTCAAAGAATTTTATTGAGAAATTCAAACTCAGGTGAAACCATATTAGCTTCAGCATCTGTCACAATTGAGGTTACTTTGCCTTCAATGTCCCATTCTTCCATGAGTGACCTTGTTGCAGCCGTGATGTTACTAGCTGTGTGAGCTCCAGGGAAAGGCAGCACACCCTTAAGCACTGTGGCCAGTCAGAGAATCATCGCCATAATGGCCGGTCACTGCAAGATATGCGTCCATATTAATGGAGGTCCACATATCAGCAGTCAGGCTCACAGCCTCAACTCTTTGAACGACCGCTTTGGCCTTGGTCTTCTCCTCCTCATATCTGTGGACCACCATGTTTTTTAGAGCCTGCCTGGGTGGAAGAGTATATGTGGGATCCAGCAATGCCACAAACTCCTTGAATCCACAGTCATCCACAATGGAAAAAGGCTGTGAGTCTTTGACCACCATGTTCACTAGAGCCTCATCTAGCTCTCGCCTCTGGTCCACTAAGACGGATGAATAAAAAGAAAGTAAATAAAAGAAGGCATTTCCATGATACTTCAGTACACACAAAGCACTGAACCTGTAGAGAAAGCCATTTGTAAATGAATAAATGCAATTTGAGTTGATAATGCTATGGCCTAATGGCTACACTAAGTATACATTATTTTACTGTAATGGTACCTGATAAAGATAGATCAGAGCTATATTTCTGTGCTGAAAATATTTTTTTATATATGTAACTTTACTTTTCCTGCAGTACTTATTGGATTAATAAACAGCCAGCACACTTACCTTTTCAGGAGCGATCAGACTGAAGTGTTCCCACATGTCAGAACGACCTCTCTTCCTGGCTGGCTCCATATTTATCCAAAACGCAATACCAACAAATTAATAGCAACAACAACCCTCCTACTACAGCAACCCACAAATGGTGCATTGTTTAGAACGGTTATAAAGTGTTAAAGGCGCTCAAATTCAAAACTGTCTCAACCTGTCAGAACCGAGACGAGGCAGTGCCACTGAATCACCTGATTAGACCGCAAACCAGTCGGGTGATTCATTCTGGCAACAAAGCAGTTTCTGCTTCGGATGTCATGTCATTTTTTTTTTTTGCATCAAAGCAAGCTTCGAAGCAGTGGTTCTATGGAATTGTAGTTCAGGGTTTGTACGTATCGAAGCTTTAGTGTTGCGCTGCCATCACTTTAAACAACTTCATCTTTTTCATCAAATGGACTCGGTGTTGCAACCTTTTATGGACATTTTAGGTTAAACTACACCTTTTCTAGTTGGCCTTCTGGCACACTACCTTCACTCTAGGTCTGAGTGACAAGCAGGAACAACTCATCATTGGTTTTGATGGAATTATTTGTCGATAAAAAATATAGAATATGACCACACCTATCTTTTCATGATGCTGATGATTGTTAAAAAAATATATTCAGACAATTACATGCCAATCCAAGCCGTAGAACTGTGAGTCATGTAGCTTGGTTTAGAAGTACATATCACATTTTTGATTTTTCCCGTAGACAAAGAGTGACTATAGCTACACCCACCTCGCAACTCTATTCTTGTCAATGGAATCCAGGCTTCGACTGGCTCTTTGGTGGCACATTTTCTCTGGACCAGTGTCAATATCAACCAATAACCACAGCTGACACAGAGTGTATGCAGGAATCCATTCAGTCTTTGTCTTTGGTGTTCTACAGTAATTGCTCTGTTTTTGCTTAGCATTAATGTCCTCCGCTATTACAATGTAAATGCTTTCATGAACTGGGAACATGTTGGAACACCACTTTATGAACTGATTATGGAGAATGCTAAACAGGGCTTTAATTTACATTAAATGTTGTTTGAATGACGGTTAGGATGACACCACAAGCAGCGGTCTTCTACAACAGACCTCTTCTACACGTAGACTATCACTGCATTCATTCTACTTCTTCATACTTTACATTCAAAGCACATTCTGTGTTTTTGGGCAAAAAAATTAGAAAATGAACATGCCATTCCCTGTGTTACAGCACAGTCTGTTCATTAGCAAGCATTATTCATAACAGCGTTCTTTCAACTGCGTTCAATCAATATTTCCCAACTCGAGAGGATTTAAAAAAATTCTGTTTCTGTCCAGTCTTCGCCATAGTGTTGTCAATTAAAGGTCAACGAAATAACAACTCTACCAATATATTCCTTAAACAAGTAAACAAGGAGGCAGTCATGTCAATCTGTCGGGGCTGCACCTCTGCAGGATTTTGTGGATTTGTTTGGTTGAGATAATTTGGTGTTTTCGTTTCGATTCCATGATGTGTGGTGTTTTCAGCTCAGTTCCACTTTTCCACATTGCACGACTTTTCTCGTGCTGCTTCTCATATCTGTCAAAAACCAGGTTCTGCTTTGAACTACCTCTCACCTGGACGAGTGGCCACCTGCTACCCCTGGCTGAGCAGCCCAGACACAGCTTCTCTGTGTTAATGGCTGATGGCAGCCGGCGTGCCTTGCCGTGTCACCCAAGGGCCCAGGGAGTGGGAGTGGATGGGTGTGAAAGTGGAGGTGGTTAGCACTTCCACATCTGTCAGCTGGGGTTGGCAGCTCACACAACATTTACATAGATGGAGAAAGTTGATGGCAATGAGTGCACAGGAAGAGGAAAAAATTGACGGGTGATGCGTCATGCATTTATATTGTGTACATTTAGAACTGCTATTTGAGTGCTCGGACTAATGGAGAAGAGTTGGAAAATAGAAAATATGTTGGTAGGTGACATTTTTATACAACTTTGCAACTATAATGTTTGTATCAGTTATATTTGATCTGGGTGGTTACGCGTATTGTGAACCTTTAGCTGTACTTAAAGTTTCTGTTAAACAGAAAGCAGAGTGCTATTAGCTTCCACATTTATGCACTGTAAAAAAACGTCTGTAGATTTTATGGTGAAAAACTGCCAAACCACGACAGTAAAAGGCCCTAAAATATGCCATCAAATATTATGGTATTTTACTGTACAATTAACAGTCTCTAATATAACATACTAATATATTTACCTAAAATGCCATATAAATAAATGGTGTGAACATTTTACAGTGTTTTGCTGTCATGGTTTGGCAGTTTTTCACTGAACTCTACAGACATTTTGAGATGTGTAAAAAAAGCGTCAACCTTAAACATAAACGGTACAAACAGCCTTTTACCGTAATATTAGAAAAAGTTATACTGTATGTATTACGGTAAAATTCTGGCAACCACAGCTGCCAGTTCTGCCGTAAAGCAGATTGTTTTTTTTTTGTTTTTTATTAAGAGTGTGCTACCTGTAAAAACAGGCAGATAAGTAATGTTTACAGTAGCCTTTTTTTTTTTTTGCCAGGTTTGGCTCCTGACATCCTGTGGTTGAGTCATTCTGGTTAACTGCACGGCTGACTGAGCTAAGGTTAGATAGGTAGTTAGCTGTTACTTTGTGATCTTTAAATCAGTAAAGTCTGTGAATTACTTCAGTAGTATAATGTTCTTCTCTGTTGGTCTCAAAAGTTCAGTTCTGTTGCCAGTAGTTAATTAGCTGTTAGTTACTTTAGCAAGTAGTTAGGCTAAACCTATCTGTCCATCATAAACTGTGAAGATCAGAGAGCTGAAGCTGAGTAGCTGGAGGACTTCAGAGGGAAAAAACATCAAACATATTGTATAAAATCTGATTTAGTTTCACCAAAATCACTGAATAAAGTTCTGAAGTTGTGCTTCTTTATATTAATCAGTGAGGGCCAGCCACAGATGACTGTAGCAGCCATAGACATATATACATAGACGCCACATTGAGCGCTGAAACGTATGTCGTCGTCGCCGCCATATTGGAAAGGGCAGATCTGCCTATAAACTAATACAAGGAAATGGACTGAACCAATGTATGTATTTTTCTAATGCTGAGTGTTTACAGCTACAAATGTGTGTAACATTACATTACACTACATTACATTGCATTTAGCAGACGCTTTTATCCAAAGCGACTTACAGAGGAGGACATAAGCTGAGAAAGGTGTAAAGGAGCTCAGAATAGTTGTTAGTTTTGTTAGGCAGGGAAGCATTTTCGAAACAGGTTTTTTAAAGGTCGAAAGGGATGTTGCTGTTCTAGTAGCCATTGGTAGGTCATTCCACCAATTGGGGACGACCACAGAGAACAGTTTCGAGTGACCTTGATTTGCGAGAGGCGAGGGTACGACTAGACGGTTTGTATGAGCTGAGCGTAACGCCCTGGTCGGGACGTGAGCCTTGATTAAGACGCTTAGATAGGCAGGGGCAGATCCTGAGATGGTTTTGTAGGCTAGCATCAGAGCTTTGTGTTTAATTCTGGCAGCTACAGGCAGCCAGTGCAGGTCGCTGAAGAGTGGGGTGACATGTGACCTTTTAGGTTGATTGAAAACCAGTCGCGCTGCGGCATTCTGGACCATTTGCAAAGGTTTGATCGGGCAAGCAGGTAGGCCA
Organism: Collichthys lucidus; assembly: GCA_004119915.2. NCBI lineage: Eukaryota > Metazoa > Chordata > Actinopteri > Sciaenidae > Collichthys > Collichthys lucidus. Next base: position 26,937,245 of record CM014096.1, on the reverse strand, counting down.
GCCAAGAGCGAGTTGCAGTAATCAAGGCGGGAGCTGACTGTCGCCTGAATCAGGAGCTGAGCGGCATATTGGGTCAGGTACGGTCTGATTTTTCTAATATTATACAATGCATAGCGACATGACCTCGCTACAGAGGAAATGTGTTCAGAGAGAGAAAGACGATCATCTAGTACCACACCCAGGTTTTTAGCAGCATGATTAGGGGTAATAGTGACAGTACCAATTTTCAGGTTGAAGTCATGGCAGATTGACTCATGGGCAGGGATGACCAGGAGTTCGGTTTTTGACAGATTAAGCTGGAGATGGTGGTCTTTCATCCAAGTTGACAGATCAGAGAGACAGGCGGAGATGCGTGCGGAGACCGTGGTGTCGTCCGGCTGGAACGACAGGTATAACTGTGTCGTCGGCGTAGCAGTGGTAGGAGAAGCCGTGTGAGCGGATAACATGGGACAGCGAGGTGGTGTAGATGGCAAACAGAAGGGGACCCAGCACCGACCCCTGCGGCACCCCCGTGGAGAGGGTATGAGTCGATGACAGACGACCTTGCCAAGACACATTAAAGGAACCTCCAGCGAGGTAGGACTCGAGCCAGGAGTGGGCAGAGCCTGTAATGCCCATGTTAGCGAGTGTGGTTAAGAGTATGTCGTGATTGACTGTATCGAAGGCAGCCGATAAGTCGAGAAGGATGAGTACAGATGATTGCCCTCGTGTTCTGGCTGTTTTTTAGGGCTTCTGTGACAGATAGTAGAGCTGTCTCGGTGGAGTGGCCACTTCTGAAACCCGATTGTTTTGGGTCATGTAGGTGGTGATGGGTGAGGAAGTCAGTGATTTGTTTAGATATTGCCCTGTCAATGGTTTTCGAGAGGAAGGGGAGCAGTGACACCGGCCGATAATTTTTAACCAGGGCGGGGTTAAGCGTAGACTTTTTCAGTAGTGGCGTAACTCTGGCTTGTTTGAAGGCCGCTGGAAATACGCCTGAGGACAGTGAGGCATTAATCATGGATGTGATCGGTGGAACTACCGTAGGAGCGATATCTTGTAGGAGTTTAGAGGGGATGGGGTCCAGCGGGCAGGTGGTGGGTCGGTTGTTAATGATCAGTTTGGAAACCTCGTCTTCCGAGAGAGGGGTGACTGTAGAGAGAGTTGCGCTGTTGTCTCGGGGGGGGGTAGCAGGTTGTGACCGAGGGATCAAAAAATTGTTTGCTGATAATTGCCACCTTGTCTGTGAAGAAGGAGGCAAAGCTGTCAGCAGTGAGGTTGGTGGCAGGTGGGGGTGGGGGAGGATTGAGCAGCGATTTGAAGGCGGAGAAGAGTTTCCGTGAGTCAGTTGTGCTGCTGATTTTCTTGCTGTAATATTCCATTTTTGCAGTCGTGACAGATGAAGAGAATGACGCTAGGAGAGATTGGAAGGTTTCCAGGTCCGCAAGGTTTTCGGTTTTGTGACATTTCCGTTCTGCAGCTCTGAGTGCTGTATGTAACGAGCGGATGGCATCATTCAACCATGGGCGGGGCTGGGTGGAGCGTGCTAGAAAGCGTTTGCTAGAAAGAGGGCAAAGGGTATCTAGGCATGCGGTTAGTGTGGAACTGAGATTCTGTGGCTGCATTGACATCTAGCGGAGAGAAACTGTTGGGAGGGGGAAGGGCAGTAGCGATGACTGAGGCGAAGTGGGTGGCAGACAAGTTGCGGAGATTGCGTCGAGAGGTGGTCATGAGTTGAGGGGTGGTAGGTAGTTCTGGGATGTCGAATGAGTTGATGAGGGATAGAAAGTCTGTGGCGTGAGCTTTGCCTAGATGGATGTTGAAATCACCGAGTACCAGCAGCGGGCACTCGAGTACGGGGATTGAGGACAGTAGCGTGTCTAACTCATTGACGAAGTCACCCAGAGGACCAGGAGGACGGTAGATGACGATCACTGAGCATTTGTATGGAGCTATGACTTTGATTGCATGGTGTTCAAATGAGCAGTAGTTGGTGTTGAGGAGCAGGGGAGCATAGTTCCATTTGTTGTTAACCAGGACCCCAGTTCCTCCTTCTCGCTTGGAGAGACGGGGGGTATGGGAGAAGGAGTGAGCTGCTGAGAGTGCTGCCTGAGTGGCGGTGTTTTCTGTTTTAAGCCAGGTTTCGGTGAGGGCCAGTAGGTCCAAGGAGAGACTGCTGGCATAAGCCGGGATAAAGTCCACCTTGTTGACAGCAGACTGGCAGTTCCATAGGCCAACAGAGAAGGTTTTGGTGGTTGTATAATGTTCCAGTGGCTGCAGTAACACTGTTACTGTGATGATGTTACTGTGATTTATGAAGTTTAGTCCTTTTACGTGCAGATCTGCCTTTTCCAATATAGTGGCGCCGTTGACGTATCACGGCCAACGACCAACCCGCTCAATGCGGCGTCTATGTATATATGTCTATGGAAGCAGCCCCCAGTCACTCATAGACTGGATCAAACAGGAAGCACTACACTGAGTGGCGTCATTGGATGTAAAATTAGTACAGGCCAGGATGCAGGATGAGTCTTTATTATTTATCAGGAAATGACAAATTTTAAAATACCACGAAGAATATGTAAAAATACTGAAAACATGACTTTGTCAGTGTTGGTCTAGATACTAGAGGATAGGTGTAGGTCGTGATTGAAACACTCTCTCCTTATCCTCTCCTTTCTAAAAAGAAGGAAAAATTATGCTGGCTACATAACATGCAAAAATGTGCAAAGACCCAGTATTTAGTTTGTTTCCATTATGTGCTACTGTAGAAACATGGTGGTTCAACATGTTATAAAAGACTTGTTCATTCATCTATCAGGTAACAAAAATATAAAGATTCTTTTTTTCAGGTGATTATGAAAATTAAATAGAGCTGCCTAAATCTGACACTCTGGACCATTTCTGTTTCAAATTGTTTACTGAAGTACGGAAAACACTGTTGGTGATGTTGGATAAAAAAATAAAAAAAGTCAATAGATTGCTTCATTTTTGTCTCTCACATTTATAAATGAGTCTTGTTTTTCATTGAGGCTGATTAGAACAGAAAAGTCTGCATGGTGCTGACATACTGGATCATGTTTTGTCAAATAAAGTTAAGTCTGAAATATCTAGTTCACACTTGGTTGGGGCATCCGAATGGTTATTTAATCGATGGTGACACTTTTGGCGCATTTCCTTCTCCTCCATTAAGCCGGCTCCATTGATCCTTCTGACACACACTGACATTAAAGTTTGGTTCACATTTTTCTGCTGACTCCCACACCTGCTCTCGTCAGGTTGTCGAGTCCATGTCTTTGGTGGTAGTCACAGTTTCCTGCTTTACGGGAAGTCTATCTAAACACTGTTGTTGCTACAGAGTTGTTTTGTAGAGGCACATGTGCACGAGTCACCTTTCACCTGATTACAAGTCAGTGTAGCATCAACATGATTTAAAATCTGTTATTCTGTGGTAGAAAGGTTACACAGTGTTGCTTTTAACTTTGGGTCAAAATCAGTATCACTCATGGATTTCTTCCTGGAAGAGAAATGAAGTGGGATGATCCAATCCATTCAGAGACAAACTAATTCCAATAGCTTGTCAAAAGTCTAAAATGCACGGATAAAAAGTGCCTCTTACAACTAATTATGTCTGGAATCTTGTGTTCAAGCATTGCAGCTTTCACTTCCTCACTTCATGAAATGAATGCCTTTTTGCATGAAGTGAGTCCAAGGCAGTGAATCTTCTTCAGCCTTTTTCTCCTTTTTTGGGGCTTATGACTGATTTGAAACAGCCTTGAGTTAGAATAAGAAAATGAATTACCCTTCTCCAGCTCTCTCTCTCTGTCTGTCTTTTTTAATTCTGTGTTTGTTTTTACATTTCCACCATTCCACATTTACAAAGACCTGCAGGTTAGACTCTGTTCAGGTCTTTCAAACTAAATAAGACATTCTTTTCCGACGGCAGTGAAGGACAGGTAGCATTATGTAATTACAGAGAACGTGCGTGGGTGTGCACATGTCTGTATGTTAGGATAATACAATTCAGCTAACTGTAGTATTTAGCGTCAGTACAAACTCCTCACATTCCTTACGTGATTCAGAGACACTTGAGTGATCGCGTCCTCATTGATTTGTTTGAACTTAATGGAGGCAGAGGAACACTTTGCTAACTTTACTCTGACCACATACAACCCACAGATGAACATGACAAACTCAAGGCTCCGTGCAGTAGTGGATTATGGTGACCATGGACTCTACAGTGTCAGGCCGGACTCAAAACAGGACTCAATTGCAGATGTGTCAAATGAGCTTGTTTAGTGATAACAAAAATCCCTCGACAGAGTGATGCTATGAAAACGGCCTAAACTAGGGAAAACAAAAACACCAAAAAAGAGAAAAAAACTCTAAACTGCTCTATAAAGATGATCAAAACCGCTCAAGGAGGAAAAACAGGCTGCAAAACATTAACTGAAGGCGCTCCAAAGAGGCTGAAAAACACTATGCTATGCACTTTGAACCAAAAGGGCTAGACTAAGAAGTTACAACAAAAAAATCACTCTTACGAAGAAAAAACAAACAAAAGAACACTTGAGCTATAATGCTATGGCTGTGAACAAGGAAACACGGCTTGGGTGAACGCTATGAAAGACGAAACACTTTGGCACGAGACAAAGGGAGACACAGACAATATATACACAGGGTAATGGGGAACAGGTGGAAACAATCAGACCGGTGACACATGAGGAAGGGCAAGTGACCTGAAACGAGAGGACAGGTAAATACCAAAACAGGACCCAACAGACAGACAGGACCCAACTTGACCTCACCACGGTGTGACATACAGTAGCGAACTTAGTAACTCAGTAACTACCAAAAATGCCAATCTTTTCTTCATGAACTAAGTAAGTTTCATTGTTTAACTGTGCTCTTACACTGTTCTCTCACCCCCCATACAGGTCATGAACTTATCAGAGATCAAATAAATGGCCCAGCAGCCCTGCTAACTTTGCATTTGATGATAGAAATCACCTCCTCCTCATGGGAGCTTCTTGGATGCATTCACACTGTATGAACTATCTGATCAGCCCAAGATGCATCAAGTGTAAATGGTAACTGGGATAGCATTGTCAAAAAAAATTGGCCTGTCCGCATGTGAAAAAAAGCCTGTTAAGAGGAAATATTGATGTGTGGTGTGAATATCTGTTGCTGGGCAGGTAGTGTACAGTGAGTTTATCTGAGCATTCCTCTGAAAACAGCAGCCACCTACTGCTGGAAACAATACTGATGAAGACTCAAGCCACTGTGAGACTCAAACAAACAGCAAAGTTGTGGAGCATAAAAACAAAACAGCTGAGTTAAAAGAAACTCTAGAGATGATGATCCAGTCAAAACTAAAACATTTAGTTTAATTAGAAGAGACTGCAATCTGATGCAGCAAATATTTGATTGACTCGTCTCAGTAATGATGAGAACTGTGACAAGTCTTTGGGGATTTCAAGTTCTCTTAATTGACTGACTTCCTGCACAAAGTGTCACATTACCTCCCCCTGCTCTGATTTAGAAAAGTACAGCAATGAATAATTAAGAATCTTTTTTTTTTTTTGGCTTTTTCACCTTCATTTGGTAGAAGCTGCTGAAGGCAGACAGGAAGGTGGGGAGGGATAAGGGGGACAACATGCAGTTAAGGGCTGCAAGTTGGTATTAAACCTCGGTCTCTGCAAAAAAGGACTTTCCCTTAGTACCTTGGACAAATGCTATACCTGGCGAGGTAATGGGGTGCCCCGACCAAGTAGCGACCTTCTATGCCGGAGTTCCAAAAACTGTAGTTCCTCAGACTGCCACATTAGGCTGGCTCCAGAGCTCCATAAGTCCTCATGTTCAAATGTCCAACTTCACAGCAGAAACAAACATGTTTACAGCCTGGTACAAAAAACCGTTTTGGTCTCTGTAGCTAATTTCCCTGTTCATGACAACTGTACTGATTTATATTTAGACAACTGACCTGTTTAAATGATATTAAGACTTATATTAAGCCTCCAGGCCTCCAGGCTTCACAATGTATCTTCTTCTTCTTTCGGCTTTTCCCTTTAGGGGTCGCCACAGTGAATCAGTTGCCTCCATCTAACCCTGTCTTCTGCAGCCTTTTCTCTCACACCAACTGCCTTCGTGTCCTTTTTCACTGCATCCATAAACCCCCTCTTTGGTCTTCCTCTAGGCCTCCTGTCTGGCAGTTCAAAACTCGGCATCCCTCTACCAATATATTCACTATCTCTCCTCTGGACATGTCCGAACCATCTCAGTCTGGCCTCTCTGACTTTATCTCCAAAACCTCTAACATGTGCTGTCCCCTCTGATGTACTCATTCCTGATCCTATCCATCTTGGTCACTCCCAAAGAGAACCTCAGCATCTTCACCTCCAGCTCTGCCTCCTGTCTTTTCCTCAGTGGCACTGTCTCTAGACCAAACGGCATCGCTGGTCTCACCTTTCCTTTCATTTTAGCTGAAACTCTTCTATCACACCTGACACTTTTCTCCACCCGTTCAAACCTGCCTGCGCACGCTTCTTTACCTCTTTTCCACACTCTCCATTGTTCTGGACTGTTGTCCCTAAATACTTCAAATCCTCCACCTTCTTTATCTCTTCTCCCTGTAACCTCACTCTTCCACTTGGGTCCCTCTCATTCACACACATGTACTCCGTCTTGCTGCGGCTAACCTTCATTCCTCTCCTTTTCAGGGTGAACCTCCACCTCTCTAGCTTCTCCTCCACCTGTTCACAATGTATACAACAGCATAAACGGTTACCACAGACACACACACGCGTGCGCATATACATAATATACATATACAAGATGACACTACCAATTATAATAGTTTATTGTCTTCTTTATTACAACTTAACATAAGTTTACCTTTGCTACACCCTGAGATGGTGTAAGATGACCCCCAGTTTCCAGAACAAAATTGTGGCGGCGTGCAGAAAATATCTCTAGATCTCAGAGTGATGAAATCTAAGGTTGATCTAGAGTGGATTCTATTAATGGAAAATCAATAAACTAAATTCTGTTTACCGATTAAACTGCTTCATTCATGTAATGATAAAGACAAAAGTACACTAACAAAGAAATGATTGAGCTTTGAGCAGAAATCCTGTGATTCAGTGTCACCATTTGGAGGCTCTGTGTAAGCAGCCTGTCACAGACACATGATTTATGGTTTTAGAGGTTAGGCTACATTACCTGTAATACTTTCAGACAACAGTGGCTCTTAGGAATGCTTCACGCACTGTGGCTTTGAACTACATTTCCTTGTGCTGCAGACACACAGGACAGAGCACTGCATGTGGTCCAGTGTTGTGATTAACCTTGTCTGGATTTCACATATTGTCGAGATTAGATTCTCTGGATTGCATTTGTACTGTAGCTGTGAAGCCCGAGGAGAAAGATCAATTCTGTATTCTGTCCCCAACACTGGAGTTGATAAGAAATCTCGACAACTGAAGAAATCGACTTGCAACGTGAACATTTTTTTATTTTAAATGTAGATAAAAGGAAATATACTGTAAACAGGATGTATTCATTGATAACCTTGTTCTTTCTATGAGTAAAGAAGGAAGAAATTAAATTCAAAAAAACTCTGCTAATACTAAAATAGGTGTGTAGTGGTGTTCCTGTGGCCTGGTGGTTAAGATGCATCACTCGGTTGTAAGCAGGAACCTTTGTGACATGGCGTAACTCTCTCTCACTTCCCGTGTTTCCTGTCTTAATCTTGTCACTATTTGATGGAGGCCAAATGGTAACAGTAAAATAAGTGCATGCTGTATAAACACCGCCCGTTAAGCAGCAGCAGATCCCTGAGGTTAACCATATTGATATTTGAGACCAACCGTGCAATACCAATAAGAACATCTGCTAATAATATACAGCCTGTGATAACAACAGTATATAAATATGAATGTATCTAAGGTCACTGGAAGCTGTGTTTTGGTCTCTATAGCTAATTTCCTCGTTCATGACAACTGTACTGAGGGTGAATTTATATACAACTCACCTGTTCAAATGATATTAGAACTTGAAGTTATGCAGAATTAGGAGCGTGGATGTTTTGATTGACTCCACCCACCATCCATGTCTTTGCCTGTTATTAGGTTACCCTGCCAAGATGGTGACGGCCAGAGCGGCCAGATATGACGGGCATAATTTATACGGTCTATGGTACATAGTAGTGTCATGTTTGTTTACCTTGTCAATCTTGTTGGTATTGTTTTTGGCTGTATTTATGCAATCAATCTCGAAACCCATCAGCCATCGTCTGATCATGGTTTAGCCTCTTGGGAAAACATCCAGTGGGGAGCAGGAAAACAGACACCGGTTACCAGGGCCAAGACTTCACTGTGGTCTGATTAGCAACTTGAGAAAGATGAGAGACTCATTACTCAGAGATCTGCATATGAAGCAGATACATTTTTAAAACTCTAAATCGTCATCGGATAATTGCTAATGGGTTCTGAGATTTCATTTCAACCAATGTGTTCGGCCTTTGCTGCCTTGCATATCTGTTTATAGAGGTTATGTAAAAGATAATAACCTGTTCACATACTGTACAGTATTTTTCCATGATAATGCCACTTGTCCACACCATGTGCTGTCACTCATGAGCTGTGGTTGCCCACTCACTCGTGATTGTGAGGTGTGCAGTCCCCTTTTCCTTGGCTTTTATGCAAATCAGTTTAAATAAAGTTCAGACAAACTCATGGTTCAGCAGTCATATTCGATTAAAATACACACCACTGAATTCAGAGGTGAGCTGATGCAATTGTAGTCTATACAATGACGCAGAATGGCTGAGCTTTTACAATGCAGAGGCTAAACAGCTGCTGCTGTGTGGGGCTGCATGGCTGTTCATTTGGAAGGTCACAGCGACGTGTGAACTGAAATGAAGGAGATCTCACTTTAACATCCCTGACGAGATTTAGGTATCCACCCCACCTCCTTCCTCTAGAGGGAGGAGTAAGTGCCCTTAGAATCATAAAATAATGTTTTATTTAAGGAGGGCTTTTTTGATACTCAATGAAATCCTCATCAAACGACACACAATAACAGATTAAAAGCACCTCTGAAACGGTGAGTTTCATTCTCCCAGGTCTGGTGCTTGAGTCCTGAGTGGTGGAGACGGGAGGTTGGCATCAGGGTTCACCTCGTGTGCTGCTGTGTGATAAAATAAAGTCATACAGTGCATTCAGTGCTGGTTCAAATCTATCTTTGATTTTCCTTTTGTGTGCTTGTACCTCACGCTGTGTGTATCTCACGTGCGGCCACGCACATTGATTTTCGAGGGACTGAGTGGCGTGGAAATAATTGTTCATTCAATGCCATATTGTATGTGTGAAATACACCCTCACCTCATATTTCACCCCTTTGTTAATTCTTGTGGCCTCGGCCGCCATCTTAAACATGTCTTGTTCCTCCATTCATTAACACCTCTACATGCACACACACACATTTTGTCACATGCCGTTGACTTTCTTTTAACGTTTGAGTTGTATAATAAATGTGACTGGTTATCCATACAGTGTCACTAAAGTTAAATAAATATATTCTTGAAAAAGTGGCCTGTGATTATTTGTGCATATTATTGTAAAAAAGCTGGTTCTGATGGTTCGGGTTTACTTTCTCACTGCTCTCTTAAGAAATGCAAATAGCAAATATTAAATAAAATTTCCTAAGTGAGACTGTTGCATATTTTAGTTTTTTAGTCGCTGATTACAGGGTGCTGTCCCGTATTCATTTAAGTTAATAACTTTATTGATCAATTACCTAGTGATATTTATTACATTTCTTTGTTTTGCTATTAACCAAAGCTGCCCTACCAGATGCCCAAAATATGACCACATATTTATTCCTCAGATTCCTAAACAAAACATTCTCACTGGCAATGCCAAAAGAACAGAAGGCGGATGGATGGAGTGTCGACCTTTCTCCATGTGTCTTTATCAGAAATACAGAAAATGACCAAAACAAAAGCCAGTGTTTTCACAGAGCACATTGGCCTAATCATAGCTATTTTACTATTTCATATTGAATTCAGCAGGTTAATGATCATTGACACTGACTCTGAGAGATCACAGAGCTCATCGTCTATCCTTGAATCAAAACTGAAAACATTTATCCAAAGCTCTCCTCCTTCTATTGATCCTACCTACATGATGGAACAAAACAGTGTTCACCAGTCCTCTTTATGTATGCATCTCCTGTGTCATCATTACATTTGTGACAGACTCCCTGCAGAGTTAAAGGGTGGACTGTGCTGCTGGAAGATGTACATGAATTTTCGGCAGAATCTTCGGTAAGTGTTGACAGCTGCTGTAAACACTGACTTGCTTTAATGGAGGAAGCAGACGACAGGATGGATACATTTTGCTGTGCATAATGTTACGGCTTCTAATGAAAGCTGGAATAAATAAATGACTCACGGGTACGAAAGGAGGTCTGCTCTTACAGTAAATTTCTGAAATGAAGCATGGTCTGTTTTTAAAGCTTCCTGCAGCATCATCCATCCTTTAAAAGTGCACACAGCCACTGATGTGACTGAATGTGCAGTCATTAGTAGTGTCCAGCTGGCTTGTCTGCAGGTTTTAATGTGAAATGAATTATTATGAAATAATATAGGACACTATATAAAACTTTACAGGTTCTATGTTCCTGAAGCTGTTCAGCCAAATAAAGTGAACTGCTCTTCCTCTACTGTATATTCTTAATCTGAAGCTTCACAAGAGCAGCTTTGATCAATCCTATACACAAGGTCAGAAATCTAATAATGTCTGAAACCTTGCAAGTGTTAATGATGTGACATGCCACCAGCTTGAGCTTCAAATGAAGACACCTCGCACAGCTTTAATGTGAATTTTGAAGGTGAATTTATCAAAGACTGGAGGAGGTTTGGAGAAAATGTTCAAGAGGGAAACCTTCTGGATCAAGCACAAGAGGGTTTACAGAGGAATTAAAATCTATTTTTTAAAAGGTTACCAGATTTTTTCTTTTTCTTTAGATCAACAGGATATTTAGTTTGTGGATGAATGTGTGAAGTTCAGACACAGATGGACATTGGACTTTGAAATTAGTCAGGGTTGGTCATGGATGTGAAATTGATGGAAGTGATTTGAAAACTGTTTTGAAAGATTAGTTTGAGTAATGAGGTTGAAAGTCTCCAGAATTACATGCCCTATATTGAAAAATGGATATTTGACAGTTTTCTACCCATCAATAGGTCGAAGTTTAAAGATGATATTTGCTAGTTATATTATGTTCTGTATAATTTCTCTTTCAGTTCTTTTGTCATCTAACAGTAATGGTAATATGCACTATTGTGACTTACAAGAAGTAGATGATAATTATGCTGTTTTGTATACATGCTATCTAATTTTTTTGACTGATCATTCATCAGTAAAACTTCATCAGTAAACAGCTTCACCCTGAGCAAGACAGCCAAACTGTTTGGTGAATAAAGCATGGTGTCCTTTACATTTTAATGACATCATTTATTTATTCTTTATTTAACCAGAAAAGGTCCCAGTGAGATTAAATCTTTCAAAGGAGCCCTGGCCAAGATGTGCAACAGCACAAAAAGAACAAGTAACAACACACAGCACAAGTGAAAGAAAATTAAATGAAGCTTAAAATCTAGGAAGGTTAACTGACCTTTGTCTAAACCTTCATTTAATCAAAAGGGAACTGAAACCAGCATCCTGACTCTCACATTAAGACTTAATGAAATCATTCAAATTCAAGTTCACCAAAAACTAGACTCAAGACAAAAACTCCTCTGGTCTTAATACTAAACCACTGTGTTTATTTCATGAACCACTTTGACTTTAGTCAACACGATACAGGACAAAAAAGAGGCAGCATGGCTGCGCTCAGGACGGGCTGGATGTCCTGAAGTCAGGTTAGCTGTGAATGTAACACTACGTTGTAATCTGTCAACCGATACATGAACCAAGCAGACTTCCTGTTGTTTGTTTTCACCAGCAGCTAGTGTGGAGTCATGGGTTCTGCTTGTGCTCCAGGAAAACTCTCTCTGCCCTGCACCATTTCTGGAGAGCTTTTCACTGGATCTCCACCTACACTGCACCATCCCCTCTGTGAACTCAATAAACAGTTTAAACCTGATTCACGTTCTCTGGTTTGTGTTTGCACCTTCGAGTCCACTACTATTGTCTAACATAACATATACAGGTTATAATATGTGCAAAAGGAAATGCTGATTTATAAACGGCATGTTTATCTCGTTACCTTTCTTTCTTTCTTTCTTTCTTTCTTTCTTTCTTTCTTTCTTTCTTTCTTTCGCATGTAACCCTCAGTGATTTACTTAGACCACTAAAGATATTCACTGCGTTCTAATTCGTCTCAAGGAGCTAGGGAAGGTTAGTAGTAAACACAAGACTATTTATTCTCACAACATGGAAATTCAAGTTGAACTTGTTGTAATTCAAAAACCCCAAAAGGTATGAAAACAATAAACAAAAATAATAAACAAAAATAAAATAAATTGTCCTCTCAGCTCTTAGCTGTTCTGATATCAAAGTTCTATTTGTCCAGTCAAAAGTTTAGTTGGAGTCCGTATTAGTCCAAGTTCAGTGTGTATGTGGTCTACCCGGGTAGTATGTTTGTGTATGTATGTTACTGCGCGCTGGTTCAGGATATTTCCTCCAGGTGACGACTCTCCACGACGACAATGAAGATGAAAGAATCTGCCTCCTCTCTGTTTCCGCCTCTCAGACAGAAACCCCTGGTCAACTCGATGTAGATTCAGCAACTCGGCATATAAAAAAACCAATCTGCATAGTAGAACATAAAGTTAACTAGCAGTCAATATTATCTGTACAGATTTATATCTATTTCTGGTTCTCTATAGGAATGATGGGATGAGAAGGTAAGTGGGTTTCATGAAAACTTTTGGTGATGGTCGTTACCTGTGAGCCTCCGTCCATTAGACAGTTTTGTGGAACTCTGCCAACTGTGACTCTGGCCACATGTCTTGAACCAACCAACCTTCTTGTGAGCCAGCGTGCAGTTGCCGTAGCTTGTTGACATTCGGTTTCACATCTCCATTTGGATATGGGACTCTCCTCTGTGTCCTTGGTTCCAGTAGGTCCCGTTACTGGAACCCGTTCCAGTTTAACGGCTGTCTTGCTTTCCACTCGTCCTGCTTGTGTCTGAGTTCTGTGTATTTTTGATCCACAATGGCTTTGTTCATGGGCTTGTCACAGTTCCTGGCAATGTGGCCGTCCTCTCCACACTTAAAACAGAACCAGGCCTTTGGTTGAGGTCTTGGAGTGGGTGTGTTCTGCGGCATCACATGATGAGTCTGTGCTTCAGTCACTGGTGGAGGTGAGTTATTTATTGGAACTGTACCTTTAAATTCCTGTTTTTTGTCTTTTTTGTGATTCTTGCTGCTGAGCTGCATCTGTAGCTGGGCCACTTGTTTTCTCAGGCTTTCAGTTTCAGAGATGTATGACTGCAGTAAGCTGGCATTGGAATCAGAGAGAGAGATGTCAGGTACGGAATGAATGTTTACTGAAGGCTTTGTCTTGGAGGAGCCAAAATGACGCTGCATCCTGTCATGTTTTGATGCTCTCCTGTCCTCTTCAGTACGTACCTGCAGCAAAAGCTCTGCAAAATTGGGAGGTATTTCATTCTTGAGCTCCAGCTGTAAGACCAGGCTGTGGTCCCAGCAGCCACGCTTGAACTGCTTCAGCAGGTGTCTGTCTGCATTTACCTGCTTTGAGCATACTTAAAGCGCCCTCTTGAGGTCACATGAAACAACTACAACTATATACTTTTGTCATGAATTTAACACAAACGAACTGATACACACTAATCCATAACAAATACATTTAGTAAACCCACTGTATTTTTATCGGGGTTACATCCACCCGCCCTTAATTGGCATGCGTCTCTGCATGTCAACAGACTTAAATATCAATAACTGGGCTTGTATAAGGGGAAGGTGAAGAGCTTGGTACAATGGGCAAGTCAAGGGCTTCTGTGAAAGCTTGGTCCAGACTAAGCAGTATGGAGCGCATGACCATAGTCAATGGATTCCCAAGGTGTTTATATGATAATCTTTCAGGCTCTCTTCTAGTTCTGGTTGGCCATCTGATTTCTGGTTCTTTTCCATCCTGAGCAGAACTGGTATCTGCTAGTCCAACATTCTCCCTGACATTGTCTCCTTTGCTCTCCTCTCTCGTTCCTCCTTGGTTTTCCGGTTCGGTGTTGTCAATTTTCTTTTCAGGTTCTCCAGCGAGTGGTTCATCAGGTACTGTTAGACTTTCATCGACAGGTAAGGGGTCGGCAGGCAAGTTAACATCCACATCTGCTTCCACACTTGGAACCTGCGATGCGCTTGAGTGTTCCTCTTCTTCCACTTGTTGGGGATGGAATTCTCTAGCAGTCGGGTTAAGATTTGACCCTTCTAGGTTCACGTCCAAGTTTAAGGGAGGCTTGATCTTTGTTCGGGGAATGTCATGTACGATAGTAAATGATGGATAATTGACTTCACCTTGACTTTCTGATGAATAGTGCACTTCCATCTCTTCATCGCTATCACTAGGCAAATGTTCTGCCTCCTCAACTTCAGGTACTGGCTTTCTCCGGGAGGTTCTGATTGGTTTCTCCTTTTGGTTACTCTGACTGACCTCATCGACTTCAGCTGACTCCGAAGGTGCAAGGAATCCACAAGGTAGGAGTAGATCTCGGTGTAATGTCCTCTCTGGGCCTTCGGAGGTGAGTGGAGCCACTACATACACTGGGGAATCATCGATGTGTTTCACCACCTTGTAGACCGTTTGACTCCACTTGTCTGCAATCTTGTGTTTTCCTCTAATCCCCACGTTTTTTACGAGGACACGGTCTCCAACTTGTCACGTGGATTCTCTGACCTTCAAGTCATACATCTGTTTGTTGCGTAGAGCTGTTTTATCACTGTGCTCGACAGCCAGTCTGTAGCTTTCCTCCAGTGTTTCTCGAAGTTTTTCCACATACTCACTGTGAGTGACTTTCCTCTGTCCTCGAGGGTTTAATCCAAAAGCCACATCAATTGGCAGGTTTGGTTGCCTTCCATACATTAGTTGATATGGGGAGAATCCAGTAGTGTCGTTCTTTGTGCAATTATAGGCGTGGACTAATGGCTGCACATGGTCACGCCACTTCACTTTATCCACTTCCTCAAGGGTTCCGAGCATCGCAAGCAAGGTCCGGTTGAAACGCTCTACCGGATTGCCACGCGGATGGTAAGGCGTCGTCCTCGATTTCTTTATCCCCAGGAGTTCACAGAGATTCTTGATGACAGCAGATTCGAAGTTGCGACCTTGATCGCTATGTAAGCGTTCAGGTATGCCATAGTGTACAAGGAAGTTGTTCCATAGCGCTCTGGCTACCGTCTTTTCCTTCTGGTCAGGAGTAGGTACTGCAACCGCATACTTTGTGAAGTGGTCAGTTATCACAAGTATGTTCTTCGTGCCACGGCCGTCTGGCTCCAAGGAGAGATAGTCCATGCACACTAACTCAAGTGGCCGGCTGGTCTTGATGTTGACGAGGGGAGCTGTTCTCTCTGCCCTTGCTTTGCGTCGAAGGCACCTCTCACATGTTCTGATCGTCTCCTCGACTTCTGAACTCATCCTCGGCCAATAGAACCGTGCACGTACCAGATCCACTGTCCTCTCATATCCCAAATGACCAACATCATCATGGAGACTCATTAGCGCCATCCGTCTGTATTTCTTCGGGAGAACGAGCTGGAGGGTAGGTTGATCCTCACCATTGCACTTTCTGTACAGAACCTCATCATCCAAAATCAGCTGGTCTTGAACTCTGAGTAGCAGCTGTACTTCTCTTTCCTCTTTCTGCCGGAGACGGTACGTGAGACGTTTGCCTGCTCTGACGATATCCATTACTCTGCTGATAGTTGGATCATTTCTCTGCTCCACAGCCCAATCCTGCTGAGACATTCTGGGAAGTGTGGTGGATCCAGGAAGAAGGTCAGCTTGAGCATATTCAGGGCAGATAGCACGTTTATCCATGGCTAGACACTCTACAATGACAGGCAAGTGACCACTTCCTTCCTCAGTTTCAGTGAATTTGTCCAGCTGATGTCTCTCACAGACGGCTTTGACAGCCTGCTTAGGAAAAGTGTCCTCCTTTTCCTCCTTTAGAAACCTTGACAGGAACTGCCGCACTCGTTCATCCTCAACTGCTGCACTGTCATCAATCTCCGCAGGGACATGTGGACGTCTTGATAGCCCATCTGCGTCCTGGTTCTTTTTGCCAGCCCTGTACTTGATGCTGAAATTGAAATTAGACAGGTCAGCAAGCCAACGATGACCACAGGCGTCCAGCTTTGCGGAGGTCAAGAAGTAAGTCAAGGGGTTATTGTCAGTTAGCACGCTAAACTCCACTCCATAGAGATAATCAGCAAACTTATCCGTGATCGCCCACTTGAGACTGAGAAACTCAAGCTTGTGCGTGGGGTATCTGCGTTCACAGTTAGATAAGCCACGACTGGCATATGCAATAACCTTCATTTGACCATCTTGCTGCTGGTAAAGCGCGGCTCCAAGTCCATGCAAGCTGGCATCTGTATGGAGTATGTATGGCTGCTTGGAATCGGCGAATCCCAGTACAGGTGCTGTTGTTAACCGCTCAATGAGGGTTTTGAATGCCCCCTCACATGAGGGTGTCCATTTTTCATTGAAGGGTTTCTTTAAGTCGACATTGGAGAATGACCTTTGACCTTTCGATGTGTGGTCATGTTTCTTTTTCTTTGCAGGGACGTATCCAGCCGTCAGATCATTTAGAGGCTTTGCAATCTTGGAGTAGTCTCTGACAAACCTTCGATAATAGCCTGTGAATCCGAGGAACGACTTCAACTCGGATATGTTGTTCGGGCGGGGCCATGAGGTGAGTGCTGTGATCTTATTAGGGTCGGTCTCTACACCATTTTCTGATACTATGTGACCTAAGTATCTCACAGACTTCCTGAAGAAATGACATTTCTCTGGTGACAATTTGAGGCCGAAATCTCTTAGTCTGTTCAGCACCCTCAAAAGCCGCTCTTCATGCTCTTCCAGGGTACTGGAGAACACGATAAGATCGTCCAGGAATACCAGCACTTCTCTGTGATTGAGCGAGCCCATGCACTTCTCCATAACTCGCTGAAAAGTGCTTGGAGCATTGGTCACTCCCTGTGGCATCCTATTGAACTCCCAAAAACCGATCGGTGTAACAAAGGCAGTCTTATGTTTGTCCTCTTCCTCCATTTCCACTTGATAATAGCCTGACTTTAAGTCCATGACCGGATCTTGTGCTTTACAGCTGTCGTGTGTCCATAGTCCAGATCTCCTCTGGCGAAGACTTCAGGAATTGAATTCAACTTCCTGGTGATCCTGTCTTTCCATTCTTTTGACAGAGGAGAATCAGCGAACTCAAACTTGATCAAGTTTTCAGGATCCATTTGACCAGATGTGAAACACTGGGCCGTAATGTTGGTCTGGTTGGGGGTTTGTACTTCCCCTTTAATATCGTGGGTGGAGGTCAATGGAGAGATGGACAGCGGCATTGAGAGCTCTGCTAGAGTTCGATGGGCCGGAACTACAATGTCATGTGCAGTGTCATTCTTGAGAAGGATGGGAACCTTAAAGGAGGTCTGACGTGGACTTGCCATTATGTAACAGCAGGATATCAAACCATCTGGCAGACTGGTGTTGGTGGGGGGCTCCACCAGAAGAGGTGCACCATGAACAGTGGGGACATGTCTGGCACGGCCATTTCAAAGCAGGTAAATGCAGACAGACACCTGCTGAAGCAGTTCAAGCGTGGCTGCTGGGACCACAGCCTGGTCTTACAGCTGGAGCTCAAGAATGAAATACCTCCCAATTTTGCAGAGCTTTTGCTGCAGGTACGTACTGAAGAGGACAGGAGAGCATCAAAACATGACAGGATGCAGCGTCATTTTGGCTCCTCCAAGACAAAGCCTTCAGTAAACATTCATTCCGTACCTGACATCTCTCTCTCTGATTCCAATGCCAGCTTACTGCAGTCATACATCTCTGAAACTGAAAGCCTGAGAAAACAAGTGGCCCAGCTACAGATGCAGCTCAGCAGCAAGAATCACAAAAAAGACAAAAAACAGGAATTTAAAGGTACAGTTCCAATAAATAACTCACCTCCACCAGTGACTGAAGCACAGACTCATCATGTGATGCCGCAGAACACACCCACTCCAAGACCTCAACCAAAGGCCTGGTTCTGTTTTAAGTGTGGAGAGGACGGCCACATTGCCAGGAACTGTGACAAGCCCATGAACAAAGCCATTGTGGATCAAAAATACACAGAACTCAGACACAAGCAGGACGAGTGGAAAGCAAGACAGCCGTTAAACTGGAACGGGTTCCAGTAACGGGACCTACTGGAACCAAGGACACAGAGGAGAGTCCCATATCCAAATGGAGATGTGAAACCGAATGTCAACAAGCTACGGCAACTGCACGCCGGCTCTCACAAGAAGGTTGGTTGGTTCAAGACTTGTGGCCAGAGTCACAGTTGGCGGAGTTCCACAAAACTGTCTAATGGACGGAGGCTCACAGGTAACGACCATCACCAAAAGTTTTCATGAAACCCACTTACCTTCTCATCCCATTATTCCTATAGAGGACCTCTTGCACATAGAGGGAGCTGCAGGCCAACACGTCCCTTACATTGGCTGCATTGAAGTTAATATAGCTTTCCCAGAGCACTTTACAGGAGAGCCTAAGGTAGTCACAACGCTGGCTCTAGTTGTCCCCGATCCCAGAACAAGTGCAGAGGTTCCAGTTCTCATCGGCACAAACACTCTCGACATCTTGTACAGAGGGTTCAATGGAGGAACAACAATTTCTTCAGACTGTGAGTATGCTTCGCTCGTCAGACACCTGCAGAGCATCTACTTAAGCAAGACACAACAGGATGGGAGAGTGGGCAGAGTGAAATTACAGTCGAGGAACACCGTCGTCATTCCGGCTGGAAAGAAAATGGCGGTGAATGGCCGTGCCAGACATGTCCCCACTGTTCATGGTGCACCTCTTCTGGTGGAGCCCCCCACCAACACCAGTCTGCCAGATGGTTTGATATCCTGCTGTTACATAATGGCAAGTCCACGTCAGACCTCCTTTAAGGTTCCCATCCTTCTCAAGAATGACACTGCACATGACATTGTAGTTCCGGCCCATCGAACTCTAGCAGAGCTCTCAATGCCGCTGTCCATCTCTCCATTGACCTCCACCCACGATATTAAAGGGGAAGTACAAACCCCCAACCAGACCAACATTACGGCCCAGTGTTTCACATCTGGTCAAATGGATCCTGAAAACTTGATCAAGTTTGAGTTCGCTGATTCTCCTCTGTCAAAAGAATGGAAAGACAGGATCACCAGGAAGTTGAATTCAATTCCTGAAGTCTTCGCCAGAGGAGATCTGGACTATGGACACACGACAGCTGTAAAGCACAAGATCCGCCTTTCTGACCCGACGCCTTTCAAACAGAGGGCAAGGCCAATCCATCCATCGGATTATGAGGCGGTTCGCCTTCATCTGAAAGAGCTTTATGATGCAAACATCATAAGGGAGTCAGAAAGTCCGTTTGCTTCGCCAATTGTCGTTGTGAAAAAGAAAAATGGACAAATTCGCTTATTTGTGGATTACAGAAAACTGAACAGCCAGACGATTAAAGATGCTTATGCTTTGCCGCACATCGAAGAGGCTTTTGCATCTCTGACAGGAGCGAAGTGGTTTTCGGTCATGGACTTAAAGTCAGGCTATTATCAAGTGGAAATGGAGGAAGAGGACAAACATAAGACTGCCTTTGTTACACCGATCGGTTTTTGGGAGTTCAATAGGATGCCACAGGGAGTGACCAATGCTCCAAGCACTTTTCAGCGAGTTATGGAGAAGTGCATGGGCTCGCTCAATCACAGAGAAGTGCTGGTATTCCTGGACGATCTTATCGTGTTCTCCAGTACCCTGGAAGAGCATGAAGAGCGGCTTTTGAGGGTGCTGAACAGACTAAGAGATTTCGGCCTCAAATTGTCACCAGAGAAATGTCATTTCTTCAGGAAGTCTGTGAGATACTTAGGTCACATAGTATCAGAAAATGGTGTAGAGACCGACCCTAATAAGATCACAGCACTCACCTCATGGCCCCGCCCGAACAACATCTCCGAGTTGAAGTCGTTCCTCGGATTCACAGGCTATTATCGAAGGTTTGTCAGAGACTACTCCAAGATTGCAAAGCCTCTAAATGATCTGACGGCTGGATACGTCCCTGCAAAGAAAAAGAAACATGACCACACATCGAAAGGTCAAAGGTCATCCTCCTTTTCCTCCTTTAGAAACCTTGACAGGAACTGCCGCACTCGTTCATCCTCAACTGCTGCACTGTCATCAATCTCCGCAGGAGACACTTTGTTTTGTGTTTCAAACCGAGGACTCCGGTGAGTTGCTGTACTGTGTTATGGTGCTATGCTACAACGCTAAGTTGCTAACAGCTAATGACCATGAGTTTTCAGTTGCTTATATATGCAGAATGTTGAACTGTAAAGCCATAAAAACCAATCGGAGTTGACTGTAAGTGTTTTTAAGATGTTGTAGAGAGTCAACATGCTAAGTTGAGTTGAGGAAAGTGCATTTAATTTACGAGGTTTTTTTATGTCTCATAATGCAGTCACTCATTCTTTGTGGTCAGTATTAGTTACATTTGAGTAAAAGAGGAGAGAAATAGATATAAATCTGTACAGATAATATTGACTGCTAGTTAACTTTATGTTCTACTATGCAGATTGTTTTTTTTATATGCCGAGTTGCTGAATCTACATCGAGTTGACCAGGG
The DNA here is from genome assembly GCA_004119915.2 of Collichthys lucidus. Taxonomy (NCBI): domain Eukaryota; kingdom Metazoa; phylum Chordata; class Actinopteri; family Sciaenidae; genus Collichthys; species Collichthys lucidus. Next base: position 26,916,368 of record CM014096.1, on the reverse strand, counting down.
GTTTCTGTCTGAGAGGCGGAAACAGAGAGGAGGCAGATTCTTTCATCTTCATTGTCGTCGTGGAGAGTCGTCACCTGGAGGAAATATCCTGAACCAGCGCGCAGTAACATACATACACAAACATACTACCCGGGTAGACCACATACACACTGAACTTGAACTTGGACTAATACAGACTCCAACTAAACTTTTGACTGGACAAATTGAACTTTGATATCAGAACAGCTAAGAGCTGAGAGGACAATTTATTTTATTTTTGTTTATTATTTTTGTTTATTGTTTTCATACCTTTTGGGGTTTTTGAATTACAACAAGTTCAACTTGAATTTCCATGTTGTGAGAATAAATAGTCTTGTGTTTACTACTAACCTTCCCTAGCTCCTTGAGACGAATTAGAACGCAGTGAATATCTTTAGTGGTCTAAGTAAATCACTGAGGGTTACATGCTACATTGAAGGGTTTCTTTACGTCGACATTGGAGAATGACCTTTGACCTTTCGATGTGTGGTCATGTTTCTTTTTCTTTGCAGGGACGTATCCAGCCGTCAGATCATTTAGAGGCTTTGCAATCTTGGAGTAGTCTCTGACAAACCTTCGATAATAGCCTGTGAATCCGAGGAACGACTTCAACTCGGATATGTTGTTCGGGCGGGGCCATGAGGTGAGTGCTGTGATCTTATTAGGGTCGGTCTCTACACCATTTTCTGATACTATGTGACCTAAGTATCTCACAGACTTCCTGAAGAAATGACATTTCTCTGGTGACAATTTGAGGCCGAAATCTCTTAGTCTGTTCAGCACCCTCAAAAGCCGCTCTTCATGCTCTTCCAGGGTACTGGAGAACACGATAAGATCGTCCAGGAATACCAGCACTTCTCTGTGATTGAGCGAGCCCATGCACTTCTCCATAACTCGCTGCAAAGTGCTTGGAGCATTGGTCACTCCCTGTGGCATCCTATTGAACTCCCAAAAACCGATCCGTGTAACAAAGGCAGTCTTATGTTTGTCCTCTTCCTCCATTTCCACTTGATAATAGCCTGACTTTAAGTCCATGACCGAAAACCACTTCGCTCCTGTCAGAGATGCAAAAGCCTCTTCGATGTGCGGCAAAGCATAAGCATCTTTAATCGTCTGGGTGTTCAGTTTTCTGTAATCCACACATAAGCGAATTTGTCCATTTTTCTTTTTCACAACGACAATTGGCAAAGCAAACGGACTTTCTGACTCCCTTATGATGTTTGCATCATAAAGCTCTTTCAGATGGAGGCGAACCGCCTCATAATCCGATGGATGGATTGGCCTTGCCCTCTGTTTGAAAGGCGTCGGGTCAGAAAGGCGGATCTTGTGCTTTACAGCTGTCGTGTGTCCATAGTCCAGATCTCCTGGCTGGCTCGCCATAATGTAGCATGTAACCCTCAGTGATTTACTTAGACCACTAAAGATATTCACTGCGTTCTAATTCGTCTCAAGGAGCTAGGGAAGGTTAGTAGTAAACACAAGACTATTTATTCTCACAACATGGAAATTCAAGTTGAACTTGTTGTAATTCAAAAACCCCAAAAGGTATGAAAACAATAAACAAAAATAATAAACAAAAATAAAATAAATTGTCCTCTCAGCTCTTAGCTGTTCTGATATCAAAGTTCTATTTGTCCAGTCAAAAGTTTAGTTGGAGTCCGTATTAGTCCTTCTCTTCTTCCTCGGGCAGCTGATACTCAAGGAATTCACTCGTGAGCTGCTTGACCTCCTCAGGGGAGCTGCAGATTCCCAGCCTGGACCCAAGCTCCTCTACCGCCTTCCCCGTCACTTTCAGCCTGCTCTGGGGGCTCAGCAGCTGAGCTACACTCTTTAGCACCCCCTCGCTTAGAGGCAGCTCCTCTGCGATGCAACCTGTGAGGGCGATGTAGAAGGATAACACCTGCTCTTTAAACAGCGGCAGCGCCTCTGTAGCCTCGGACTCATTCAGGAAGTCCTCCACAGCTTTCCCACCCAGACTGAGCTCAGGGCTCGACAGGTGGAACTTCTTGTCCTTGAGGATTTGGACGTCACGTTCTTTGACGAAGCGAACAGAAGCTTGAGGGTGAAGAAAAAAGGTGGAGTAGGTGGACAACAGGCTGCTGGCTTCTTCCAGGATGAGCAGCATATCAGCCCGAGCAGCTCCATCACGTGTCTGCAGATGTTTTTGGAAAGTGTGCAGAGGCTTCAGGGCTTGCTCCAGGAACATAAACGTCGCCCTCACTTTGGGATCTTGCAGCTGGGAGCAGATTAATTCGACTTTTTCTTCGTCCTTGTCACACGACTTAAAGTACGATAAAAGATCTGTCCATATTTCCAAGATTTTTGTGACTAACTGGAAAAACTTAAGGCAGCTTGTGTTGAGATGAAATGATGGACTGTCCACACCGACATCTGAGCCAAAAAGAGCCTTGAGGTTGTCGTTCTTGGTAGAGCAGGAGGAGTAATGCGCATGGATATGCTCGATCAACTCTGGAGCCTGACTGGAGAGCGTTTTAACTCCAGCATGGCAAGCAGCATCAGCGACAGTGTACAGCCCTCCTAAGGCTACGATGTTCGGGTTGAGTTCCCTGCGAGTAGATCTGCTCCGAGGCCTCGCGATTACAGTCTGAATAAACAGCAACAAGATTATTCGTGGGTAACTCGAACTTCTTCAAGGTCTCCATTACAGTTTGATCTCCTGTGCCACCCACTGACTGAACAGCATCCAGAAATCGGATGCGGTGTCTGGAAGCTTCCATATCAAAAAACCCAACAAGGACCACAGAGACGGTGTCATCCTCTCCCAGTGTTACCCCTTCATAAATGTATACACAGTAAGGAGTGTGCTGGCAAGCAGATGCGATATCTTTGGGGTACTTCAAGCCCAGTTTACAGCGTGCAAAACGTCTCGACACCTGTTCACGTTTAGCAGAGCCGGTGTAACATTGTTTGAAGATAAACCGGATAGCTGTTTTGCTACAGGGCAGAGGCTCCGAGCGTTGGCTTTGCCGGGCCGCACGTTTGGCAATCTCAGTCCTTTTCTTGTGTTTCTTCGTTTCCATGTGGCGCCTGAGTTCAAAAAGACCTTTATGAAACGTGCTCAGACTCCTGTCACAAGTACGGCAGAAAGTATACTGCTCTCCAAGAGCACTAGGGTCAACCCAATCGAACATATCCTTCCACTTTTGCGTGTACGGGTAAGGAGCTTTGGTCGCCTCAGTACCATTTTCTTCTGTGCCTGATTCCCCAGATTTCCGTGATGATGGAGACGCCACAAACGCTGCGATATCCTGGCTGTGCCGAGCTTTCACAGGGTCGTATTCGTCACTTTTTGTGTTTTGCGCGTGGAAAGATTTGAACCACTTCAGGATCTCCATGCTGCTTTTAAAATCCCCCTTTAAGAGCTCTTCAACTGGAATCGTCCTTGTGATGCCCTTCTTGCTGAAGGCTTCCTGCAGGAGACTGAAGTTGTGCTTATAGTCGTCCTCGCCTTGTGCATGAAACTTCACTTTGGTCATGTCGACAGAGCCAGGAATAACACAGTCCATGATCTGACAGTGACACGCACCTGAACTCGTCTGTCGCACATCTCTGAAATCCGTCTTGAGAAGCGTGTTGACCCAGGTCAACATGCGAAAACGGCTTGACTTGTCCCGGATGGACTCTGGAGTCACAACCGCTGTATTCATCGTGCAACTCTCGCTGGTTCCCTTATAGATATAAATGATCGTCCTCACTCTTCAGCTCTTAGCTGTTCTGATTTTAAAGTTCAATTTGTCCAGTCAAAAGTTTAGTTGGAGTCCGTATTAGTCCAAGTTCAAGTTCAGTGTGTATGTGGTCTACCCGGGTAGTATGTTTGTGTATGTATGTTACTGCGCGCTGGTTCAGGATATTTCCTCCAGGCGACGACTCTCCACGACGACAATGAAGATGAAAGAATCTGCCTCCTCTCAGAAACCCCTGGTCAACTCGATGTAGATTCAGCAACTCGGCATATAAAAAAACCAATCTGCATAGTAGAACATAAAGTTAACTAGCAGTCAATATTATCTGTACAGATTTATATCTATTTCTCTCCTCTTTTACTCAAATGTAACTAATACTGACCACAAAGAATGAGTGAGACATAAAAAAACCTCAGGTCACCATTAATGTGTTTTTTTTTTTTTACAGTATTATATCAATCATGTTACACAAATAAACTCTGATCTCCTTTCAATCATGTTTCTCATTTACACTTACAAAATACATATTTCAGTTTCAAAAATGAATTTAAACATACTATTTACATTAAGAAAAAATCAGCGAACCCCTGTGTGTACATGTCAGGTTACGTTCAGCACACACCGCTCTTTTCCACTCACTAACCTTGAACATGGCGTCGGAATGACGCAGTGAAAATTCCCACGACACTCGTAAATTAAATGCACTTTCCTCAACTCAACTTAGCATGTTGACTCTCTACAACATCTTAAAAACACTTACAGTCAACTCCGATTGGTTTTTATGGCTTTACAGTTCAACATTGTGCATATATAAGCAACTGAAAACTCATGGTCATTAGCTGTTAGCAACTTAGCGTTGTAGCATAGCACCATAACACAGTACAGCAACTCACCGGAGTCCTCGGTTTGAAACACAAAACAAAGTGTCTCCTCCGGTTATAGTCGTGCGGGCACTCTCAGAAAACTCAAAAAATTATACAGAGTCGTAACTGTGAAAATAAAACCGTGCTTTTGCAGAAAACATCGGCAACTTCACTTAGCAATATCTCCCGACAGCATCCGTATCAAACAAAATCTCGCTTGTCTGCGTCCCAGCATGCAACGCACGCATGACTGCTTTTCCTCATTGAGCATACTTAAAGCGCCCTCTTGAGGTCACATGAAACAACTACAACTATATACTTTTGTCATGAATTTAAAACAAACGAACTGATACACACTAATCCATAACAAATACATTTAGTAAACCCACTGTATTTTTATCGGGGTTACATTTCTTTCTTTCTTTCTTTCTTTCTTTCTTTCTTTCTTTCTTTCTTTCTTTCTTTCTTTCTTTCTTTCTTTCTTTCTTTCTTTCTTCTTTATTTCATATAGCGTGCAGAACTGATGTCAAAGAACGTTTTGAGTTGAGCTGTAGCACAAACTCATTGGTGCTCAACATTGGAAACTGATTATACACCTGTTTGCTACACATGCAAACACACATTTTGAATATACATACAGTATATACAGCTTACTGGCTGTCTGCAAGGCTTTTATTTTGGCGACTAGGTCACAGCAGCAGAGGGGAAAAAAAGAAAGTTACAGCCATCGTGTGCAATCCTCATTAAAGCTTCAATCTGATTTTATTAATATATTTTAGTTCAGCCGACCGTACAAATTGCTACTTGGATGTGAAGAAAAGAAGAGCGGATAGCATGACATGCAGAACAGAAATGAGAAGTCTGATAGGGAGGCAAAAATAATCAGCAGCAGCATCCCCGCCGGTCCCTCTCTTTGGTGTTTTGTTATTCTTCAAGATCTGCCATCTGAGAAAGTTGGGAGATGGAAGAAAGCCAAGCTTCCTATTAAAAAAAAGCCTTCGAGTGCAAGAGCAACATCTAAGGAAGTATTTTACACTGGCGGTTGTATAGGTGAGCTTTTCACAATCTCAGCTGCATGTGAGAGGTGGATCTTGTCAAACGCTTAAAATTGATGGTTTTCTTTGCATTTGCAAGCAAGTTTTAAACCTGGAAAGAGCAGGAGGGAGATGAGGATGAGACACTGTATGACTGAGGATAAGGAGAGGGCGGGTTGGAGACACAGAGGCAGGCAGAAAACTGTAGAATGGAGCTTTCTTCAGGTTATATTTGGGGTCTCTGTGACAGCTGAATTCCCTTTGCTCCCCTTTTCCTCCAGGCATCATGTATCAGTCTTGGCTGCCAGTGTTAGATAGAAAAGGCAGCTGATGAAGAGAGCAACCTCAGACAGCCTCCACTTGAGCTGTACTGCCTCCAAAACCATTTGACTGTGTTTGCTACAGCGGATCATGAAAAAAAAACATCAATACTATTTCTCAACTTTTCATTGTGTTGCCAAAGATCCAGTGTCACCAGGTCCTGCATCTGTTCAATGCAACTTAAATCTGCAGCTCTTATCTCAAAATAATCAGCATCATCGACCTCTTTTTATGATACAAGCTCTGTTTTGCCCAGAATTTAATCAATTTCAATATAAACAGCTTGGTTCTGGGGGGAGCTTTACGAGTTTTTCAGCTTATGACGCCAATCGATAGGTGCAGTCAGATTAGATGAGGTCTCTGAGGCATAAGCATTACTTCACTCCTGAGAATTCAGTTCAAACATGAGGTACTCAAACAGTGCTCTACACCTGTCAACATTAATCCATAATTGGGGTGCATGTATCCACGTAACGTATGTACATGCACAAACCACTTCCAAAAGTGCTTTGAACAGGGAGAACCACAGGCAGGAGCAGCTCTCACCCCAGGACACGCAGCTCTGGTGGAAGGCTCGTCTTCTGTTTGATGTCGGCATGTTGCTGGAGTCGATACAGCTTACCTTCTCTGCTGTGCACACTTTCCTTTCTACATTTGACCATGTGGTAACTCACTTTCACTCTTAGTAAAAACCATCAAAAACAAATACAGCTCTTCTTCTCTTCGATGTTGTTTTCCCTGAAGCGACGTGCACGCTCAACAGAGGCCGTGGCTGCATCTTGTTAAAGTGTATGGCTTCAAATCCAAATGTAAGGGGTTTTAAAGGCTCAGCACACTAAAATTTCTAGAAACTCCAGCTTTATGTATGTATCTGTGCAGGATTTAAGATCTGTACTGTAACAAATATCTATATATTTATGTTGGATTTACAACAGTATCCTACTGTATTTAAAAAAAAAATGTAAAATACTGTTAAATATTCATGTTTACATGTAAATTCACAGTCAATGCTCAGTAACAATAAGAGTGCTGTGGAAGAACGCAGTAACAGCAATGATGCAGTTTTTGAAATTGACGAGGATTCAACAAACAAGCACATATCTGTTAACAACAGTATTTTACATTTTTTTTTTTTAAGAAAACAGGATCCTATAGTTCAAAAACTTGACATGATAGAGAAAAACTGAGATCAGTTTTGGATTCCGCACCCAAAAATTTGTTAAAAACAGCTGTCAGACCTAACTCAACAAAAATTGTGTCCCCAGTGTAATTTATTAAGTGAAATAAGATATCAGGCGAATAAGTGTGAACGGTGTTAGAGTTAGTGCTCTGCTCTCTGAGTTCTGATTCCTGGTTCTTGAAAACAGCTTCAGAGTGGGCGCTCCTTGTACTGTCTACTCTTTGCCACTCTCCTCTTCCGTGTCCTCCACTAGTTTAACTTGCTACTTTTCTTCAGTTGAGCACAGACACATGAACAGTGATGAATGCATGTTGTTGCTGAATGTGTTTCTGATCTGATCTAAGCACTAGAAGGCAAGACGTTATTACAATACAAGAAAGCTGTGTGTTTATTGTTATTATTTACTGGCTGTTGGGATGAATGTGGTAGCCTTGGGCTGGGTATTTGAAACCCTGCTTACTTTGGTTTTAAACTGGTGAGGATTTATACGAATGCACAAACAGCAGATTTTATAACAAACTGGCATATACTGTAAAGTTACCATAACCCACAGTTCTCCTACTGTCATGTGCTGTAATCCAAAAAAACGGTAATATACAGATGTAGCAACTCAAACCTGTGTTTCCGTGACGGGGCTGTGACTGGCCCAGTCAAATAAATTACGGTAGATAGGCTGTAAAATAACCACAACACCCACCGTTATTCTACGGTCATATACTGTAATCCAAAATACGGTAATATACTGTTAAAACAAATAATAGCAGTTGCATTGTAAAATAACAGTAAAATACTATTATTATTTTAAAGTGAATTTCTTTACAGTGTGTGCCTGCTACTATTTCAATACAATAGTTAGATTAAAACTGTTGACAGCAAGCTTGCAAAAAAAAAAAAATCTGTTGCTGTGAGCAACAAAAACAAATTTCATTGGTCTCCGCTGTGAAAGGGTTGGAGCAAAAAGGGTGTCAAGGACCATGCAGCAGTATGGCTCAAAGACTCCAGTGTGTGCATTTTATATTTATAAGAATTATCATCATAAATAACAAAAAGAAATAATTCAAAATCCAAAAACTAATTTGAAACTGTGGGTCACCTTAACAAACAAAGTAATGATGTCAGAACAAGGTCACGTTTGGAGGAGTTCTACACAAAGGCTAGCATACGCAGACGCACAGACCGGAATAAACATATTTCTGGTTAGAATTCAAGGAAATTAATAAACATTTTTGGGAAAAGATTGCTGTCTTGCTAAGAAATAAATAACAGGACTGATGTTTTTACAGTTTATATGAAGCTAAAGTTAAAAAGCAGCTAGCTCTGCTTATCCCAGAGGTTGGAATCTAGTCCAAAGGTAAAAAGTCTCCCCTGGTTGTCTGGCAACCTAATGGTGACAAGAAGACTCTGCCCTGTTAAGCAATAATTCCAGCACAAAGCTCACAGTAACTTCATTGATACTTAAAAAATACCCCAAAAGGCTGTGGATTGCTGTGATTTTAGAACAGCAAAGTGTTGAGCCCGGACAGGTGTGTTTTAAATGTGCTGTGCCTGAAGCGAGGACATTCAGCATCTCTTCTGGGTGTAGTTTTTGCTGGGATGATTCATATTTCTGCCCCATCAGATTTCTCCCGCCACCAGGCAGCATCATGGAGTCGTTGTGCTTCACAAGCAGTGGTTCGTGGAGACTGGAAGCTAGCTAAAGGTACATTGTTGGTGTAGTTTGGGTGTTTTGGATAAAGGTAAAAGGTCAGTGCAATGGGCAACAACAGCGAGAGATGTTTCTCCAACAAAGCAACGGGACACAGCGGGCTGTCTGTTCAAACATAAATCTTCTCAGGTTCTCTGTTTCTTTCTCCGACATCTTTGTAGATTCTTCTTGTGCGTTTGTTGAGTGACAGCGCTGCAAACTTCTGTCCGTTCATTAATCTCGGCGTGTCTTCTTTCTTGTTTATCTTCCTCCTCCATCCTCTCTTTCTCTTTCAGCCACTCATCCACACTAAGCCCACTCAGCAAATCAAAATCAGCAACAAACCCTGAAATTTTACAGTAACTAAGTAACACTGATGAAACATGGTCACAGATGTGTTTTATAAAAGTGTTTACAATGGTTTTTAACATGGCATAGCCAATTATCAAGCACCCTAACTATCCATTTGTGTACAGGTTCAATGATTGTGACATAACATGCTTATTAGTGAAACGTAGTTGTGTTTTTTCTATCTGTATGCTAAGCTAATACATCAGCATGAGGTGAAAAGAGAGGCAAATACAGAGACATTTGCAGCCAGATTGGGAATTCTGCTGGGACATCAGGGAAGCCCATCCTCTTGTGCCATGGGATCTTTAATGACCACAGTGAGTCAGGACCTCGGTTTAATGTCTCATCCAAAGGACAGCATATCCTGCAGCACAGTGTTCCTGTCATTGTGCTGGGGGGATTGGGATTTTATTAGGACCAGAGGGAAGACTGCCCACTGACTGACTCACTGCACATTCTTCTTTTATAAATAGTTAGACAGAGACAACTTTAAGGTGTGTTTAAATTATTTTGCATGGTCATCATTTATACCTATCTAAGCTCTGGATTTGAGGGTTTTCTTCTCTGCAGAGCCTCTCAAGCACACAAGGACCGGTTTATCATGAAGGATGTCGCTGTGCTTTGCCCCAAACAGCTTCACCCACAACTCTGAACAGTCCCTCAGTCCCTGCTGCTGCTAAAAAAACACCCCCACAGCACGATGCTACCACCACCATTCGGATGGAGCGATGATGAGCAGTGCCTGTTCAGTGTTGGTTTCAGAGGATCTCACAGTGTTGGGGACATGCTGTCACATGTCTTTCCTTAAGAAGAGGTTTCCGTCTGGCCATTCTGCCAAATAGGCCAGCTCATTGGAGTGTTGCAGTGATAGTTGTGCTTCTTCCTCTACCACATCTCTGGAGCAACCTGTCTTACCAAGGCCCTTCTACCCTGATTGTTGCGCTCTAGCAGTCCTAGTTGTTCAGGCTACTGGGCTCTTAAAAGCATCATCGTGAAGGGTTTGAGTACTTGTCATTGTGATATTTAATATTTTCTATTTACATCCTCAAATTCCCTGAATTGCTTTTTCGTGTTATGAGCTATTGACTTCTAAGTAACGACCCTCTTGAGTGTGTGTTATGTTGCATTAGTCTACAGCATAGCAAAATTAAAAGGGTCTGAAAACAGAAAAGCAGTTTGCAGAGTGGGTTCAATCTTCACATCTACGTCATCTATCTATCGTCATACATTCCTTATAAGTGTTTGTGCTTTTTAATCTCACATACCATTAGACAGATCTGTCTCAGATTTGTCATGCACATTCATGAGCGTATGCTTAAGGACGTCTCGTGGTTGTCGCCACTTTGATTTTATACTTGAACTGGCGTATATGGCTGGTAGTTCCATACCATTTAGGCAGGATATGGCCATGTTATTTGACATATTTGAAAGGATAAGAATCGCTAGTAAACAAATACATTGTGTATAGAGAAATTTCACAACTAAATCAACAATAACTTGGTTAATGATTTTCATGAAATTTGTTTTGTTATAAATGCGGGAAATTAAACATGATATGGGTTATTTGTTGGAATTAAATTCATTTCAGGGGCAGAGCTAGACATGAACATGATTCAGAATTTCCCCTTGTTTACAGTAGATTAAACTAGGATACTATCTGAAAATACCATTATTCTCTGCATCCTAAAGAAAACAGAGACCACCCCATAAAGACTTATGTACAGTATATACAGTAAACATGCTGTACAGTACACTTATATACAATGGTATATAACTGTATAACCATCTGCTGCCGGCAGAGATTGCACTCTCCTTGTTTTTAATGCTTTGAAACCTGAACCAGTTATGATATTTCCTCTTTGAATTTTGTATTTTTTCTCTAAAAAAAGACTGCCACCACTTTCATGCGCAATGTGAATGAAATGACATTCATCAGGATAACCATCTTGGCTGTTGTCTGTGCTTCTTTCAGGTTCGATACTTAAAAACCATTCTCACACTGAGCCGAGGAACGGTTTCTTCAAAGTGATTGAAAAAGTGCCTCCTATTCTCAAGATTGAACAAAATGACCAGTTACTGTGTTCACGCCATCAACTGGTGTGTTCATTCACTGTCTATGACAGGGAGCTCTGCACGCGTTGCATGTAACAAAGATAGCCAACTGTTGCGTTGTGCATCACTATTCAGCCCAGGCTCTTCATGTCTGCTTCACTCTCGCCTCTCTTCCTGTTCGCCGTTCTCTCTGTCTACCCCACTCTCCATCCAGCCCCATGGATTTATCCTCGTTTCACCTAGTTGACTCGGTATTACACATACGCTGCAGTGCCAGAAGAACTTGTTGAATTATGCAAATGGATACTGAGCGGCAAAGCTCTTTGGAAGCTACTAAAACAAACAGTCGTGTGAATTAGGAGAACAAACTCTGTTGTGTTGAGAAATTGTACTCGTTCCTGGAAAAACCTCACAAAGGATGAGAACAGTGCTTCGAGTTTGCCATCATCAAACAGGAAAAAAAAGGGATTGTCACCGCCTTGTATTCACATGTTTGACTTTCCTTTCTGCCTCAGTAGTGACACCTTTCCCGCCTACAACACACACACACACACACTTTCTTCCCTTCTGTTCTTTCTCTCACTGTATTTAAAATTGTGCACACACTTTAACTTTTCCCTGTTTTCATACAGAACATGCACATATTCACGTATTACTTTGAAATAGAGAATGTTTCAGTATGTAAATGAACTGGCAGAAACATTGTGTTGACTTCTAGAAATCAGGAGTTTTCATTTTACATATTATATGTAACATTTCTGTATTAAAATGTCCTGCCCTTCATTAGATATCTTACTGAGTTGTCTATTGTATCGTCAAGGTAATGATGGCTTGTTTGGTTGCCTGTCAGTGGCATCTGCTGCCTTTAGTTGCTGTATTTTGCAGGTAAACAACACAAGATACATCGCAGAGTGAGAAAGGAAGTCAGCAAAGTTCAATACATTTAATACAATTTCTGCCTGTGTTATGTTGGGTAGTTTTCATCGATTCATTTCAACTATATTTACTGTCTTATGACACCTTAGAGCAGCTCTAGACTGTGCTCTTTATAATATTTCCCAGCTTGGGATAAATAAAGTCTATCTGTCTGTCTATTATTTACAGATACCCAACAATTCTCACCATAACCACACACACAATGGGCTCATAGACATGCAAATGTGGAGAAATGGTGAAGTTAGGTCTTTGATACCTTGCTCAAGGGCACATCAACAGTGCCCAGGAGGTGACCTGGCACCTCTCCAGCTACCAATCCACCTTTTATACTGGACTTAAAACGGGCCACCATCCAGTTCCCTGAGTTAAATCCTTACGGACTGAGCTACTGCCAACCTAGATGTGCAGATATGACATACTGTGTGGTAATATAGGTCCAATAATGAACCTGGAATATGTGCATTATTCTGAAAGGCTAAGAAGGTGATAGAGTGTACATTAAACTAATATCAAAGTATTGATACTTTTGACATCATGTGCCACAAAACAAAACAGATCTACAAGAAAATCATTCTTTCAATACAAAAAACCCCAAAACACATTATTTCAGTTAACAGTTCCTCAGCTGTTAGTAATAACAATATTTGTTATTATCAAAATTATTATTATAATTAAATTATTACTAATATGTATGTGTTTAATGACTTTTTCCTGTAACAGCACTGTGTGCAGGTTGGTTAAAAAAAAAAGGAAGAAAATGATCCTTTGCTATTGAAAGAGGTATCAGGTATGATTGTTTTATCCTTTATTGGATTGAGGCCTCAAATTTTGTTATCCTAAGTGCACATCCAACCCTGTTTGTCTACAGGCAGCATACAAAGAAAACCTACGTTACTGTATGTCAGCAAAACATCTGTTCCACACAGCGAGCTTTAGATGGAAATAAGAACTGAGGATAAGAACAATAGATGCAGGCTGGCCATGCCACCAGCTGTCTAACATACATTTGCATGAAGTCACTTCATGCTTTGAATGAATAATTTAACATGAAGCCTTCCTTTCTATATAAACTATAAACATTACACAAGGTCACCTTTGCCTACCCACTCTCTGGAGATCACTGCTGTGGTGCCACACAGGTTATTCACACATTTGTTTTCACTGTACACGTTTTTCTCTTTAATAGTTGTAATAGATTAATAGTCCACCGCCATCAGCAGCTGTGTGAGGCTGTAAGTTGAGCTCTGAGTTAAAGTTAGATGCAGAAAATGTGGATATAAATCACTGTGACATGTGACATCACATGTTCTCATTAGCTTTTGTCCTCTGCTTACTGTAGATGTCTGTGCCATATTTAATGGCATCCAGTCAAGAAAGTTAAAAAAAACCAAACAAACAGAATGAAATGTCAGCCCCTTGGTGTCACTTAGGAAAAAAGTCCTAAAAGCAGCCTCTGTAAGTCCTAAACTGTTTTGGTGTTTTTTTACCTGTGCTTTGTGAACTGTCATTTTGTCTGTATATATATCAGCTCTTTGTGAAAGGATGTTTTTGCTCGCAAAGGTTGAAACATTGCATCATTGTGTCATGTGGCGAGATGCGATTCCCTTCTGTGCAGGCTGTCTTCCTTTTTTTTTTTTCATAAAGTTGCGTGTGTAACCTCTTATCTGGTCATAACTAAAAAAACAAACTTACCATATTTAAATACTTCATTACCGTGCTCCTGCACTTTCAGGACCATTCTTTTTGTTATCATCCTTATTCTTTTCTTCTTTGTCTGCATCAGTCTTTCAGATTTATGTAATTTATTTTGGTCCCGTTCCCACTCTCACATTTGTTTTGGCATCATGTCAGTACATTTGTAATCACTGTACTGACCTAGATTGCTTCTTTTGTTATGAATGTGTGCCGTTTGAGCTTCACTAATCACCTTTCTGCCAAGCAAACACTCATTCATCACTCTGAGTACTCCTATCATAACCCATCATTGTTACTTTTTTTTCTACTCTGAGAAAAAGAGACTTTGAAACCTCTGAATTAACTACTTATTACTAAGATATATATATATATAATATATATATATATATATAGATATATATATATATATGTATATATATATATATATATATGTGTATATATATATATATATATATATATATATATATATATATATATATATATATATATATATATATATATATATATATATAGTCTCTCTGAAGGATATCCCTTTAGAGAGACTTAATGCTCAGGAAATTACAGCAGGAAAGTGTAAAATCTCAGATTTTCATCTTCACCAGGCTGAGGGACAAAACTAAAACATGTTTTCAAGTGAAAAGCAGGAAGACAAACATGTTGGTGTGGGTAGTTTCATTTATCTGTGAGACAGACAAGGGATCAAAAATGCTGCCGTTGTGGTTTACCCTTTAGAGTTTTACTTCACCTGCTGCAAACTAGCTGCATCATTTCTAACGTGACGTGATATTTACTAATACAAATGTAAATGAGCAAAGCCACAGTTAAGCATTGGACTGGACCTGCTGTTACTCTCGACAGACGCAGAAGTGAGGTAAAAACAACAGCTCCAACAGAGTGCCCTTCACATCTATTTTACTTCAGTGTAGTACTCTTTGCTTCTGTCTTTGAAGTAGTTTTTTTTGTCATTGATGAAATGTTGCAGACGGACAGGTTAAAGTTGTCCTACACTGCCACAAATCCTCTGTGAAGTAAAGCCTTCGATAACGGAGAGAGAGCTGCAGTGGTCTGCGGAATCAGATGATGTCCTGATGGATCCTCGGCCATTAGCTCCATTAAAGCTCAGCAGAAGACACTGAAGATTACTGAGTGTCACAGAGGTGACGGCTACATTTTGCTGCAGTGCAGATGTTGAAGGTTGCTGTCTGAGTTTTCTCAACAATCCAGACCAGTGGTGAAAAGAAGATTTGAGAGGGACATTGTGTTATTAAAGTGTAATTAGCTAAAGGGAATAGTGAAAAAAGCACCAAACTAAATGGAACATTGCAACATGTTTGAAAAAAATCAATGTAATGAACAGGTATGGAAGAATTATCCTATCTTTATTCAAGAGCGCACATTTTTAGTTTGAGAGCATGATTTCTCCTTCTCGTGCTCAGATTTATTGTCCTCGTGCTCACATTTTATGCTCACACTCAAAACTTATGTGCTCGCGCTCAAAACATGTCATACACCAATTTACCATACTAGCCAGCTATTTGAATCGTCACCTATTTAAGACGCCAGTTTATTTATGTATAATTAATCTTAAATAATCCTAATAATCCTAAAAAGAATTATCGTAGTTTAGACACCGTATGAGACTGTTTCTAATTTTATTTTTTTTTATTTATTTAAGCACACTTCCTTCCGTTGCATTTTGAACCATGGGACGCCGATTCGCATCCTGGCCGTTGCACTCTTGCTGCATGTCATATTATGATTTTGAATTAAAATTAACTGATGACTGTTACCGTAATATAATCTGTGTAATTCTCTTATTGTAGTTCAACAAGAGATGGTGGGTGTATAGGCTAGTCTACGTGATTAAAAAGGTATAATATAAAATACGCTATGATGATAATGACTTGAGGATAACATTGGTAGCCTATTTACAAAGTATGATTCAGCGCTCAACGTGTCTACGTATATATATCTATGATTACTTCGGCGACGCCCCCTGACTAGGCATGATTAACCAATATTGATCCATATATAAGGCGCATTGACGGCTTTTGAGAAAATTGAAGGCTTTTTAAAAATATTATCATCATAGCGTATTTTATAGGATAATTCTTCCATAAACAGGAAGTTATTAATGTGTTTTCTCAAGAAGAAAATAAGATAAATATTAAAAACAGTTTCTGCTGTCAAGGCTGAGGTGGTCATGATCAATGAAAATGCCTAAATATCAAGTTCACACTGGGACACAGTGGACATGCAGTCTTAGAATCAGAAGCAGGTTTATTGCCAAGTAAGTTTTTCACATCTAAGGAATTTGTCTTGGTGCATAACAAACACTAAGTAAGAGAATTCAATAACATTTAATTGAAATCAAGGTAAGTGGGCTCTACTGTTCTTCTAGCACATGCAGGGCCTCCTCTCAGTCTGAATACAGCCTCAACTAACTCCCAACCAGCCAGAACAAAATGGATGCAGCCTGGGTGGTGAAATTTGGTATAAAAGACACTCAAAGTACTCGACTCTGCCTCCTGATCTTATTGCTGTAAGCTCCCTGTAAAAAATGAAGACAGATCAGATGAGCGTATGGTACTTTTATCTGCCCATCATCTGGATTTTGGCATCTTTGAAGCCAGAGAGATTTTAGTGAAAAAGCTTGTAAAGATGAACCACGAAAAAACAAGCTCCCACTGGAAATGCCACCACTGATCATCTCATTTTTACCTTTAATAGTAAGATTATCCACTTTGTAATACTGTAGGTTGTATGTGCGGCTTCACTCCGTTGTATTGATCAGTCCTTAATGACATCACTAATCACGGTAATGCAAACATGCATGTGTTGGTGGTGTTATACAGAGGTCACAGAGATTAATAGTCATGTTGCTCATCAGCTGTGTCTGCAGTGTTTTTATCAGCAAAGTGGTGGAACATTAGAGTGCTGAGTCGCAGCTCCACTTCCTCCATCAGCCATTGCTATAAATAAAGCAGACAAAGAAACCTGTATACTCCAGTGTCATCTGTAATGCCGTCAAATGCTTTAGTAAAATGTGTTGTAAAGTCCTTGCACTGTGTATTTTTTCAATTTAACATGGAATGATTCCTTTATTAGAGGAAAAAGAACTTTGTTGGGAAATTGATTGTTTTCTTGTATTTTCAACTAACTAACAAAATTGCAATTCCAGCCACTGAGCAAATAAAAGTTGCCTTAAGTTAAGTTTTGCAGAAATTAATGGACAGAAATGATTGAATCCTTTCCATTAGACGATTATTTAAAGACAAGCACATTTTCTAGATCTATTTAAATGCAGATGGTAATCAGGAGTCGCTGAGAGATTATTTTATTTTTATATCCCTTTGCGGTGGTCTATAACGTCCTTGTGGTGGCATCTGTCTGTTTGAACACATAACTCAACAACATGATAGAAGCTGCACCACAGGACCCTCCTATGGAGAGGATTATTTGATTAGATTTAAGAGCCCCGGCTGCATAAATCTGAATACTAATGCAGAAGACCAGATTTTGATGAACCCCTCTATTCCATCCTATATTTTCTTAATAATGCATGTTCATATTCATTTCCCATTGTCATAATATTATCACAGCATTTACATGTAATGATTATTATTCAGTTCAGGACAAAGGCAGCATGTTGAAATCCAAATATTTGCTACTCAGTGCAGTAAATAGCTCAATTAAACATTCAGTATGTTATATAATTTCTATTGTTGTGATTAAGTGGGCAGTTCAAGTGCCTCTTGTCTTCTTAATTTATCTTTTGCACTTTCTTTAGCTACACCAGCTTCTATGGCAACCAATGTGAGAACAAACTGACAGCTACTGTATTATGAGCTGAAACACACAAAACCATTTCATATTTCCAGCTGATGTTGGAGTTTATTTAACTCCAAAACCAAATAGAATCACCAATTCAGCCTGTGAAGCTGCAATCAGGGAGGAAGTCATGTGGATACAAATGGACAACATGAGTCATGGACATAGTTAAGAAGAGAGGGCAACCACACAAGAAAAACAGGGTTTGTACAGCATGCCTTGATCCATAGCTGCAATGCAAAGAGCTACATTTAAACAACTTATTAACAGGACTAAAGGCCAGATTTACTGGTTTGCACAGTGATTGCCATCAAATTTGCAGCCACAATCTGTGTATGTTTAGTTCTTGATTTAGTAAGACAGCAGCTCATTATACGATCAGCTAGCCTGCTACTGAATCTCCAAGATGCAGTCTGCCAGCGAGAGAGAGAGAGAGAGAGAGAGAGAGAGAGAGAGAGAGAGAGAGAGAGAGAGAGAGAGAGAGAGAGAGAGAGAGAGAGAGAGAGAAGAGAGAGAGAGAAGCAGTGGGGATTTCTATGAGATTGTCAAGTTTGGAGAATTAAAGATAAAACGATGATGATAATGTCGGATAATGATCTTTATTTCGCAATGTTTGCTTCTAGTGAACTCCGCATGAGAAGCAAGTACAGTTTATATCTTAAAAAGGTCTGACAATCTTCCAAACTCATGATATTAATCCAATGGGAGAACTGAGAGGTGGTGCAGCACGGCAGCAGGTGGAGGGGATATCGATGCAGCTGATGCTTCAGAAAAACACAGAGCAGTCAAACGATATTAAATAAATGCCTTATCGAGAGACTGAGCAGTTCAGATGCAGTCTGTAGTAATTTTATCATACAATCAATGTCAAGTTCAAAGTTTAATGAACACAAGCCCCCCCCCTCCAAATCCTGCTCATGTAAAATATTCTGTATATGTTAATAACGGTTCCTCTTCTTCTTCGTCGTGGGTCTATATTTTTAGAAAACAGATATGGTGCTCTAGAATAAAGGTCTTTTCCCACAACGTCCTTCTTTTGTGGCTGCTGTAAATCCCACCTGGTTGATGTTTTCCCGCTACTTTCCACAGGCTGAGAATCTTCTCGGCAAAGCTGCATAATTTTTCCAAATCCAGCAGGATACATAATTAACCTCTGTTAACATGTCTCTTCTCTATTATTCCTATGAGGTGCATGCAAATGTGATGCGAATGAGGGATGGACTCCAGCTTGGCTGTCTGTATGCATGTGTGACTGAGGATGAAAGTGTTGCACCTGCACCTGAACAACTGCAGCGTCTTAGTAATTTAATTTTTTTTTTTTTTTTTACATCTTTATTCAATAGTGGCAGTTCAAGATTTCACACGAAAGGGTGGAGATGTCAAAATAGATCAAACACAGGCCACTGTGGTGAGGACTCAACCCTAAATTTCACTGGGGAGCTCTGTGACGGCTGTTTCGGTCCATACTCCAGTAGGAGCGCTTCAGAAGAGGAGCGTTTGTTAACTTAAACATAAACCACCTCTCCATGGAGCAGAGAGGAGGTCTGCTTCTAGAACACGCTACAGTGCTTCTGGTGGAATTACAAACATTAGTTCTGCTAGCCACAGCACAGCTACAGTGCAGCTGTGGGATTTAGATGTCAGCTTATATGGAGCACACAAGCTACAAGGTGAGATACTGGGGGGTGCCCTAGTCTGACTAAATCTGGTCCTACATCAGCATGCAAACAGGCTAATAATGACAATGCTAACACGGTGATGTTGAAGCAAGTACAAGGTTACCATGTCAAGGATTTTAGTGTGTTAGCATGGTAACATTTGTTAATTAACCCGCAACTCAGAGTACAGCTAAAGGCTGATGGGAATGTCATGAGCTTATGTGTCAAACAAGGGCCGGCAGCAGCTCAGCCTGTAGGGACTTGGCTTGGGAACCAGAGGTTGGTTGGTTCAAGCCTAAGTATATGGACCAAAGTATGGAAGGTGGACTGGTAGCTGGAGAGGTGTCAGTTGACCTCCTATTGAGCAAGGCACTGACCCCCAACTGTGTGGCTGCCCATCACTCCACCATCTCTTTCTTTGCATGTCCATTGAGCCCTTTGTGTGTGTGTGTGTGTGTGCTTATTTCTTTACAAAAGACATAAAACTGTTCATATTTTCTGTTGATGGTCAACCTATTCCACTCTTATGCAAAAGCCACATCCTCGTCAATGGAAGAATCGTAAAGTAGCTGTGATCAGGGTCATGGGTTTTTTTTTATACGTCTTATGATCGCTTAAGTAAAAAGATCACAGGAAACAAGATAAAACACTGTTCCTGGGCTTAAATGGAACATGGGACGTGGCAGTTCATGGTCAGTGGTCTTAATATGCACTTGAATGTTTGCTGGTTCCGTGTGACTACTAGTGAAAACTTTGACCACCTGGTGGTGCAAGCT
The DNA here is from genome assembly GCA_004119915.2 of Collichthys lucidus. Taxonomy (NCBI): domain Eukaryota; kingdom Metazoa; phylum Chordata; class Actinopteri; family Sciaenidae; genus Collichthys; species Collichthys lucidus. The sequence goes on along the minus strand of CM014096.1, from coordinate 26,896,265 downwards.
GACAAGTCAAGGGATCGCCCTTGCAGCCTCACCTGTCCTCTCAGAGGATACATTGGGATACAAAATTTCATAGCAACTGTTGAGATATTTCAGTTTGGACCAAAGTATTCTGACAGACTGACTGACAGAACAGAAAGCCTCGCCATTAGCATGGCCTGGGAAAGCTAGAAAATTATAGTCATGGGAACACAGCCCAGCCAGCTGGCAGTGCTCACCAGGCCTCAGCCAGTCAGAAACATAAAGTACAATGGTGTAGCAGCTATAAAGTCATGACAAAAGTCTTATTGTGGAGCGACATGTTAACAACAAGTGCATCAGTTTAATCTAGAAATCAATGACAGATCATTACACAAGCATCGGAGGTGACACACATCGGTAAACACTAGATTTACATGAAAAATGACAGAATCATGCAGAAATTGTTCCCAAATAATAATAGAAAAAGCTTACTAGTGCACTGCAGTGAAGATGTTCCTGCCCTCCATGATCTTTTCCCAATTAGGTGATTGTATAACCTAGTGGCCTGAAGGAAATCCGTAAAACCTCTAAAGATGATATACAGTACAGTCATAAAAACGCTGGACACAAAGCCAATACTGTATTTGCCTCATATATCAGTCTAATCCTCCGAGCTGCTGTGACTGCAGGGCTCCACATTGTTGCGCTTCCCCATGTTGCGGAGGATCCTGAGGGAACGGGAAGCTGCTACCTGCAACCGGAGCGTGTTGCTGATGAACAACCTGCACAACTTAAAGGTGCAGTCCATAAATCTGAAACATGTGCTCCATACATCATTCCAGCCAAGCTCTGGTTGTACAAGATGTGTTACACAAACCTATGAGTTAGGCCAGTGTTTATTTAACAGTTGAACAAATAAAGGCTAATAAATAAAACCTAATTTGAAACCACAGAATTTAGCTAGCTTGTTTATTTATGAATATCGGAGTTTCTGTGATAACAATAAATAGCTCTTACAGACCACAGACATCGTTGGGTGTGGTCAGAAACTCACCCTACAGCTAAAAGAAGAAATCGAGGTTTTACACGGGACTCACACAGGAGGCCTTGCGCCACGTTTTAGCTGCGTCCTTTGCCCGGCGTCAACTCACACCGGACGCGTGTCAGCTGCGTTACGGTAGTGGAGCGAGCCGGCCGTATTCACGCGAGAATCCTGGATGTACGCGAGACCCTGTGATAAACTGTGTATAAAGAAAACAACAACAAAAACAGCTGACTTTGCTTCTCCGACGTGGAGGAGTTGTCTGTTGTGTCATAAATGATTGTGTGTTGTTTCACTTCAACAATTAGCCTCTGATCGATCTTTGATCACCTGGTGCCACGGGTCATGACGTAACGTTGATGTGAAGTTGTAAAAAGCTACATGAACTGCGTATTGTGTTTTATTTTGAAAGGGGGCGGAAGCTTATTACGTTGATTCTGTGTCAGATTTCCTGTATGGTGCGCAGTGCTCTGTTGAAATTTACGAGGTTTAGCAGCGGCTCGCGTCAAAAATAAAAATTATACGGAATGCTTACGCCGCTTCTGAGACGCGCCCTGTGTGAGTGCTCTCATTGACAAGACTGGTAGCTATCTGCTCCGGTGACCGCAGTGCAGCCGTAACGCCTCCGGTGTGAGTGGGCCTTTAGCCCCCTTCATGCTACACACACGCACACATATACAATTTAGAATAAAATAATAGTAATGACCCATAGAGAGAGGGGGGTGACAAACAGTAAAGATGCGGGATTGGAACCGGGGTCAGCTGCAGCGAGGACTGTAGCCTCCACACACAGGGCAGGCGCTTAACCCACTACGCTACCGACCGTACCGATTTGCAATAACTTAATCTCAGATGATTTTCCTGCTCCCATTTTTATCTGCATATAACAAATTATCTGTCAGAGATGTGCATTACACCACCAAGCACAGATATACACAAATATATATATATATATATATATATATATATATATATATATATATATATATATATATATATATAGAGAGAGAGAGAGAGAGAGAGAGATATGTATTATAGTACCAGAACATCTCCCTGTTTTCCTGCTGCTATTCATTCATTCATTCATTCATTTCAGTGGGGGTCGTCCATTTCACCTCCGGTGGTCTGTGCTGTAGGGGTGTCGGCAAGAGTTGAGCCAGATCCAGCCTTTGAAAAAACTGTGCCTGACGTACGTCAAGCTCCTGCCACTAATCGAACACTCAGACCTATCAACCCTCCTGAATTGTCTCTGAAACTGAGACTACACTTTTATACTCTACCTGTTGTATTCTGGCTTTGGCTTCTAAATCTGAGACAGGCTCATAGAGAAGTTTAATTGGATTTGTGTCCTACAGTCAATGATAGTGAGCGAGCGTCAGCTTTGATAAAGCTAGTGATAAGAGAAATAAAAAAATATTTCCTGATTGTTTTGCAGTAGTTATGTTCATCAAAAATAGAGAAACCCGCAGCAACCAAACTCAGCACCCCACCACATCTTACTCACTACTCTGCTCTGTTGATCTGTGTTAGACTTCTGCCAATGACACTTTAAACTTCCTCATAAATCACAGCTCAGAGGATGTACTCCATACTTAAACATTCTAAAAAGTTTCACTGGAGATAAATCAAATAAAAGAAATAAATTTAGTTCTGTAGAAATGTACATAATGACTTTACCATGTAAGCTATTGTATCATTTTTATATGAATCAAACTGCTGCTACAGTCTAAAGTATCTGTAAAGCCACAGATATTTAACCTAAGGCTATACCTTATGAGTCATCTGGTTTTTGAGACATAAGCTGTAAACTTAATGTTACGTGAACTCTGATAGTGGCAACACCATCTCTCTGCAACATCAGATGTTATGCATCTGTTTCATGTTCTTTTACAACCCTCTCCCCTGAGTTAAATATGATTTCGGAGGCACCAAGCTGGTTTCAGGAAGTCTCTTGAATACCAAACATTTCTTTGGCACCCCAGCTCCGTGTAACCTCCGGGATCCCATCGATCATCAAATGGTCCCTACGGAGCAGCCGACCACAGGTTGACACTGGTGAGGTGGAATAATAAATCAGCGACAGCCTTAGTCAGATGAAGAGACCTGGAGAAATGGGCCATGATAGGGACGGTGGATACGTTGAAGACCCGTGCCTGAACTGGAAGGAGCTAAATCTCCATGGTGTGGGGGATTTCAGAGATGAGGAAGACTGTGTAGTGTGCTATGAAAGATCCTGTCATTCCTTATGTAGGCAGTGATCTCTCTGAGATATCTGACACTGACTAAAGGGCTATATTTTGATTTTTTTCCATAGATATACTTACAAATGGACTGTGTGTTGGGAAAATCTTAATCTTATTGACATTCTTAAATAAATGACAGCTAATAGGGCAATACGTGAACAGATTTGAAGAGTACAGTCTCGCAGAAGTGCAGACAGGAATAGTCTGCTAAACTTCAAATGATCAAATGATGAACTTGTGGGTGTTGCAGACAAGTGTGTCAGTTTGGGTTCTGCAGTCGTGCCTGATGGGAGAATTTGCTTTATTTATGGAAGGCTGCCAATCAAGAGTTCAGTGTGAAATATCAACAAGATGAATGAAGTACATTTTACAATACTCTGTATTTATGTGAATGCAATCTCTGTCTCTGTTGAAAATGTTCACATTTTCTATATTGTGTGTGTATATACATATATGGATGTATGCTTTCTTTGGTTTCCACATCTAACATTGATATTATTTATACATTCAGCATGGTTCCACCATTTCATGTAAACATGTTTTATATTAATTTTTATGCTCTTATATCTGTCTCCACTACAATCCTATTGACACCTCTTTATATGTACATATATATGGTATGTGCAGAAAGGTAACAACTGTGGGCGAGAAAAATCCATAAATGCAAGATAAGTCATTCTCTTTCAAGTCAAGGCTGTCTGTGAACATAATATAATAATACATAATATTTCAGCTTTACTTTACATGGTCATAACCAACAGATTCAGGCCCAGACAAGCTTAATAAAAGACGAGAAGAAAAAGCTTCATGGGAGAAACCTCAAGGAAAATCTACAGAACAACAGAATTATGATCCAACACAGAATTATATTAGGTCAAATGTAAGACAAGGAAAATAAGTCATGAATTAATCTGATATCGGCCCGAGGACCATTAAAGTGGTGTTGGAGTACAGGGATTGGTCAGTGTGTGGACCAGCTTGGAAGTCGGGTCTGGTCTGGGAGGGGTTGAAAAATGAGGAGACTCAGCTCTTCTGAACAGTCTAATAAATAAAGAGAGTGCTGCTAGCAGAGACGGTAAACAACTTCCATGCTTAGCATTAGAATGTTAACATAGTCTTTGTGAGCATGTGCACAGCCTCACAGAGCCGCAAGTCCAGCTGCAGACTTTGTTTTTATATTGTTGGACGATTAATACGCAGCCTGGAAATGTGCCCGCAGATCCCTCACTGTCCTCAGTACCTGCATAATTCACACTATTGAGAGATGAACTGCTATTTATAAGCAAGTCAACTGTGACCTATTAGAGAGGACCTAAACCACAAGAATGCAAGTTAATGGATGGCTGGCGGTCAAGTTAAAGGGGAACGTCACCATTTTTACACATCAAGTTGCAGCACATGTGAGCTTTGGGTCAAATTGTGTGTTACGGTCTATTGTGAAACAATAAACAAAGCTTAAAAGCTTAATGAGGAATTTAGTACTGTTCACTCCGAGTCACTTTGAAAGAGCAATGGCCAATGGGGACTCTCCAAGACTTAAATGACCAATGGTGGAGATTTGATCACTTTCTCAGTAAGACAGACTTTGGCGTCTGCCCCTTGCTCTGGGTCTAGCTGAAAACAAGTTTTCTTTAGCCTTTAGTGTCTCTGTGTGAAGCCTGATAAATGTTCTCAAGTGATGTCACTTGAGTCGGCATCAGTCGTGAGCTTACAGACATCTTTATCCCAGCCATCATCTGTGCTCGAGGCTACCTGCTACGAGCATGACGCACCTAAACCTAAACCTCGCATTACGGGTAATTATGAGAAAGAAGAAGAATGTGTGGGATAAAAAACAATATCCTCGGTTCTGCTGCATTCATTTTAATCCATTGTTTCAATTGTGTCCACACACCCCTAGTCTGACAACAACACAGGAGTGCAGCGGAGTTAGCAAAAATGTAGATTGTTCAGTAGACGTTCAAGAGCCCTGAAGTGAAAAGGTTACAAAAAGGTTATGTAGCAGTCGGTCAGCTACTATCACCGCCCTAAACATGCTGAAGATGAGAATTTGTCTTAAGTTATTATGCATATTCATATTTTGGCTGTATCTGCAGTTTCAAATGCAGAAAGTAAAACCCCTGTGGATCATGATGTATTATTAATCCAGGATCAAGTATTGATCAAAAAAGTTAGTTAGTTAGAAGTTTCCCATACTTTCCTCTCATTGTGCACTTCTATATTTAAATATACAGTGAAATACATCCAGAAAACATATGGACTATTGCAGAAGGTTTGCGTCTGTCCCGTGTGACCTTACTACTTCCCCTCATCATAATATTACACCATGTCTCATTTTCAGAATCACTGACAATCCTGGAACTGGCTCGGATTTTCAGTTCCAAACATAGCAGCGTCAGTATCACTGTGTCATCGTCACAATACATTTGTTGCCAGCAAAATTCGTCCCTCACGAGGCTGTCAGCTGAAATTATTTACAAAGTCTTTTTCCCAGAGCTGCTGTCGCCTCCTGCCTCGCCTCTGCAGCACTTGACAACACCCATCACTTTTTCCTTCACGTTGGATCCAAACACGCTGCATCGCTCTAACTGAAGAGGCTAAGGGCTTTGGGTTATGATCACCCTTGAACTACAGAGGTGGCAGCTCTCGTATTCTCTTTGAAAACTAAATCCTGTCTCCGGCCCTTGACATAAAAAAAAAAGGCAAGAGATCAAGAGGAGGAGGAGAAGGAGGGGGAGGAAGAGGCGGAGGAGGTGGTGGTGGTAGGGGTGCTAATTAAAGGCATGGATTATTTATTTGCTTCGTGGTGGCATTTTGCTTGTTTGCCAAACAGCTGCTGTGGGCTGAGCACTGCCTTAGCTTGGCTGGCTGCCGTACACTGGCTGTATTGTAGACACATATGGTCATACACACAAATTCCCCCTGCTCGCAGATGCATTCGCTGCTGCACACACCAGTATTTCCCCAAGAATTTTATTCCTGTCAGGGTGGAGAAACCTTTGAAAAAGTGTTATGATAGAACTCGCTCTGAATGTTAAAATACCTACAGTGTGAAGGCGGGTATTGAATTTGAATTTGGTAAACCAGAATTTGCATCCCATATTCTAAATTTGCAATGTTTTCTGATTGAGAGCTTCTTGTATGTCTTTGCTTTTTACATGTTTTTTTTATTTTTTATTACACATTTCTCTGGCTCAGCCAAGCTGCCAAAGTATGCCAGGTGCCTCAAGTGACCGATGGAAGAATGACTTATTGTCATGGTAACGCTGACAAATTATAATTGGGGTTTTCAAATGCAAGTTGCATGTAGGTCACCTGCCTCGGGATCAGATTTGGCACCGTGTGTTACACATCCATGTGGTCCAGATGGAATAAAAGAAAAAAAAAGAAAAAAAAAATGAAATACAACTCGGTGACTGACTCACACTGATTAAAAAAAATCAGATCTGTGTCACATGTGAGGGGACTGAGAACTGGGACACTTTCAGCTACAGTGCGGCTCGAGCCTAAAAGTCTTGAGAGCCAACACTAATGAAATTCTTGTAGGTGGGTTAGCAGCTTGTTGGGACAGGGAAGGTTAGGACACTTACTGTAGGACAGAGCTGTATTAATTCTTTGAGGTGGTAGCTGTATTGTTACAGAAAATATAGCACATATAAAAATTGTGAAAAAAACAGAGCAGAGGAGTAACGTGTTCATTAAACTAGTAAATGGTAAACAGAAATATGACATTTTAGTCAACAACCCACATGGGACATGTAGTGTTGATACTGGTGTCCAGGTTCTTATAATAACAGCATGACACCAGTCATTACACCTGCACTAGCTCTCTGTCACTTCCACTGTCTGATTCCAGTGGGCACGGTCGTGACACGTTCTGGCTGTGACGTGGATGTCGGAGGCCATTTTACACAATGCTGATGGTTCCACTAGATGAAGATTTCAGACACTGCTCCAGAAGTGAATACAACCAGTTTGACCAGCCAGCATGCAGCACACAGCAGATCGAGCTGGTGGGAAGTCACACCCAGAAACGGAACACAGAAGCTGATCAATTTTCAAAATAAAACACACAGTTAAAAAAAAAAAAAAAAAGACAAATAGGAAAACAATATACAATTGTATAAGAAAAACATATCAAATCTATGTGAGTTAACATATGTGAGTTGTCCTTTGGGGACTTCTGGCTGTTTCCAGCTCAAAGCTGAAAAACAAGTTTGACCATGCATACAGCTCGACTCTGGAACTGAGTCCCAGAGGAGCCAGATCAGTTTTGTGTTGTGTTGTACACAAGATCTGCTGTTTTCACCTATTATCATATCATTTGTCTTCTTCCTATAAAGCACTTTGTAATTTCTATTTATTGTGCTGTATAAATATAGTTTGAACCATTATTTGAACAGAAGCTACATGTCGGCATCAGACAAACGGTGAAACAGTGAGCAGACCACTGACAGAGCTATGAATAGGGTGTGTGGGATATAAGCAGCAGTGAACTTGCACACACACACACACTTCTCTTCACACACAGACACAGATGGGTGGATGAGAATTGAGCCAAATGAGTCCAGTTCTGCAGATAATCATGAATCAGACTTAAACTATCCATCCCGCTTGTCAGTCTTTCAGGTGTGACCCTACTTCAATGAGAAGATGACGTCCACTTAATTTCTTTTGCTACCAGTTATTGTATGAGTGAAGCCTGGCTCCATTTACCTACTGTACCTACAAGCTCCCAACATCTCAGATGGCCATCTTTAATTAATTTAATATCTGTTATATGTCCTTCAGCAGTGTAATGTGAAGTGAGAATGAGTAAAAAAGCGAGCTCACCTCCTTTTCAAAATTGCAACCTTATGGTGTTGTTTACACAAATAAAGTTGAAAGGTATGAAGGTATGAAAAAGACTAGATAAAAGACACTGTAATGAGTTGAAGTAGCAGTTGAAACAGGAGTGCCAAAAGACATTGAAGTGTCAATTACAGTGGAAGTGCTGAAAAGAGATAAAGTACAAGCACTAAATGGAGTGGAGGTGGGAGGCATGAGAAGATGGTCAGTTAGTGACGGCTGAAGTGTAACCACTTAAACAGAGTGAAGTGGCAGTCGAAAGCAAGGCACTGAAAGGAGATAAAGTGGTACTTAGTGTGTAAAAAGGCAAAGCAGACACTGTTTCAACTCAGATGCTTGAAGAATTTCAAGGTATCTCCTCAAATTCTGAAGAATTTCTACTCCTGAACCATCGAGATGGAACATCACTACCTGGTACGGAAGTAGTAAGACCGGAAGGCCCTGCATAGAGTGCTCATCCAGCTGAATGTACAATAGATGGTCCTCTACAAAGCGCTGCAGAAATAAGGATGGAAGAATCTTTAAGGATCCCAACCACCCAGGAAGAAGGTTCCAGATAACTGCTTTTATTATAATAAAGGTATAACGTTTTCCTAATATTATGGTGAAAAATATTACTAATAATACTGTCGATTTCACATTAAGTTTAACATTTTATACCATATTTTAAGTTTTTCTTTATCAAAAGAAACCAAAATTCAACATACAAAAAACAATAATTTTACAGGGGAATTAAAGGTCCAGTGTGTAACAAGTATGTTGATCTCCTGGCAGAAATGGAATTTGATAATAATAACCATGTCTTCATTTGTGTATGTGAACCTGGCCCTAAGAATCATTATGTTTTTCTTACCCGAGAAAGAGACTTTTATTTCTACAGAAGGAGCAGGTCCTCTTCTGTGCCATGTATGTCTGTTTCTGCAAACCCAAAATTCTATAGGACCTTTTCTGTTTCACGGCCACTGTAGTTTACCCTACATACTTGGAATGGGAGGGTGAGGCAAGCAGTATTCAGTTGGTTGCAATCCGCAACGTCACCACTAGGTATCACTAAATTCTACACACTGTACCTTTACCAGTGTCTGATATAAAATGCTTAATTCTCTATAAAATTCATGGCATATTTTACGACCTTTAACTGTCATGGTTTAGCAGTTTTTCACTGTAAAATCTACAGACATTCTATAGACACAACTATAACGACAATGACAGTGATGAACAAGATCACTTTCAGTACAGAAACATGGACATTATTAGTAGTAGCAGTATGTTTTTTTAGTTATTACTGTTCTGCTTCACAGTATATATGAAGTGAAAATTGTTGGTGCTTACATAAATATGACTGATTGTACCTGTATGACTAAATGTAAAGTGAAGTTGAAATGCTAAGAATTAGCACAGACATGAGCTGAAATGAAAAGAAGCATTGGGATTACGTTTCTGGTGGAAAGTAGATCCGAGCTCACAGGAAGGTTTGAGTAACGGGGACAATGTCTCCAAAATCAGACACTGCTTTTGAGTCTTTCACTTCTTGTTACTCTTTGTGCACCAAACAGGCATCCCACTCATCTCCATGGGACTGTGGGAGGACGCAAAAATCTCACAGATGGATATCTCAAACCTGGGCATTAAATCCAAAGCTATCTGCATGGCGACATGCCACTTGGTGTGAGAATACTTTATTTTTGGGCTCTGCTTGTCTACCATGAGCATAAGCATCAAACCCGGGAAACAGATTGATGCAAAACACCGAAATCTTTCATGAGTGAATGTTGCTCTGTATTAGCAGTGGCTCCACTTTTCATAGCAAACATTGTCCAACCTTTGACACCTACGCACGCTAACACATGCACAGTAGCAGGCCCGGTGAGACTTTTGGCAGGGCTTGCATGGACTAAGAGTTAGGAACCGCATGATATCACACATGGAGGGGGTGAGGATGTGTCTGAGGTTGTGGGCATACAATTAATCAGCAGCCAGTGTGTGAGTGTCCCAGAGCCATGCTCTGATCTGATCGCTAATGATTTGACACTCATCTTTCTCTTCTCCTGCTCCTTCTACCCTTCTCATCTCTGTTCATTATCGTGTGTGCTTTTTCTGTCGCAATTAGTCTGTGATTTGTCCAAAGATATTGTAAGGCAGGCACCAGTTCACACTGATCAATCTCCGCAGTAGAGTCCTGATGCCCCGATGGCAGCAGGAACTCAGCGTCACTAAGGGCTCTCTGTTATTGGCGTTCCGTGATTGAAGCTGCGTCTTTGAAAGGGGTGCTTTTAATTGTCAACTCTTCAGAACCAGTGTTTGCTGTGATATCAGCTTCAGATTAAATACAAGATGAATTCTCTTCCTTTGGTTTATCTAGACTCCCAGCCAGAGGAGGAGCATGTCATGCCTCGGTATCTCTTCCTCACAGCGTCTTCATATTACCACTGTCAAAGGTCATGAAACCAAGATGTAACATTTGGAGAACAGTGGCAACAGTGACACAAGACGAGGACGTTTAACCCTTAACCTGCCCAGATTGAGGGGAGTGCAACTTTGTAATGGAACCATTCAAATGCTTGTGTCCAGGGGTTAATGATGTTGGCAGGTAGGGGAACCTCAAACTCATCTTGTGTTACTGTTTGTCTGGGCGTAGTTTTCCCTCTCCACCCTCACCACCCACTGCTCATCATCCAATCAGCCCATGCAGTATCTAACACCAGTTCAACCTCCCAGACTTGACCAGATCAGTTAGGTCTCCTTGAGAGTAACAAAGCTGTGGGTTAATTTTTTAACCTTCATTTCCCCATGTCTGTGGATCTCTGTCAGTCACTTACCAGATACGGCAAGCTGTGTTTCGTCATCTTTCCTGTTTCTGGATTCTTGCCACCACCGGCCCTGAACCTTTTTGGATTTTCCTCACAGCCAGACCTCCACATTGCCAATAAAAGTTTTAAACTGTTCTTGACCTTGAGTGTCTTTGTTGGTCGGACAAAACAGAAGTTTAAAGTCGATAAATCCAAGAAACTGACGTAATGTAATAAAATATATATCATACAAGTCAAAAATAGAACTAAATACATGATTACGATTACATTAAAGGTAGAGTTCAGGTTTTTTGAAGTGTGTTTGTATGTGGTACTCTCATAAACTGTGTTTTCTACACTCCCACTTTGGAGAAGGATTGTTCCGGTCCACTTTAACTCCTGCCTATGACGTGCTGAACTGGACATTCCTGGGCTGGATCCAGATTGCCGTCACATTCGTAAATTGATCTCACATTTACTATAGGGTCTCTTTACACTGCGTCAGTGCTGCATGAAGTCACTGCTAACGCTAACAGAACATCCTGTTGCTACTGTTTCACATTAAACGCACTGAAGAAGAGAGACATGTGGTTGCTTCGGTGAAGACACCACAGGAAACAGAACCAAGCAGTTAACTCTGAACACAGTGATCAGAAATTAATTTATAAAACAAGTGGTTTAATTTGAGCATTTTCTGACAGCAGGTCATTTTGAATATTAGCAGGGAGTAATGGTGGAGTCAGGAGCCAACGCAGCGAGCTGTTAGATGAAGAGCTTCAGGCGACAGGCTGCACACCTCCAACTCCTCAAAACTTTACTGTGTCCTGCTGTTTTTGAAAACCACTCACACTGTGTGCAGCATGAAATAACACAGTGGTTGGAATTATCTTTGACTTTTTTTTATTGAAACAACAATTTGTTTGGGCTGCATTGGAAACAGATAAATCAGCTGCCCCTCTCTTGTGTTTCTGACAAACCGTTAAAACAGTGTTTGCTGTGCTCTGAATTCTGGGACCTGAAATCTGAAGAATTACAGCTTAAACCGCATGTGATACACAACTCTTAGAGTCAGCGTGGATTGGAACATCTGTTAAACTGGAAGCATCTGTTCCTTAAGATGGACAAAAGACAGATGCTGTAGCAGTAAAACCCATGACTGTATTGAATTGAGAAAGTGTTCATTTTACTCTCTACCAATCCAACTTTTCACATGTACAAGGAAAAATGGGCCATTTATTCTTTAAAAAATAACATAGATGTTGATGTGCACAGCAACGGGGTGGCATCTGTGATTTTCAGATTTTTAAAATGACTTGAACTTCATGTCATTTTCCCAAACAAAGGCTTGTTTGCTGCTAACTCGTTTTTGGAACATTTTAAAGTTTTTTCACGAGGCGTCAACTTCAGGTTTTTTCTAGGTTGTGTCCATGCAGAATCATTGCGATTGTGCTGCAAAACTAAAATCTACTCTCACAGTTAACAACGTACAGAGTTGCCAACGTGTTCCCATGGTGTCTGAACATATGTGACACTTCAGTGTTGAAGCCTGTCCTTCATGAGAAATATCATTCTATGTTAAACAGGCTTTCTGTGCACGCAGCACACAGTCTGAACACCAAGATTGTTTCCAGAGCTCAAAGCACTCACAGAGGTACAGCCTCACTTTGCTCTTCTGCGACAAATTGAAATGTTTATAAAAAATGCGCTTAAAACAGATTAGCTTAGACTCACCAATAATGTCTCCTCCAGCCTCTGAATGTAATCTGGATTTTGCCAAAACATGGATTACAGTGAAGTGCTGCTGCAGTGGACTGTATTATACTGACAGGTGTTTCCAATGTTTGGCCCCATTTACATTCATGAATGCAGTCCAGCACGCAACCACAACTAACCTCAAGAGTAAACATATAATTAACATCTCTAACTATATACGATTATAATCTTCATAAATACTGAAATAGTGGCAGATCTGTCATATTCAACTGCATTAAATTGTAGAGCTGTACCACAAAAGGCCAGGGAGTGATTATTGACATTACCGCTTACTTATCGCTCATTTATATAAATCAAAATGTATTGATCAACACGCGTCCCTAGACTCATTTAAAGATTCCAGGGCTAAGGCTGACCTCAGAACAGCCCCGGCATGCAGCAAATGATGTAGCCTCGTCTGGGATTTACACTCAACAAGATTCCTGATTTGGATTGGGATTGTAGGGGATTTCAGTAACATTCAATAATGTCAAAGGCTTTTTTCACGTGACTACACCGTGTCAGATGGAGCTTGACACAGCTGGTTGCCTGTGCGTGCAGTTACTGATTGTCTGGAAACTCTCTTGTCCAGCTGAGACATCCAGTCTGACCCCTGAGTTCATAGTGAAGCAGGAAAGACGCAGAGTGTGTTATAATTGTACTTTAGCTGATTAATGATTTGGGGAAGCTGTTTGCTGTGTCGGGTAAGCAGAGAAGCTTAATGCTGAGCTTTTCAGAGCCCTCTCTTCAGCAGGGCTCATCATTGCTTGAACCAGCCGATTTTGGTACATTAAGTTAGGATATATTGCTTCTATAACTACTGTAGTTTCTTCAGATATAAAAATTAATCATCAAAATTAACCATAAATAATGTGTATTTTACACCAGCTGCTCATGACACGCCGTTCCCGCCGAAAAATGAAAGCCTTCTGCCAAAAGTATAATTATTCTGCTCCTCCATCGCAGCCTTCATCTAACTTCCAGCCCAGAGAAGGTCTCAATACTTGATCCCTGAGATATTTTATCAGTTCAGTTCAAAGGTGCTTTGTTGGTTTATCTCCTTCATGCCATCTCTAAATGTCAGCACCACACGGCATTATATCTGTGGAAATTGATGGGAAGTGACGGAGAGGGGATGGAAGAAATTTTTGGCTTAATAGCATAGTGCATTATTTATTTCTCACATTCAGGACCACATGAATGGAACACAGCAGGAAACAGCAGTGCTGGGCCCACCAACTCTGTTGTCTTCCCCAACATGAAGATGAACAAAACACTGAGGATTGTGTTTTTGCACTTTTTGTATTTATTCATTTTGTTGTTTGGACAGAATAAAAGCTTTTATTGTGTATGCATAGATGGAATATTCTTTCAAAGGCCTGTAGACCCTTAAACATGTTTCACATTCTCTGAAAATCACTCTCCACTTGAATGAAATCATTTAAAACTTCCTGGATATTATGTATCAAAGTATCAAGCTCAGGCACTGAGTCACTATAGATCTGAACCCTGGCAATTCCTTATCCGATGAACATGATCAATAATCCCAACGCAGGAACCTGTCTCACGTTTGGATGTCAGTCACACACAGAGCAGGATCAATCTCATCAGGAAGCGGAGCTGTAAACACACCGACTCGCGCGCCGACACTCACGGGTCGATGGATGCAGACGACGACTCGGCTCAGAGGATTTGACGTTTCGAACTGAAAATATTTCCACTTTTTCCCGTACTGATTTTTCACTTCCATCCACCCCTTGGGTTGACATCATATATTCAATCAATCAATGATATTATAAAGAGTAAACGCTGACCTGCTCCATGTGAAGAGTGCAATCATTGTCATGAATCAGTGCTCCATAAAGAAACACTGGATACAATCGGCAGATTTTGTGTGTGTGTTCTTCATGTGTACAATAAATATTTAGATTAACGAGAATCAACTCCAGAACTTGATATTATATTTTGATCACTCATTCATCACATCATTTTGATTTTGAAACAACTACATTTTGTTATTTTGAAACCTGGTCTGGGTTTGGAGACTATCTGGAAATATATCTATATTCATAAGAGGCTCTGCAGACGGCAGATAAAATGACTGTACATGTACTAACTCAAATAAGCATTTAGCGTATACTGTCATGCAGTCCTCAGGCTCAGCAGCCAAACTGGACTGTTCTGTTGCCTGTTTAGGGTTAGGGTTAGTCTGTTTAGTTAGCAGTTAGCTACTTTAGCATGTAGTTAGGCTAAAGCAGGCATGTCCAAAGTATGGCCCGGGGGCCAATCACAGCACACAGTCAGATTTCATGTGGCCCACCGAACCTTCATTTTTATGATATATTGTTTATGGCCTGCTAGGATTGTCAGACACTGTATGGCTGTAAGATTTGGCTATTTTGGCTGACATAACGAAGCATTTCAACCCGTAAGGATATAACTACTGCTGTTATATATCTGTACATGTGACAGAAAATATTACTTTCTCAATGATCTTGTTTAAGACAAGAGCAAGAGTGATACGTTTTAAACTTAAATGTTAACAGACTTTGAATTACTCATGGTAAGTCATGTTTAGAATTAATATTTGTATCAACGTCATGCAAGTTCAGTGTATTCCATACAATGTATTCTGTGTAGATTTATATTTATATTTAACATTTAGATATATATTTAACATTTAGCTTCAACATTTATATTTAACATTTAGATTTAGGTTTATATTTAACATTTAGATTTAGGTTTATGTTTAACATTTAGATTTATATTTAACATTTAGATTTAGATTTAACATTTAGATTAAGATTCAGCATTTAGATTTTACATTTACCATTTGGATTTAAATATTCAAAATATCTTTAAATTCACAAATATTGTTCTAAATGTGCAAAAAAGTGACTCTCGAAAATTCAAACCAGTTTTTTAAACAAACATTGTTTTTAGCTAAATGTGACAAAATGTTGCTGTTATTTTCAAAACGAGACGCTTTACAAACGGCACCCCATGGAGGCACACCTCGATGAAACCTCCTTCAGAGACAGTTGGACTGCTCTTTAAAGGTTTCTCTTTTAACAAATCAAAAATCAATGTTCTCTTTATCACCTCAATCAGCTGTTCCTCTATCTTTAGACTGGTTACTGATTTGCATCACACCACCTCTGATCAGCACCACTTACATCAAGGCTGTGTGTGGATACCCATGGGTCTTTTTGCTGTCACGGGCCAATTGGAGCGCAGCTCATAAACTGGACATTAGTCTCAAACGCAGGCTGCATCAAAGTTTGATGAGCATTTGATCAATAAAGCTTTGAATCCAGAAACCTAGCTCTTGATTAAAAAAAAACAAAAAAACAAACTCTTTTACAGTTGAGTTCATATTTGCCAGAGGTGAATTATTTCACCTCAAAACAACCCTGTCAGATCTCAGATCTGGGGGGATCGGATTGTTAGGTAGTGTCAGCTTGGTCCGTATCTGTAAGAATGATTAGATATTAATGTTAAAGGAGCTGACAACATCTTTTTTTTTTTTTCTCAAAGTGAAGCAGCTGTCATGTCACCTCCATGCCGACTCATCAACATGACATCCTTGACTTAATTATTTGAATTTCCCCTCTCTCCTCTTTCCCACGCTGTGTCTCTTCTAGCTTCACCCCATCTATAGATCAACCTTGCCAGAGTCCTCAAGTCTCCGACACATATCACTTTTGACTGGTGAATCAATAACTGAATTACTTTTATGAAACCACACCACTAGAAGTGATGAGGGCTCTGCGGCTGCCTGAAGCCAACCACTTAACATTTTTAATCTTGCAGGAGTTCAGAATGGATCAGCCAGTTGGGGGAAGAAGTGGAGGGAAATCAGACACCCGGATGTTTTTTAATTAGAGGCAGGAGCCAAACAAGCAATGTCAGCTGGGCCGCTTATCAACATTAGTCAGCAATAGTGAATGTACGTGGAGGAGGGTGGAGGCTTGGGAGGAGGTGGGATGTGCAATCGTACAGGTCACTTTAATAGACAGGAAAAAAAAATGCATTAGCATTTGAGGCTAAAGCTGTTATCCACAGCAATTTACAGGAAGCTGACAGACAGACTGATATTTAGGATGAGTGGCCAGACAGACAGACAGTTAGATAGACGGCTGACTGAGACCGAGAGATTCAGGTTGCATGTACGGGAATTTGATAGACACAGACTGAAAATGTAGTCAAAAATATTTTTCAGGTGTCAATTTACCGACATCATCATTTAATCAGCCCCAGAAGCCCCACCTGTCATGTCATGACTGATTTGGAACCAAAAAAAACCCCAACTAATTCTAATTTGGTTAATTAGCGTACCTGCCATGTCGGATAAATCTACTGATATCACTCAGACTGTGAACACAGATCACAATGACAAAATCAATCCCTCAATCAATAAGACATTATTTGTGTAGCACTTTTCATATTTTTTTATTTTTAAAAAAGTAAAGTGCTCCACCTCCCAGCTCCCTACTCCACCATACTGTAAGCTAAAGACACAAACACAAACTGAGAAAGATCCATCTCATCATCTAGCAGAGAGGAAACACTGACAGCAAATTAAAAAATAGAATACAATAATAATAATAATTATAATAATAATAATGAAAAAGAAATCATTTCTTGTAAAAATAATTAATACTAAAATTAAATAATAATTAAGAAATAGCAATTTAAATATAGAAATACACAAAACAGAATAAAAGTCAGAAGCATAATAAAATATACATACAAACAGCCAACAATAAAGAATAAAGGTTATGTTATATAAAACAACCAACTAAATAAATAAATAAAAGTGAAAATGATGTAACAGATTAAAATATATCAAGAGACTAACGTACAAATAGAGTTCAAGTAAACGCAAGATTAAAAATATGAACATTCTCTGCCGCCCTCTGGTCTTTAGACAGACTTTAGAGGTGACTGGGTCTTTGGTTCACCTTCATCAGCTCTCCATCTGACTGTCCATGTGTTATTACCGGATAAAACAATTCCAACATTTTCACAGGATCAGTAATGAAGCCACTAGACGAGGACGAGCTATAGAATGAAGTGGTTACTCCTCGGTAAGCACTCTGGAAGCTGATAACCTCTGTGTGAACCAAACCATCAGTCGACACTCTCACTGGCCACTCTCAGACACTTCAGACTCACTGTGGAAATGCTTATTGAAGGACGGCGGTAATTTTATACGTGACTATATTCTATAATACACTTCTGAAATAAATCTACAAAAGTTATTCACTCGGATGGCTGGAGATTCATCTGGGAGCGATGACTATTTCCCCGTGTGATTGTGAGAATATTACAAGACGATATGTGTTCAGAGGAGGTCTGGGAATAGTCATAGATAGGGCCATAGGTGTCTTAGCAATGGAGCGATTATTCTTTAAGGAGCAAAGGTAAAGTCTGATAACCCACTTTTTGTCCTTTTAAAAATACTTAATAATTTATCCTCACACAGTCAGGACTTTATTTGAGCAGCCTACATCTTGTTGGTTTAGTCGCCGATCATTTCCTACAGCATGCTTTGGCTTTCAATCAGTCTATCAATATGTGAGCACACACACACACACACACACACACACACACACACACACACACACACACACACACACACACACACACACACACACACACACTGGAATATTCCTGACTGCATCCGAGACACCAATGTATTTTTTAGTATCCATTGCAATTGGTGTAAGCTTCATTAGCGGTACATGAATCTCTAAACTTCAATGTTTTGATTGAATAAATACATTTGGAAACATTTAATACTTTCGAAACTACTTAAACTATGAGATCCTGATATGTTTTGTTTCAGTATCATTCCTTTCCATAGTCACATTAAGTTCATGCAGGCTGCAGGCAATCCATGATTAGTTACAAAATAAAATGTCTCCTGCGTGAACTGTGTGTAGCTGAACAGGTTCGGCCTATACTGTACTTAAATGTCTAGCAGCTTTTGGAGAGCTAAATATATTAAGAGGTGGTACACGTTGTAAAAAGTTTGAGAAACACAGCACTAGTCTAAACACAATTCATCATCATGATCAGAGTATGTAACAATGCCGACATTGGCTGTCCTGCCCAATCAAGGACAGCCAAAGATAGACAGGAAGGCAGGGCGAGAGATAGCAGACGACATGCTGCAAAGGACCACAGGCCGGAATCAAACCCAGGTCGTTGCAGCAAAGAGCCTTACATGGGGAGCTACCAAGGTTGGCTCAAAGAGTGAAGAATAGATATTATATTTTGTATTTGCTCAGTTGACTTTATTATTTAGGACAGTAAAGTGTAAAGACACAAAAGGCAGAAACAACCACAGAATATCTTTCCAAAGTGTCTTCCCTAAAACATAACTTGGTGCCCATGGATTGGACACCATTACAGTGAAGCTTCATGTATCTGCTACATGATAAAAGCGTATATTATTGAAGTGCTGACACTAAGCATGCACTTTCCCTCTACCACAGCTGTGATTTAACATTGCTTGATTAATTAACAACATGTCGTGATTAAAAATAGTTTTGTGTCGAGTAACCTGGAAATTCAATTAAAAGAAGATAACACCAGCTACTGCTACACTCCCCTCCCTGTGAGCCAGCATGTGTAACCCAAGAAATGTAATTATGACAAAACCAGCGTAATGAGTACACTCAACAGGACGTTTTAATTCAGACACCCTAATGTCAGGTTTTGTCTACAGAACAGCCTGAGTTCTGTCGTGGTGGATGTGCTGCACGTGGTCAGAATGTTATATGGAGGAGCAGAGTCCCCAGATAAAGATGGAGCTTGCACTTGGACCTTTCTTCATTCATGCTGTGAATATCTCATTTTGTCTCAGTACAGCGATGCTTTTTTGGTTTGAAATGTGTAGGCCACAAAGTGAACACAAGACACCATCATGTTCTGGGACCACCATGTTATTTTTATATATATATATATATATATATATACTATATAACATATAAATGACCACAGCCTATGTGAGAATTTGTGCACATGGAGATGAAAAGCTCTAGAATGTGGATTACTTTTTGCCAAATTGACAGTTCCAGTCTAATTTCAATGAGTCATCTGGTTGTAAAGCAACAATTATTCATGTGAACTAAACATATGGTTGTTAGATGATTGTCGAATTAAAGTTGCTGCTCCAGTGATCCAGCTCTGTTTGTTAGGCGCTCATTTATCAGACTGTGATGAGGAGAATGAACCTCTCAGTGTCTGACTTGTGAAACTGTCACACAGCATCAAAACGAGCGTTGACTGGTATCTAGATTGACAAATGAGCTACAGTAAAAGTACAAAGTTTTACACTCGTCACTTATGATTTACATAATGACACGTCCTAATGCCTATTTGGCTACTCCTGGTCTACTAAAAGGATGGCACAGCAGAATTAGAATAAACTGAATGCAAAACAAAACAAAGCTAAATATCTTGCATGGTTACAGGCTTCAGGATGGAAACTGGTCCCCATTATAGTATCTCATTAGTTAGCTACTCTCTAATTCTTTGACATATGTAAACACAAAATCCACATAGTATCCATACTCTGTTCCCCAGTCTTTGGTACACAGATTAACAAGATAGAGTCCACAGCCTGGCTAGCAGCTCTGTGGAGTTGTACTTTTTTCTGAATATAAAGATATTTCTCCAACTGCCAAAGATAACCACCTGCTGATCGAGGAAATATCAGGGAATCACACAAGTCAATAGTTTTCATTCTCTTGGCACCATACACGTCTGTATATAATTCATGACAATCTATCCAGTACATGTTGAGCTATTTCAGTCTGGACCAAAAGTGTTGGACAGACCAACAGATGGACAGACTGACTGACCGAGCTCGCCATCCCCAGATCCACTTAAAACACATCAAACAGTCAGTGCAGTCTGCTTATCAAGATTTCATTTTCCATTTCAAGACCTATAGATTCAGATAGTGGTGCCATACTGCAGACTGAACCTCTTTCAACCATTGCCAGAGCTAATCAGAGTATTTCCATGACCACAGTATAAATGTTTTCAGTTATATTCCTGTCTGAATGCAAATGTGATGAAGTGTCATAAATATGCCTATGTCTACAGTTCTCCCTAATACATACAGATATTATCTTTGTTAAAATTGTACAGCCATGGTTGTTTAGGGAACAGGCAGGCAGGGTCTTTCTCTTCCTGTTTTATGCTATAGCACTACGGACTGCAACAGTCAGACTACAGCCTGCTCATCTTTGGTTTGATGTTTGTGTCCCTAATCAGATGTGTTGGAAGTTCTTTTGTATTCAGGCAGAGGGACGGTGGCCCAAGTACACTTTCCTGTGGCACACCATAACTGCATTTGGCCACACTGATTGACTGATTGGGGATACTGACTACATCCTTGTAGATAGGATTCAAACCTTTTCATTTTAACAATTGAAGCTGGGCTTCTTTAACTATAATACTTTGTGCTGAAAAATAGCAAAAGCCTTTTTAAAATGAAGAAACACAGCAGCAATGACTTCCTGTCTGTTTCAGTTCAGTATCTTACAGAGGAACTATTTTGCACATTTTACATCTGTTACAGGTCTTGGTGAGTACTAATTTGTGAAGTGGCTACAGAGGAAACTGTATGAAATCTAATAAATTGCCTCGAGTGATGTCACCTAAGTCAGCCTCAGTTTGGCCTTAACCCGAAGAAATTAATCTGTGGATGTGAACCTACATAAAGAAGTGAATTTACGCCTTATCACTACTGCAGGCAGGATGGAACATATACTGTATATATGCACCCACACAGTATATGTTCCGTATATATATGAATTATGGCCAGGGTCTGTGTGCCACTTCATGTGTGGAGACAGAGGTAGGAAGTGTTTGTGCTCCTCTGCACGTCATCTACTTCATGCCTAGAGTTTCCCCATGTGCAGTTAAGTGTGCAGAGAAGAGGATGGGGTTTCTAGTGTGGGTGTCTGGTGACAGCAGAAAGAACAGGCCCTGGGCCTTTCTGTGGGTTCCTCTGTTGGAGGTTACCCCAGGGAAGAGAAGGGGGCGGGGGAAGGAGGACCCTCTGCTGTTCTGTAGAGCTAGCAGGCACAGGAAGAGGAGAGAGCAATCAGTTATACTCCAAGAGGTGTTTTCACATCTTGAGGTGAAATGACCGCCGGCCAATTGGGACTCTGTTATAGGAGCAGGGGGTCAGACATGATAAACAAGACTTGTCTGGTATTGTGGTAAATTTCATTTGAGTCTCATTTTATGTGGTCCTATAGCAGAAACAAATTCTTATATTCACTACAAAATTCTCAATCAAGCTTTTATTCTGCTGAATACATAAAGGGTCAGTCAAGTATAGTGTGGCTCTCGAAGGTTAATTGGCTTAACCTTCTTCTCAAATGACTACAAAAGAACTACTTAATCCAAAGTGTAATTTCAGCCACTACATAGTGATAGTTTTATCAATTTGTGAAATTATAAGAACATTTTTTTCCATTATCTTTTTTAGTATACCAGACAAGATGAGATCTGTGAAAATATTTGCAGTTAAGATAACACTGTATATAACACAACACAAGAAGGAAGCGAAATGGGTCAAGAAACACACATGCTCAGATGATCAGGTCATAAAGGAATTTTAGCATTGGGATGCTAAACATAATCTCTTAATACTTCTAAAAGAATGCATCCTGTTGTCACTTTCTCTATTCTACAAGCTGTCGTAATACACAGCTATACAGCTGTTGTCAGCTACCAGAGATGGCTTTGTCACAAGCATATGCTGTTTTGGGGCTGAAATTACTGATGATGTCAATTTTCTTGAAAGCACAGTCAAGTCATTATTTTTGCCTTACAGATAATTTGCACTTTAGAGCTATTAGCAATTGATATTGAAAGACCCCTAGACAACCCCCAGTGACCCCACTTAACCCCCGTTAATGCTCACAGTGTCAAGTGATTAATATGATAGGTTAAACGAGTCTAATGTGCTTATTCTGTCTAATCTGTCACATTCAACTCATCATTTGTTTTAGTACTTACCCACCCACTGTAGCTTCACAGTGGTTAGGCTGAGATTTGTGGCCTCATTTATCACTGCAGAGCAATTTGAAATGTATGGAGAACCGTTCTAACAAAGACACTGATGATTACGTTATCAACCATACTAAATACAAAACCACAGACTGAACAATGATGAATCTCACCTGTTTTGTTGGACATCCATCTACGTATGCACATATAGCCACATCTCTCTGAAAGTCTTAGTAGATGAAGAGGTTAATATCCTTTACCATAAAGAGTGTGTGTCAGAAAGCTTCTCTACGGTTGCCGGGAACCCTCAATGCTGCAAATAAAAGAAACACTGCAAACAAAAAGAAACAGCGCTGCAAATAAAAGAAACGCTGCAAACAAAAAGAAACAGCGCTGCAAATAAAAAAGAAACGCCGCTGCAAATAGAAAAGAAACGCTGCTGCAAATAAGAGAAACAGCGCTGCAAATAAAAGAAACTTCACAACGGAAGTGAATTACCAGGGACTATTATTGCCGGTGCACCTGTAGTTTTTTATGTGAGCGAGAAGAAGAAGTACAGAAGCGTATTGCATTGACTTGAAAAAAATAAATTAGACACCTGATCTCATTTATTAGATCAGGTCTAAACATAAAAATGGACTAAATATCAAAATGATGTAGATGTCTCGTCTACATGACTTTAAATGTGTTGTGATTTTTGGTGCCAAACGATGTACAAACTGATGTAGTCAGGGCACTAGATTTTAAAGTGTAGATAGTGTTACCACAGTACTGTATCATATTAAAGTTATTGATTAATATTCCTAATAAAAATTCCCAGAAATTATGAAAAGTCCTAGTAAACACTAGTGTTGTTAGTGTGGCCCCGAGGATGGCTTGTTGTGATGAACATTAGGTTGTAGCTCGTTGTGATGAACATTAGGTTGTAGCTCCTTGTCTGTCTTACTACAGTTGAAAATATGCGTTTTGTGTTTTAACAACGTTTCACTTCAGAGTTATTGATCCCGGAAGTGCCTTTTTGCTTGCAGCGTTTCTTTTATTTGCAGCATTGAGGTTTCCTGGCCACTGTACTTCTCAGCATGTTCCTAACCTGTGGACGTAATTCTGCATTGTTCCTATGATTTAGTATGTCATATTGATTCCACAGCATTATTATTATTTCCATTATTTGTACGTTTCATTTATTGCCATACAATTAGCTATTATGAGATTCAAGATTCAAGATTCAAGATTCAAGTTTTATTTGTCACATGCCTAAAAGTACAAGTACAGTGGCAGTGAAATGAAGGTAACAAAAAAAAGGTAGAGAAAAAGAAGTAGAAGGGATACAACATTGGGATAGGGGAGGAGAGAAAAAGAACAACCCCCAGTCTGTGCTCCTGTAGGAGTACACTCTGGGAGCAGGACAAAAACACCTCAGCATTTACTAGCACATATACAACAACATGAAAACACAACACTGCCACCAGGGGGTATGGGAAGGGTAGTTGAAATAGTCCAGCCCTGACACGCAGCCATCCGGGTCCTGCAGCCAGAACAGCGCTGGACACACCGGATCCGCCTTGTCAGGCCGTCGGGAACAAGCGGTGAAGGCGGGTGGATGGGGGTAGGGCAATGAAGCAAATCTGTAAGTCTGTGTGTGTGTGCGTAAGCCTGCAGACTTGTCCCGCCCTGTCCTAAATCATGGAGCCTCAATGTGCAGATGTTATGGCGATGGGATGGCAGTTGCTATGGAGACAGCCTTGATCAGGCCATGGCAGAACAGTCAACAAGTGTCAGTGGGAGATGGGGGAGTAGGGCAAAGAGCGTCTCGCTGAAGTGATCATCCGGGGAGTTGTTATTCCAGCAGAGACCTTGGCCAAGGCTCTGCAGGTGTGGGGAGGTCAAGATAAGATTGGAATTTGTTGGTCTTGGGGCCCCGTAGCTTCGTTTTCTGCTACAGGCACACTTAGCCAGCTTGGTCTCCAAAACGATCCATTTGCCTTTGCAAAGCTGTCAGCTTCTCCATGATGTAACCCATATCCTGGTTATTCCTGATGTTTTCCATCGATCGAAGTGAATGCGGTTAGACAGCAAGTATTGTGGTGTGCATAATTTCTCAAGATCACTCCCCACTGATAACAGTCTGTTGTTACCCATATAATTATTTGGTATACTGGTGCACATTCTCCTTTCCATTAATGTTTCATAGCTGAGAATCCAAGATAACCACAGAAATAAATGGAATCCTGCTAAATTTCAAGATTTTCCACAAGAGGCTTGTGCAAAGATAGCCTAAATGGAGATATAGTATGAGGACAGGTTTAAAAACTAATAGATATCAGGCACAAAGCACTTCAGTGCAATTCATAGATTACAAATTTCAGTTTGCATTGTAATTAATGCGTTACAGCAACAGTTTCACAGGAAATATACATGGTGAATCAATTCTAATGAATATTACAGGTGTGTAAACCCAAATAAACTAATGTTATCCACCCCCTGTCCACCTGTATCAAACAAAGAGAGAGAACAAGGTAGAAACCATACTTACCCACCTTTGTATTTAATACTGCACCTCTAGTTTCATGAGGTTCATGTTCAGCAATGACTTTGTGACAACAGCTACTATACTGGCTTCTAGTGCACGTCCTTCCTGTTAGCTTTAACAAGTCTGGCCAGTATCCTCTGACCTTTTCTGGTGACAAAGTGTTTTCGCCACATAAACTGCCGCTAACTGCATTTTTTTTGTTAGTTTGTTTATCACATCACTTCCTGTAAACTGTAGATACTCTAGTGAATGAAAATCTCAGGGGTTTCAGTCCCATGACATTGAAGCTCCTGTGTTTGGCACCAACAATCACAACACATTTAAAGTCATGTAGATGAGACATCTACATCATTCTGATATTTAGTCGAACAATAACTGATCCTCTTGACTGTGTCTACATGGTGGGATGATTGAGCTACAGCCACATGATTTGATGTTTGGAGAAGCAGGCTGTTTGCTTTACCAGGCATGTAGTAGTTTTGGCTTCCTTCAAAAAGACCATTCTCACATGACATCTCGTGAACTGGAATAGCAGAAACACACAACTTCAATCAAATTATATTAAATCTCAATCAAACATGTCTTCATCAAGATTGGCATCTTTCTCTTCATAGACAATAAGCAATAATGGTGCGTTGGACCCTATCACTAGACACAACTAGAACAGGAATAAATTATTTAATAACTAAATAAATAGAAAGAAGCATAATAATTAAATCTAGGCAATGCTTTGGTAAATAGCCACATCATAGAGTTGTTCTGGCTATGATTTAGCCTTGTATTAGATTTTTTTATTATGTGCATTCATGTGCAGATATTTGTTTATAAAGATGAGTCTCCTGGAGTTTGTGTGCATGAAGTAGCATATTTGACTGCAGAGGAATCTTTTTTCCAGATATCCGATGGCTACACGGGAATCCCAGAATCACCGTCCTCACCCTAACACTAACCTCATGGAGCCAAATAAATAAAATAATGAGACGAAAGACAATACATTTTCAAAACAGTAGCTTGTGATCCACACAAATCTGATATTTTCTGTTGATTTATAAATTTATTATACTATTACCTTAGCAAAGCACAAAACTTTGTGTGATATTTCGATTGATGATTTTTCTTATATGCAGATTAAAAATGTACATCAAAATTAGTGTATGGAAAGACATTTTTGTCATGACTCCAGTGTTCCAAATGTAGTGACTGATTTTAGGAACATGCTAAAAAACTGTTAAACTTCTCAGTTTGAACAAAAAAAAAAACACACTTCAGTTTGAGCTGTTCCTGACACCCGTTATGTTTTTGGAATATCTGTTGGCTTGTAAACATGACATCACACCGCTTCTGCAGGCAGGCATAAAACTAGTGACATTAAATTAAGAAAATTAATGAAATTTGGTCAGAGTTGATCAATATGATAGAAAATTATAAGAGCATAACGAGTCCAGCTTGTAAGCAGACAAGTCTGGGAGCCTCTGGGTGTAAACACTGTGGGGATAAATATTGTTTGGCTCTCGTATAGCTGTAAAAGTGAAACAGTGAATTGGCCCATATTTTATGACATGAGCACACGCTGTGTACTACATTAAGAAATTAATTCCCTGCAGAAAGACAGATACTGGTCGTCTAAAGTCAAGGCTGACTCATTTAGTTGCAGAAGATGAATTGCATCGGTTATGACAAAACATACAACCTACATATCATTTGTGCAGCGCCTGCAAATGTTATATCACTCTTTATGGTTAATTCAAGCAGAGTAGAGTACACCAGATAAATCATGGCAAGTTACAGCCATTTACATGAATTATTGAATTAAATTTCGTAAGGAGTATGTTGTGACACAGTGGTATTTAGCTTGTACTTTAAACTGATTCACAATAGAGTACTGCTTACTTCTATCATGCACTTCTCCACTGGCCTTTCTCTTCAGAATCTCACTTTTCTCTCACCTCTCTTGCTCCACTGCTGGCCTTGTTACTCTACCTTCACATCCTATTACAACTCTATATTTTACTATATTTCATTTATTTATTTTATTTTCTATGTATATTCATATCTGTTCTATGATGAAACCTACGAAACACCAACAGGAAATGACAGGCTGCTTTTCAGATTTTATGAAATGGACTTGATTAGACTGAACCTCTAAATACCAGTGAAAGTAAGCCATGCATGTTTTTTTCTATCAGTGTGTTGTAGGGGTTGTACAGAGTAGTCGACAAATGTGGCCAGGACCGGCACTGAGTCGACTAGTCGACTTCACTACGCCACAATGACGTTTAGAGCTTGACGTCGACTAGTCGCGAATCGAGAGAGGGCTGGCTTAATTTGTGGCAGAGGCAGCTGCCACCGGAAATGCCACTACTACTGTAGCTGCCGCTGCCACGAATTGAGCCAGCCCCTGCTGCACTAATCTCATATTTTGATGCAAACACGATGGACCTGGCTGTCCCAGAGACAAGCACGCCAAGCGAGAGGATTTTTTCACTCGCTGGTAATACCATCACGCGACACTGTTACTGTTAAATTTAACAGCTGAGTTGCTGCTTGTTTCTACTTTATGCTTGCTGTTCTACGCAAATTCTGTGTAACAGCTGTGCATTGTCAGTCAATACAGATTATTGCAAAGCATTTCCACCGGCGACTAGTCGTCGTCGACTCGACTTTCATCATATTAGTGTCGACTTAAAAAAAACTTTAAAAATCTTGTGCAACCCCTAGTGTGTTGTGTTAATTTCCATGCTAATGCTAGCTCAGCCAAGATGCTATGGTAGATCAAATCTAAATAATTATCAGACAACAGATGCACCGTTAAAGACAATAAACTTACAAACACCACCCTATGTGTCCAATCAGTATGAAAAACTTGAAAAGGCTTTGACCGAAGCCGTTTCACCTCTAATCCAATCTTCAGTTCTGACTGAAGGTTCTGATAGGATAAAGACGCCTCTTGGATTCTTCACAGATCTACAAACCAAACGTCAACCGTCAGTGTCAAATCGGAAAACATTGTTTTGTTTTTTTGACTTCCCCAGTTTCCTTGACAATCCTTCACTGTTTTTGTATCATTTTTTATAGTTGATAAACCTCATCTGAGTCTGCTGGTATCCCCCACCATTGGTTCAATGATATAAACAGCCTCCTGACCCTAGCAGCAGGTTTAGTAGAGTCCTATATTTGGCCCATATACTGTATATAGGACTGATGTGTGATGATAACAACTATTAAATGGCTTGGTAAGTCAAACTGGGTTCACTATTAGGAAGGCGCAGACAAATAATTACCATCCTGGTAATATGTATCATCATAGAGGCCAATTACAAACAACATATCTTGCAATTTAATTGGAAGGACTTGTTAGAATTGAAAAATATGCATAGAAGAAATAGCCTATATATTAAAAATGCAGCCTTCTCACATAAAATAGTGACCGTGACATGTCAAGAGGGAAAATAACTCGCTTTAATAACTCGGTTCTTTTCACTCTATACTCACAGAGGATTTGCTCTCAGACTGCTGGTGAATATGTTGCTGCAACCCAACACCAGTCTTCAGTGTGACTCCACATGGTTTTTAATGGCATCTTAGACTGAGACTTATCCTAACAGGAGAATCATCCAGTGTAAATAAAGGAAGACCACAGCCTATCCCAATGACACGTGACCTTTAGCATGCAACATGAGTAACGGCAGGAAGTAACCAAGGGCAACGCTGTCTCTCGTATGTTACATCCATATGCATCTACCTATGGTGATTTACGTTCACTGGCAGTGCTCATTTCTAATTCAGAAAGTGGAAAAGCAAAGTAAACGTGTGGAGCTCGGTGTGATGGATGGGTTTTCGTTGCTTTCAGCACCAGCAGTCTGGGTTCACCTCCTCTCTCCATACATTGTTGCCTAAAAAACTAGAAATGATAGATTCTACAGATCCAATAAATTGACAAAATTATGAAAACAGTCCACTCATATGTGACTGATGAATATTGAATATTCCTGAAATGTTTTTCAGCAGATATTGAACCTGGTTGCAGAGATTTGCTCCCATCCAGCCGCAAGAGCATTTGTGAGGTCCATCACTGATATGAGGCCCAGCCTCAAGATTAGGTCATGCAGGTGTTGCATTGTTGATGTGGTGTATACAGTATTACCTTCAGGCCCCCTAAGGACCATTGGAGAGTTGCCCACTTTGGCTGGTTGTAATCTCTTTAAACAGACATCTGTAAATGAATGCAGAATCTGTAAGCAAGGGACCAAGATTTTGGCATCGGAAGGGTTCTGGGTTTTTTTTGCAGTCTGAGTAGTAACGACCAATCATGTTTGAGTGGGATTTGGTTGCGTGCAGCTAAACAATCCATGTGGAAAGCAAAAAAAACGGAGTCTGAAATGCAGTCTCTGAGTCCATCACCCTATCATCTGATGATGATTCAGCTTTTTTAAAAATATATCTTCATTTATATGCAGATATGCAATCTGTCCATAGAGATTAGCTGGAATGTGTGTCTTTATCATCCTCACATGTGATGTTGCTAAGAAAGTCTTAGGTCGGATATCCGTTATCTGTTTCCTGGATTTTAATTAACTGGCCGTTGCTCCCAGAGGCTAAATTGCTGTCAGGCAATAGCCGATGGTTACTACCAAGTCAAACTAAGAAAAACAGCCCTAAACACTAAACTGTGTGGCCAGTGTGTCCACGGGTATTTGTACAAATGACAGAAATGTTCATATTTATCCAAAATAGTTTGCTATTGGATGAAGATTATTACAGTACATTTGTAAGAAAGAATAAATGAATGCAGGTTAAACACAGCTATGCAAACATGGCCAGTCTGTGCACACATTCGAAGCCAAATATGTCACCATGTTTCTCTTTGATTGTAAACCCATGGTTTTGCATGTGAGAACATGCCAAATTCAGTATGCTGGCAGTCCCTAGATGGAAGAGGCTTGGTCAAAGCTAAGCGTGAGGTCCTCTGAAGTCAGTCCATCCACAACACTGACCCTTTAAAAAAAAAACTGACATATACTGAATTAAGATTTGAAATTGATGACGAATAATAACATATCATAGATTTTCTTATCTTTTGTGGGACCTTTAAGCTCTATGACACCACCTGTCATTGTTGCAATGGTAACCAGTGCCTGAGCCCTGCACTCCAGCGAGCGAGCTGTGCCGAGAGCCCATTTGACTCTCTGAAAAGAAAGGGATTATGGCTCATAATTGACAGAGGGTAACAGGATTTGGTAGGATTTATTGCCATCTGAGCACATCCTTGCTCTGATAGCCCACACTGCCTGACCGGCTTGCTCTCCAATCCATTGGCTGTCCAACAACAAGATCGCCTCCAGAGTGCTGAAGCCTAATATCGGCAATCATGGCTCAGTGTTCAACAAAATGCTTTTAATTCTGAACTGTCTTTGGACGTTACAATAAATGGGAGGATTAAGCGATTAAATACACAAGTGAGAGTGAAGTCTGTGATTATTCACAAGGAAGAAGGATGGGAAGGCAGGGAGACATTGACTTGAGAGTTGTAGGTCAAACTGAAAACAGCGGGGCATTTTAGGAAGCTGCTGGGCTGAGCAAGTGGCTGTCTAAGTGCAGAAATGAGTGGCCTTTTGTGCTTGGCAATTACGCACTTGAGCACGTTTCTCCCTCTTCATCGCCCATACACATGCAAACACACATGTAGACAAATATTTTGCAGTCACAGGTGCATATGGAGTCAAGAGCCATGCAGCATCATCCAGCCTCTCTGGGATCCTGAAGTGTCCAGGAGAGCAATCCAGAGCCAAGAAGGGAGGGCAGCAAGCCAGATTGACCTTGTCTGCTCTAACAGGTCGAGTAGAATAAATGACAGAAAGGTGAACATCAGTCTTCAGGGCCGTGGCAGATTTAGGAGTGATGATTTCCACCCTCCCTCCCAAGTCTACAGTGTGCAGCGAGAGGCCTGGCATTCTCTGTTCCGAAGCCTACAATCCGTTAGATCCTCATTCAGCAAAGCCAGAGTTTTCTTGGCTGCGCTCTCACCTGCAGGATTGTACATCAGATACAGCTCATTTATCTTCCTAAGGCATAGGCCCAGTGGGAATGAGGTGGACAAGACCACAGGAATACTTTAAATGGAAGAAACGGAGGATGGGAGAAGTGGCAACACAAAACCAAAAGATTAAAAAAAAAGATTTAAGAGAAATATTTGTATTTTTCCACAATGCAAGATGACTGCATGCCATCAGCAGGGGGTCAGTAATGTGAGTGCAGCAATCACTGAGCCATTTCTGACTTTCCACTTAAATTATTGGCTTTTTCAACTTTTCATCAACAACGGAAGCGGCTACTATTATGAAAAACCTTTAGTGTTGCCGAAGAGCTACCATTAATTTCCGAATCCAATATAGACATATCAACAGAGGATATGTGGCAAAATGGTGTGGTGTGACATATAATGAAAGACAGGCCAGAATCAAACCTTGTTCCATGTTAATGTAAATGCAATGCGCTGTGCATTATGACTAGTGCACCAACGTGGCTCACTGATTTTTGTGGCAGAATTGTTTTCAATCATTTTCGGACAATTTGTTTAACTGGCAGTTCAACTCTATTCTGGTCTCCATCATAGACTGTATAAATAATGGACATAGTCACGCTGATGTCAGTGAGTTATTTTAAAGATGAGAATGTGTGGCTCTGGCTGCCAGCTCGGCGTCCTGTCTCTGCTCCCTCCCAGCTAATCAAAAAATGTGGAAGATGTGGAGCGTGAGTGGAACTGAGGAAGGCTAAATGAAGCCTGATTGGTCAAATAACCCACCTGTCAATCAAAGCAGCCACACCATTAATTCTGCATAACTTAACGCCTTATTATCATTTAAACACTTCACAGGCACGGAGGCTGCAACTTCAGATCCACCAAATCTTAAAAGAAACATCTGTTCATCTGTGTCTGTCTGATGTTTGGTGCTTGTCAGGTAGGGAGCAAAAACAGCCTGTAGAGCTGAGGTGAACTGCAAAGTTGATGATAATAATTTGTAGGCTTGTCACTATGAGCAACACACACATTAATCCCACTGTTAATGTGAAAATACGGATTAGTGCAGCTTTAATGTGATTGTAAATCTTTGATTAGCACGGCCTAATAGCCATGCAGTGTTTAACATGTTTTCAGAAGAATTATGACCAATTAAAACTGCCCATAACTAGTTTAGAAACCATATGACTCAGGGTTTCTTCAGGAGAAGAAGTGCCTGAAACTCCCTGCCTTTTCATCTGAATATAGATTAGACCTTTTAAAAGGTTTTCACCTAGAGACTAAATTGGTGTATTGATGTTCAGTTCTCATAGAATATTTAGGACAGAGTTGGTGAAAGTAAAGAGAAACAAGAGTTCCAAACGGAGATGATGCAATGCATACTACTGTATACTCATAAAAGTGACAGGCAGAGTGGAGGCAGCCCTTTATCGCTCTTTGGAAACTCAGCCTTTAATAAACTTAGCGACTTTGCATTACAGAGACACAATTAAACCCAGTGCAAGAATGGATAGAGATGTATTATCCATCAGCCTGTGGGAGAGCCGGTTGTGGTAACGACATAAAAATATAACAGTAATTACAAATGAAGGCAACGGCACGGAAATGAATCAATCAAGCTGTCCTTGTTTTAAGATGCAGTGGCTTTCGTCGATGTGTCGGCTGTTAGGGAGAGTGAGGCTCCTGTAGGACACATCCATCAGCTTAGACAGCAGCCAACCTGTGATGATGGTAAACAAAGCAAGAGTGTCAGGTGCACTGAGACACACTATGAAATACAAACTAATAAGAGCTGAGAAGGAAAGTATCTGAAGGAGAGGCTACACCTACAGCCATATTTTCTGAGTAAAACAACAGTTGACTAATGTGTTTAAATCAAATGAAGCTCGAACAGAAGCGCCTCGTCCCTTCTAAATGTGACACTGCAGATCCACTGATCCAGTGCAAATTGAATTCTGGGTCTAATTTTGAATTTAAAGTGCACTCAAGGAAACACACACACATATACACAAACACATACACATGCTGATAGAATGAGCAATTTAAACAAAACACAGCGCTGGTCCCGGAACATGAAATACCTAAATTAAAAGAAATGAATGTAGACACAGTGATGTCACCCACGGGTCTCTGAAGAGCTGATGTGAAGTAACCATCCACCTTTGGTTGGAGCAGAGGCAGGCTGAATAAAGCCTGTTTACTCAAACAAGCCACCTGTGATGACGCCCACCTGTCAATCAAACCATCCACCTTCTTAATCCTGCATAACTTTAAGTCTTAATATAATGTGAACAGGTGAGTTGTATATAAATGTACCCTCAGTACAGTTATCATGAATGGGGAAATTAGCTACAGAGACCAAAACTGTTTTTTGTACCAGGCTGTAAACATGTTTATTTCTGCTGTGAAGTTGGACATTTGGACATGGGGACTTATGGAGACTGACTCACTTCTGGAGCCAGCCTCAAGTGGACGTTTGAGGAACTGCAGTTTTTGGCACTTCCATGTTGGCGTCACAACCCACTAGTCAACCCCGACCCAAAGTCCAATATAGAGAGTCAGCAGTATAAGTAGCATTGTTCAATAAAGGGAAATATCCCAGATTTTTACACACAGACTGGGTCAGCTGTTGCACATGTGTGAAGAAGCCGTGTGACGTCTGGTAAACGTCCTCGAGTGTCACTTCAGTCAGATGAAAATAACAAACATTCTATTGGTGTGGAGTCAGGAAGAAGTGAACTTATCAGACATGTGTAGCTGCTCCTCCTACTGCAGACTAGAGGCTCCAGGTGACACGAGCCACTACTACTCTGAACTACCAAAACATCTACTGAACACTTTAGACGAGATGAGAGGAGTAGGCTAGTACCTGTCAGGCTCAAATCTACTGAGAGTCAATGGAAATGGCAACTACAAAGCTGTCACAACACAAACACAACATATCTCTGGTCCTCCTGCAGCAGCTGTGACCATTTTTACGTGTTTGTCCATTAAAAGTTTGTTAATGTTTATTGTACAATCAATGAATAACAAAAAGGTATGAGGATCAGTTAAACAATATCTGAACATATTTTACCATAATATAAATGACTTGTATTGCTTGTTAGAGACATTCATGTAAATTTATTGTAACTGTAAATCAATTGAATTGGAATTATACTTTCATTTTTAAAGTTCTCTTTGCAGTATGGTTTCTTTTCACAGGAGTAGGAGTCAGAAGACGACGAGTGATTACTAAATTAATTGCATGCATACGGGACAGTGCTGTCACTGCTGTGACGAATGGTTAGATAAACAGGCTGCATCAGAGGAGCAGATTCATGCAGAACACAGCACAAGCTGATCCTCGTCCCAGGTCTTTACTCATATATGTGCAGCTCATTTACAGCTAGCTGGTAATGTGTCCACTTACTAATTGACAAATGATACCATAACCACGCTTAAACAGAATACGCAGGTCATGTTTATGTTCTTTTCCACAATGAAGACAACTGTTTCTCCGTTCTTTGTTTTTAATTATGCAAAGTTTGCATAGAAAACATTTTGGCATGTCTATAAAACATAAGGTGCTGCAGTGTACAAATGTTAAATATTATTATTATATCATAAACTAGTAAATGATCCAACAACTAATACTAATATGTATTGTTATATGCCAGACCATGAAATCAGCAGGTATCTTATCACTATAGACGAAACTAGCTGTGCAGTTTAGTGTGTGGCATTTATTCAGCTTGGTAAACTTCATAATTTATTTAAACTTGAACCGCTGAACAGTGAGGGCAGCTTGTGTCTTGTGTTTAAGTTTGCCTTAATTGAGTAACCCCCAAATTTCACCGGACACGGGCACACAAACAAAGAACTATGTAGCATATTTACACATGTAGAAGGATACATAGAAGCACATAGACCAGGAAAATGACCAAATCTGAGCAAGTAAACAAAGTCTGGCGGGGTACACGCTTTTGAAGCGCTTTCGTGGGGTTTACAGTGGCATTTTTTTTTTCTTTCTCGTTTGGTTTTCATTCAGTCAGCATAGGCTCTGGTTTAGAGAGCTTTCTTTTTGTCATATTTATTTGTTTGTTTGAACAGCATCCGCTCACCCTTTAGTACCTCACCTCCTTTTGTTAGTTTGTTAGTCTACTAAATTGAATTTTATTCAATAAATAATTTAGTTTACACTAGGAAAATCTTTTTTTTTTATGTTACTTCATCTTACCCCTTGAGCTGGGTCCTAACAGTTAGTTTGCTGGGACTAGACATCATCACTGCTGCAGGTCTAAATCAAAATCTGAAGACAGTTGGCATGTATGTTGTTTGACCACTGTCAGTCAATTTGAATGAACTTATCAAAATGTATCAAGTAATGAATACTTAATGAAGTATTGGGATTTTTGGGGGGATATTTCCTCTAAAATCTCTAATTAGTTGCATATAAATTTAGTTTGTGGGTACAGGGTTGGACAGCTGGCCTTAAAAACCCCAGTTTGGGACCATATTGTGAAGCAGTAGCTTACACGTATAGAGCTTACAGGTAGAATTTTGGTGAAATTAAAGTTCAACAATGCCATCTTGAACATCTTAACAACTTGTGTGTCTCAAAGCCCTTGACAAACTTTTAGTTTTTGTGTATTTATTAACAGAAAACACCAGTGTGGAGGAGGCCATGAGATACCTGAAAACTCTGCTCAGTTTTCAATTAGCAAACTCTGGAGCAGAGAAAGCTAATAAGGTGAAGGTCTTTTCTTTCTTTCTTTCTTTCTTTCTTTCTTTCTTTCTTTCTTTCTTTCTTTATTTATTTATTTATTTATTTATTTATTTACATAACTTAAACAAACAATTAAACTTGGACTAAAAAAAGAACAAGAGACTTTTTCTTTGTCATTTACTCTCTTGGTGGTCCTAAGCAGCTTAGCAGCTTACTTTTCCCAGGCCCCAGGCTGCCTTCAAAACTATTCGATAATATATTTTTTAAACAAAGTGTTTAAAATGCGACACGGAATGGTCAGATCTCTATCACAAAATTGAATTTGCGTTTTGAAAGCAGTGAACCTGCAGTCAGTAGAATGTGGGCATTTCCTTATAGGCAGCAGAAAAACACAGAAGCTTTGAAACCACTGTTCTGTCTCTCTGTGTTTGCAGCTTGAAACATTCTCTTCTTTTTTTTTTTCTGCTGAGATTGTGCTTACCGTACCAGCTTTCCCATTTGCCTTTGCAGTCTGCATTGACATATTTCTCGCACTGTGCTCACTTTGCATTCTCTTTTCTATGCCATTAAGCCCACGTTAGATAGTGCCGTAAAATGCTCCCATGCTTTAATCCCGGCGAAAAAAAGAGCTCGGATATAAAAGGCATTTCATGAAGGTACTTACAGTAGCAATCTTCGACTGCCTGTGTCTGGTGGTGCCATTATTAAATTGTAAATCTATTCACTTCTTCAGCATGGCTTCATCAGTAGGTGTGGGATATCTGGGCAGAGGTCAAAATGAATATAAAAAAAGAAATGCATTATGTTGCACTATCTAAAAAGTGGCCTGTTTCCATATAAAACCACACAACACTGAGACTGCCAGCCTGAGATATGAGCTACAAAATGGCTCTTCCTCGTGCTCTTCTCTGAGAGGGTTTCTCTGCGAATACATTTGAACTGGCTCTCCAACACTTGTCTGACCCAATTTAAATGACATGTGGAGAAGAGCGAGCGGGCGGCATTTAAATGCAGGAGATGACAACATGTTCGCCCCCGCATGTATAGACTGTGTGGCTTTCTCACTGCGTTCTCACACCACATCTCCCCTCCTCTCTCCCTACCCTCATGCTCGTCTCTTCTTCACACTCTCTTTTTTGTTCACTTTTCTTCCCTCTCAGTCTCTGTCTCTCTCTCTCTCTCCCCCTCTCTTTTTCCTCTGGTTGTTACATTAGCATAATGCAGCCTTTGCTTGCCAGGGAAGGGGAGCGTATCCGGCCCACACTTCCCTCAGTCGTATCGTGCCAACCGCGGCTGTATATACTGTCGAAAGGCTCACAGAGACGGGCAGCAAACCCTTTCTCTTCACATATGGAACAGCGTTGACAGGATTATAATTAATGGAAAACAGGGGACCCACCGTGAACTTGCAACAAGTTTAACTTTGTAAAGATGTATTTGGAAAGAAATCCCACACAGTCCAGTATGGCTCGGTTAAAGTGCACGTAACACATAGTGCCTCATTTGCATCGACTGCAGGAGTGTGTTAGCTAACATGTCATGGTACCAAGGCGGAGGCAAAAAAAACAAAAAAAAGATGAAAAACACTGACAGTCTGTCAGCTTGAAATTAGGGTAGTTTATCTCAGTCAAGTGCAGTTCTGTGATATCGAGCATGACAGATTTTACATTTCAGCATGGAAAACCATTTTATGTTTCAAATATATAACCCCAAAAGGGTCATTAAAAATATATATATATATCTATGATGCCAACATTCACAGAGCAAGGTCACAAAGTGCTTTACAAGAACAATATGTTAAAAAAAAGAAAAAAAAAGCATACAACAATATAAAGAAGTAAACGATAAAACATAAGAAACAATGGAATATGGAAACAGTTGACAGCAAGAGAAAGGCCGGTGTGAATAAAGAGCACTCAACAGTGTCAGAGCCACCACTCACAATCACCTTTTGTCATGTATTACTGTAGGAACAACCAGTAAGCCCTAGACAGAAGACCTACTGGTGATAAAAGGTTGGAGCAGATACAAGTTGTACGCTAATGCCTGACCATGCAGGGCTCAATGTGAAAACAAGAACATTAAAATCAGAATCAGAAATACTTTTTTCTGAATTTTCTAAATTCTGATTCTGACTCTTACTGAATTCTGAACTTCATGCGAAGCCAAAGTAAAGATAATATGGGAGTAGTTATTCTTGTGGATCTGGTCAACAGTCTTTTTACTGTTTTCAGTCTTTTGGATTTATAAAAAAGGATGAAAGATCATCTGTAGTTGACGTTGTGAAACAACCGTGGCAGAGTTTCTCAAATAGAAGAAGCAGAAACGGGTGAGTGATTTTTGTTGTTCGAAATTATAATAATTTGATTTTTAATTCATTTTAATAATTATATTTATTTAATTTTACACTTTAAATGCAAATGAAGTGCTCCACAGGTTTTCAATGACTTGTTTTCCAAATCCAGGAAAAAAGAAAAACAATAATAATTCCATAGATACTGTATGATGTTATTTTTTTTATGTTTTTCCTGTGGTTTGACCACACATGATTTTTTTTTATTTTTATATGAATGAATGAATGGTGTGTGTGTGTGTGTGAGTGAGACTATAAATATTTCCTGAGATCATTTGTTGTTTATTTGGCACCATATCAAAATAAGGCTGGTTAGTTTTCAGTTCACCTTGTGCAATACAACAGGATAATAATAATAATAATGTCACTGTCAAGATGTTATGTGACCACTTTAATCATCTACCTTCAATCGTGTAACCTTATGTACCAACAATCTATATTCCACTGACTTTAATACTTTTATTTATTTATTAAAAAATATATTCCATACAGTAAATTGTAAGTTGTATTCCATATATTCAGACTTATTTCAGCATGTATGTGAGCTTTATTCTGACGTCCTGTTTATTGGCAGTGTCTGAGGATGGTAACTGTAACTAACTAACTAACTAACTGGCAGAGCCAGTTTCATCAATATTTGATGGTTTTCACAACTGCACAGATTCAAAGTTCTTGAAATGTTAAAGGAATGATGGACTGTTGTTTCTCTTTTTTTAGTTAAGTGGTTCTTGGCATAAAATGGATTAGAACCGTAGTTGAATGGGGCTGTTCACTTTCGTGTATAAGATTCAGAGTGTCAGTAACAAAGTGTATTTGATGTGTTTAATTTCATTTATTTCATGGTGTTTTTTTTAATGGGAATATTAAAAACTGCCATTTACTGGCCATTTTTGGTTTAGCGCTCAGAGTTTGTCCTGTTGAATAAAAACTTTATCCAGGAAGTGAGTTCAAAGCAACAGAATGGCTCATTTTGCCAGCTTCTAGTGATGACCAGCCACTTCAGCATACATTGTCTTCGAGTTGCATCGTTGGTATGTGTTTATATGTGAATTTACTGTCATATGCTGAGGTTTTAAATGGCAGAATATTACACTGTATGCTTATTAGTGACGTGTTTCACATGTATTTCCTTTTAGGTTACTATTTCCGTTAGCCATGTTAGGTTTTGGTTTATATGCTGCACAGATGTAGAATTGTTTATTTTATGATTTATGCATCTGCAGAAATGTAACATTCATGATTATATTATTTTGTTTATTTTCTTTTTAGTTCCACACTTTACTTCAACAATAAACCTGGCACGAAAATGATACTCCTTTTTTGGAGTGGAGCATTTAGCTGCCTTTCAATATATGCACGCTATGCATTGAGGACAGAACAGGGGCTATTCACTGTATGGAACTGTGTACCAACCTATACTTCTGCACAACACAATAGGAGAAGGCACACCTGTTAATGAAAAGCATTCCAGGTGACGGCCTCATGAAGCAGATTAAGAGAATGCCAGAAGTGTTATCAAAGTAAACGGTTACTTAGGATAATCTAAACTATAAAACACTTAACCTATTCATTAACAAAGTAATAAAAACACAGGAAAACCATTGAATGAGAAGGTGTCCAAACCTTTGACTGGTACTGTATATTATGCATACATGCATATGTATATACCTAGTTCTTTTTAAATTACTGAAAAAGACATGGGAAAATGTGTACAAAGTGTGTCACAGTGGCAGCACACTAACACATTTAAAGAATCAGAAGTGTTTCTTTGTGCCTCAGATGCTCTTTAATCAATACAGCACATACTCCAGAGAGAAGGGCATTTTCTGCCTGGCTAAGGTGGAAATGGGCAGAGAATTAACATGTTTTAAAGTGCTGAGAGGGACCTTAGCCGTGAGGTCAGTTTTGCTAACAAGATTATCATGCTTGGCTTGAGTAGCAGCTGAGCAGTAATATTGTTGTGACATCCTGCATAAAAGATCTGACCACAGTTTCACACAAGTCAAGGTGACTGTCCATGGCACACTCACACAGGAGCTTTGAAGGAGAGTGTGTGTGAACATGAGTCTTTAGCAAAAAAGTACTTAGGATATAGGCATTGCACAGTA
The DNA here is from genome assembly GCA_004119915.2 of Collichthys lucidus. Lineage (NCBI taxonomy): Eukaryota > Metazoa > Chordata > Actinopteri > Sciaenidae > Collichthys > Collichthys lucidus. The sequence continues at coordinate 26,855,874 of CM014096.1, read as the reverse complement.
TCTCTGGGCAAAAGTGATTTCTTTAAGCCTAAATCATGTCAAAGTGTTCTTCTTAGTCAAGTTAGGTTAGGTTTTGCCTCAGCTCCTGTCCAAACTTAAAAATGGCCTGGATCACTTTTAAAGGATGCAGGGGACAAGTCAATCTTCTTTTCAACTTTTTTAAGTCTTGTTTTTCAAACATTTGTTTACTTATGCTATAGATAGATAGATAGATAGATAGATAGATAGATAGATAGATAGATAGATAGATAGATAGATAGATAGATAGATAGATAGATAGATAGATAGATAGATAGATAGATAGATAGATAGATAGATAGAAATAATGGAATTATTTTTTTCATATAATGCAATTATGCAACAGAATCACTTTTTGTAATAAATTAAAGATTTCTTAATTCTGATTCACATATTTTAGAAATGTTGTCAACAGTTTGTCATAATTCACTGATTTTATTGGTCTTCTCTGTACTCTGTTTTTTGGGGGAGACCTTCTTTACTTGAGTCGAGAGTCTAACGACAGAGGGTATACACTTTACACACTGTAAATCTCCCTGAGGCAAATTGTGATTTTGGGACATATAAACAAAATTGAACTTGACTTGTCTCTGAGGCTGACAGCTAAGACAACAGCCCTACAGAAAGAAGATGTGAAGAAAGTTTCCCTGGCAGCTGTAGCTTGCAGTGTTTTGTTAGCTAAAGGATGAAGAGCAAACATTTAACGTCTAAGCTGATCAATGTTAAATTGCTACAGCTGACTGACTTCAGCTACTCAGCCTGCAAACTGCTGTTTTTTTTTAGTGAAGGACTCTCTGAACCGTTCACCGCTGCTTGTTAAGCTTATTGTTCTCAATACATGGGAATCACTTAAATGAGCTTGCCAACATTTTTATCACCTTTTTGTCTTCTCTCACCTGGAATGTGTTGGCTGCACAGTCAGAAGACAGTTTACAGTGAGAGTAAGTGTGAAAACGAACCCTGTAAAACGAAGAACAGTGAACACTAACAGTGAGGGGCACAGTAAGAATAGTGGCATATGGTTAAGTTAGTGTCAGCAGATTAACAACTACTGCCTCGTGCATTTAAAGCTGCAGTGGGCAAAAGCTGTGCACACCTATGCAAAATACTACCACCTCTGTCTCTGCTGCCTCACAGCTATATCCCACTGGACACAGCTCTGTAACATAACAGCCGCAATGCTGTTTTGGACCATTCTCCACAAGGTTTGATTACCCACCAGGAGAATTTTAGAAGTTCAGCATTCTGCCTACCAGACTTTGTTAACTTGCTTCTACCATGGGTGAGTAGGCTATGCAGTTAGATTGTTTCCTTTTTGCCTGTTTGTACGACTGGAAGTCTGCACAGGGTGTATTACTCTGAAAATAGTTTTTTATTCTGTGATTTCTGGCCAGCTTAATTTGCTCACAGAGCATATCAAGTATTTGCATAGAGTAGAGCAGTGAGCCACTCTAGAACGAGCATGAACATCTCCAGTGGCCACTGTGCAGCTATAACGTGTCACAGCTCTTCCCAGTGGAATTTAGGCAGCAGGAGTTGGTCGCCCAGACTACGACTCCAATTCTCAAAGACGCCATCTCTCCACATTTGCATGACTGTGTTGTATAATGAAACTTTTGCTCAACGACCGTTAAAACATACAGCCTACACCCACTTTGAGTTTGAAATGAAGTGAAGTGATTTGATTGCACGCAGAGAATTTCCATGACAATAAAGTTGAATCTAATCTAATCTAATCATTATAGACATCATTTTGACAGGTGCGTGCACATGTAGGGGGCACAATCATGACAGGAAAAATACTGGATACCGACTCTTTTCGTCAAATGAACAAAATGTGCTCACATTTGCTGTGAAATAAAAAAGTTTTCAGTTGGACTTAATGGGTCCTCCCTTTTCATTACATTAGCCTTACACATACAGAATATGGACAAATAGTGTAATATTACAACACAATAACTACCTGAGGTGGTGTTTTGTCCTGATGAACCTGCATGGCATAAAATTTCAAACGTCATATTTTTTAGGAAGTATATTATCTCAGAGGTTTATACTTGCAAACATTAGAGAAAGTTGTGACCTTATGATATTGTTAATGGTGGCCTGGGTTACTGCAGGCAAAATCATATTGCTTTTCCTCTAATGTGAAATGTTCATCTCTTCCGTGCATTGTGCTCTTTATCATCAGATAAAAAAAAACAAAATCATTAGGTTGTGTAACATGTTCTGTGATCACAGGAGCTTGTAATGAATTTGGGAAAAGGAAGGCGGACTGAAAAGTAATGTCAAGCTTTTGCCTTAAAGGCACACCAACTGGAAACCAGTGAGCTTAGCTAATTGAAGTTAGGCTTTGTTCTGCATGATGCGCGCTGAAAAACAAGCTTCTTGAGTTGAAAATAGTTACTGAAGTTGATTGGGGGAAGAGAGAGGCAGAGAGTTTGGCCAAACTTACTCCAGTCATAAGCTGTGCTGTTAACACTGCCCTGATAAAAAGGCCGGGGGGAAGCAGAAATATCACTGTCAGCTCTCAGGGCAGTGCATTTAGGACTGAGGCTGCTGAGAGGACTGGAGCTGGAGCTGGAGCTATACAATGACATCAGAGAGACTAACAGATCAACAAAAGCAAAGAAAGAAAGATGATTGGCATTCCTGCACTTGCAAAAGCTTTCCTAAAAATACTCCCAAAAGCAAAAACGCTCGATAATGGTCATGATGATTTAGAAACACAACAATATTTGATTTCATCCCCAAGCCTAGGAGAAACATGTTTGCCATGTGTTTTCTGTGATGAATTCTTCTTCCTCAATAATTCCCAGTCGAGAATCACCAATTAGCCAAGCTTAGTTTGGCAGTGCACTTGCTTGTGTACAGAGTGTACAGTGCCAGAGAGGCAAAACTTTGACAGAAAAAAGACAACATGTTATTTACTCTGTCGACAGACCCAGAATTCTCACCGCACACAGAACACACACAGAGCAGGAGCCTTCGTCTGGCTGACAGCTGGGCTCCAAAACCCTCTTTCTCTTTCCTTCCAAAACTTTCCAGGAGCGTGTGGATCTGCCATTTGGCATGACAGCACAAGGACCGGATGTAGTGAAATTCAGCTGTGTGAACGAGGGAAAATTACCTGCAGTGAAGAATCGGGAGCAAGACTGAAAGTCTAACACCCAGAGGGGCTGCAGTGTTCATCACACTGCACAGTATGGAAGCTTTAAACAGAAGCAACACCTCAAGCAACATTGTGTAACTTTGCTACCGTAAAATAACAAATTCTAAAACATTTTGGTACAATGACTTGTAATTGGGTGAATGCTGTCTCCATTCCCGCTCTGTGCCCCGTACACTTGTTCTTGTACTATGTTACTTCAGGTTCTGGCTCAGAAAAAGCACAGCACTAAGTTGTACACCACCAAATATTTCACTTCTTTTGACCAGACTGGATCATATTTTATGAAGAAAACGGATGATTTACAGAGTTTGGAGATGGACAGTAAGGCCCATGGCACAGGGGAATGCAGATGTGGGGCAGAGCCGGTGTCGTGCCAGAATCAGACGCGATCCAAGCGGCCAAAGTAACCGTGCTCCACAGCCTGTATAGACATAATGACCACAAATCAGTGCAGCATGAATATCCACTGCAAATCTCTTTTCCCTCGGATCACTGGTTATATTATATACAAAGTTAATCATTTGCATTAATAGCAGCATTAGAGAAAAGGTCAAGAGGTGTCCCAGTTGGCAGTTGGTTCCACCTCTGGGGAGTTTTGAAACTGAAATAACCTTCCGAATACATGCACATTTCTCAAGATTTCATGTGTTCAAATTGCAAATCTGTGCAAAATGGTGGCTCAAGAGCAAAGGCCAGAAGTCACTTAGCTTATGAGGATTACTCCAACCATGATCTACACAATCTACACAGCAAGTGTATATTGTTTTTTATTATCCAGACTACAAAGTTATATGAAGCTATAGGACATTTTTCAGCACAGTGAATTGTATGTGATCGCATCATGTAAGACTTAAAGTAGTGACACATTTAAGTCATTGGACGATTATTGACTACCCAAAAGGATGAAGCTGGTTTATGTTGATTATTTTTTCTTATTGTCAGGTAGTCCCATTAAAAGATGAAAACCATCAACTGACTGACTTGCACTAACAAGAATTGTGTTCATCAAAGCCCATTTCTTTTCTTCATCTATGTCATGGAGAGCTCCATTGTTGTCAAAAAATATTAAAAACACATCAATGAACCACGCTGTTACACTGGGTAACATGTTCCTTCATTGCTATGAACACACACAGAAACGCACACACACACACACACACACACACACACACACACACACACACACACACACACACACACACACACACACACACACACACACACACACACTTCAGTCTATTGTGACTCATTTGACTAACACACACTACTTCCTCCTATTTGAGTTATGTTTGTTCAAAACGTCGGTCCCCAGCTGTTAAAAAATGATTGAGCATTTTTCAAAGAAGTTGTGAGCAGGTTTTATAGATTTACCATGTTCAGAAGCAACCAGTGCTTTGGAGTTGATTGCCACAGACAGAGTAAGGCAGTCAGACATTATTGAACAGACAAACATATGGTTGGTTTTGTTCTTTTCATGGGAGTTGCTGAAGTTTAAAAAATAGAGAAAGCCTTGACCTTACTGAATCTGACTTGTGCCTACCTTCTTAGGCACGGTCGCAACTACAGGCCGTTAGCTTGCAAGTCTAATGCGACACATTTGCTACAATCACTTTGTCATATTCCTACCACTACTAATTGCATATCTACATTCAATACAAAACAAACAGAGCATGAGATGTTACTCCTGCCTCTGGACCAGGAGAGCAGGCCATCCATTAATGGGAAGGTTGATGGTTCTGGTACTGACTACTCTCTTGGTCAAGACACTGAACCATATATGTGTAGTTGCTGATTGCAATTGCAACTTCATCATTCTGTTACAAAGTGCAGAAAATTTCCTCTCTAGAGTTTAGTTTCTTTGTCGTGGGCTACTGTTAAAATGTGATTTAACAATGGTGGCCTCTGTGGAAGAGGGTAAGTCTTCAGATATAAAAGTCTCATCAAAAGGTAACAAAAAACAGAACATCTCTCATTTGAAGTGATTATACAGTAATGAAAACATAGTAATGAACATAATATTTCATTTCTGAAACATTTCGTAAATAGAGACTCCTAGATTTAATGCACCATATAAAAACACGGTCCATTTCCTCTGGACCAAAGTGATTGTCTTGAATTTTTTTGTTGTCATTTTGTGTAGTATCAATGCCACCCATGAGCAATTTCTTACCTGTGTCACTTTGCCCCAAGCAACATCATCACATTTTTTGTGCATATAAAATGTATGTTTTTGTGTTCAGTAATTGCAGTTTTCATCCTCAATGGAGGCACATTGATGTTTAACCTTGATAGCACACAATAAAACTGATACCCAAGTTTTATCTGAAAAATGTGAGCATTTAAAACTATCACCTTTTGGATGAGATTCATTATTCTTGTTTTTGACCTTTTGTATTTAGTATTTATTTTCTTTTTCTTTTCTTTTCGTGCTCGCTCACCACACAGTGCCTTGGAGGAACGGAAACCAATGTTTCCTTCTTGCAGTTAATTGGTTGTTTCTTGCCTCTTTCCAAAGCTGCCCTATAAACACGTCTTTCTTTTATATGCTCCATCACACTTCTTCTCAGTGCCATGAAGAACCATGCCATGAACTGAATGCACTTCAGTATGCAAGAAGCTCGATTTTTTTCCCCCCTTGAGCACTAAAAAACATAGGTATAACGTTGTGAGAGGATAGAATCAGGACTTTTGCAAACTTCAAAGTCTTCAGTGAATAGATTGTACTGTCACAAAGTGGAGAAACCTCCCTTGGAGAAGCGATTGTACCTTTGAACTCAATGCATCATAAAAATGGTTCTGCGAAATAGTAAAAGACCTAGGTCAGACTTCT